>WAAD01033643.1:102406-207928 GCA_013389945.1 Fregata magnificens
GGCAGGCGGGCGGCCGGCGGTGCCGGGCGCGGAGCTCGCTGCGGGGACGCGGCTCCCGGAGAGTTTCTTGTGTTGAGAGAGGGGTTGGTGACACAGTGCTTGTACCTGGAGAGTGAGGTGTGATTTAAAAGGTGATGATTATCATCACATTGGAAATGAAGTTATCAGCTGAGCTGTAGTCATGCTGAAAAAAAATGGGGTGGAGGGTCTTTCCATTTTCTGCTCATTCGTAAGGAAAACAAACCACACTTCTTCACGGGTGGTCTTCTGACACTGCAGGGGCTTGTCCAGGTATCCCTTGTCCGTTATTACACATAACTTACAAAGAACACCAGATTTGCACAATTAAATACTAGCCCTGTTTAACCTTTTCTTGGGAACAGCACTGTAGGTAGAAGGCTACGCGTACAAGTAGGTTTTGCAGGTCTCATTCATAGTTTACTCATAAAAGTAAGTCCAACCAGTAAAGCGCGTGTGTAATTTCCATATATTTGTTGCAGGACCAGAACTTTACATAACAAAGAAGAGAAATGCAATGGATTTGCTGTATAACTGTGGCCAAAAAAAAAAAAAGAAAATAGCAAAACCTAAGCTAGCTATCAAAAAACCTGAAAAATAAAAAGTTCCAGTTACTATTTGGAATGTGTGTAACAAATGTACATGTATAGTTAAGCATGGCACGAAACCCTACCCAGGACAGAACTTCTGCTTCATGAGTTTTTTTTGAAAATACTGGTTTCGTAAAGAAGATAATCTGGTGTGTTTAGATATGTTTACATATAGAATGACGTGACGGTCTTCCCAGTATTTATCAGAACTAATTCAAGATTTTTACTTTCATTAAGATTAATGGAGCATATTGCACCTTCAGTAGATTTGAGCAATATCAGATTAAGATATCAGTACTTGTACAATGCCACTAGACAAGCATGTATCAGCTATGTATGTACACCATTCGTAATCTGTATTTAAAATATCTCAATATGCATATATCACCTTCCACATCTCAGGCCAAGAGTTCTTCACACGTCTTGATTTCTCTTTTCACGTGCAACCATCCCTGAAGTCTCTTCTCCAAAGCATCTTTCCTTTTCTGATGCGAATGCTGAGGTGTGGTCCCTTGCCTTTCCCCTGGAGCCCACTCTGGGGCTGGCCAGGTTGGCCCTTTCCATAGAAAAGAGAGAGCTGCTCCCTGGGGCGAAATCTGCTGTCCTTCAGTACTCTCATCTGCTCCCTGCCCTGAACAATGAAGTGAACTGCAAAATACTGCCAGTAGACTGCAGGGTAGGCTTCAGGGGGCATTTTTAATCTTTTGATGTGCTACGAAACACTACGGCTGAAACCACACATTTTTAAAAGACTGAAAATATCATAAATTATGGTAAACATGCTTAGGTATTCTTTTAAGATTTTTTTTCTCTATCATTCCAGAGTAGTTGTCTTTTCAGTCCTGATTATTAGTTACAGTAATTGCATTAATCCTGTTCAAAATCAGAGTATTGATTTATTTTGTTCTGGTCTGTTTTCTTTACTTCTCTAGGAAATACTTAACTTATTCCTCAGTTGAGATCGTGTATGTTTAAAACTGTTCACTGGTTCAAAGAAATATTAAATATATGGAAGTCAGTAGAGGAATATCTGTTAATTTACAGGTAGTTGTAATGATTTATTTAGTTTGTGCTGGCAAGTTATTTAAACAGAAGTGTTAAAAGGATGTATACTGATTTTTTTACATGTTGTGTTGATTTACATTATCTGGTTCTATTTAGATGTAGGCTGCGCTTGAAAATGCATTTCATGTAATTCCGGTGAAAAAAGAGCTATAATTGCTATGCAGTTTTTATGGAGCTGAGTTTCTACTACCTGAGATTTCAGACATACCCGGTTACAGAGGGAGTGACAGGCATGACAGCTAAACTCTTTTCCCAAGTGCCCTCACTGAGACTATAAAGAAAAAAATGCGGTGGGTTTTTTTGATTGCAAGTCACCTCTGCGCTCAAATTGGAATTTGTTGTCTTCTGAGTGCTTCTACACAATTCTATTTAGGTACCACCAGTGTCCTTAAGTGGGTGTGCTACATGCACTCCCATGTTCATGTACTTAATGCCCTTTTACAGTTTAATCTGAAAAAGATGGATGTTAAACCCACTTCATAAGTTATCCATCCTCAAGATGTAGTTATTTCTGCGTATGATGGATAGGTTAAAAAAAGATAACCTGCTTACGGGGTGCTTTTACATTTCCCACTCAGTCACATTTTTAATACAAATAGAAAATCTGACCTGTTGAGACATTTATTTGTGATACTCCCTTGAAGACCTTTGTTCATTAACTGCTGAAATGAATACACTGGCCCATAGGTGTATCTCTGGGTATGAAAGAATATGAGTAATGTCAAGTTCAGAAGTAACTGAAGAGTAAGTAACTCAATACAATGGATTAATAAGAATAATTTTAGAAACCATTTTTGAACACGATGACTGAGAAGATCCGTTTGAGTGTCAGTTGATTAAAGAGGGAGACTTCTTAAGGCCTGACATCCAAGCTGTAATGTTCTGAAGAAGCGGGCTGTGGAAAGGCTGCAGTTTTCCAGCTGTCAGCCATGAACTTGCCATGGTCAGCCAGGTTTACAGCCCAGGGAACTGATATTCACTTTTGCATTTCCTACTTGCTGCTCAGTTTCACGAATCCTCCAAGTTTGTTCACATTTGTTATTTTTAAAGGAGTTTGTGATTCTTAGCTGTGTCTAGTAAAAGGTATTGAAAAATCAGTTTTTTCATCATCAGTTTACTTCTGACATGTGTGCATGTGCACATACAGAACTAACACTTCATATGGTACCAGAGCAAATTACGTATGTTATCAAAGTATCAAGGTTATCAAAGGGTGTCTTTTGCATTTTTTGTTAGATTCATTGATGATAAAGAGCACGGCCTGCATTGTAAAGTGAGAATTGGCATCAAGTGATGCTTGGAACAGATTTAAATTACATGGAAATCATTGAAGAGAAGTGTGGGGTGCAGAGGGCAGATCAGTACCTCTCTGAATTCCAGCTGCTCTTGAAGCATCTGAAGCCTCACATTTTGTCTGAAATCCTGGCTTTGTTGAAACTAAAGGAAATTTTGTCATTGAATTCAAAGGACCAATGTAAATGTGTGTGACATCCACTTAGCCGTCTGTGTGGTCATAGTACAAAATTTCATGCACATAATATAAAGCAGTGAATTTGAGTTTACTCAGCTTTCCTGTGGACAACTGGAAAATGTGCTAGAGCAAGTGCATTCTTATGTACAAGAAGGTTACTGGAGAAGAATTACGGTTATCCAACGTGCACTGAGAAAAGAAGAGAGAGGCTCAGATTGCATGTGGTCATTAGCAAGCCTACATCTATTTTTATGAGTGGGACTGTTAACTTGCTGCTTCCTCAAATTACACAGTGTGTTTTGTTTGCTGTAATAAATTTGTGCTACAGTTTCCTTTTTATACTCTGTTTACATTCACTTCTGATTTGCATTTACACTGAGGTGTTGATACAGGCTGTTAAATAGCAGGTTGCCAGGAGTGCAGCTATGGAACTGCTAGTCATGGCAAGATCTGTGTGCAGAACTATGCTTACCAAAAGGGAGTATATTTCAATTTAATATCTTTATTTGCCAAAGTTTTTGGGTGGTAGAGAAGCTATGAGATTCAAGGGGAAAGTCAGATGCTTTGCAGGTGCTGAAGACAATTCAAGTGGTAATTTATGATAATTTAAGACATAAATTAATGCAGAAAGAACTTGAAAGCATCTTGGTCTCCCAGTATGTTAGAAAAACAAAAGGCAATTGAAAAAAAAAAAAAAAAAGCCACAGAATGTTCTTCAGCCCAAGACAATCATGCCAAAAATAGCAAGAATTAGTTGTGTTAGCTGAGGAGAAGATACGTTACAGTTTTGCGTATTGATGTCTACCGAAAGAAGTATCTGAGTGTTGCTGCAGGAGTTCAGTAGGGATAGAAGCACATTATACACTCCTGTCACCTGGCTGATAACTATCTGGGAAAGTTGCTTGAGAGGCTGTTCGATCCCACATAGGTATCAGCAGGAGTGTTGCCATTGATGCTAGTGAGTGAAGGATCGGGACTTATTTAAATGTATGCTGAACTGCTCAGCTGAGCACTGTTAATGGCTTTAGTGGCATTTCTCACTGATTAATCATTTGCTCATTGGTAGAGCTGGAATAAAGCTCGGCAGTTCCTGGATTCTGTTCCTGTGGTTAGGCTGCCAGATCGCACTGTCCCTCTGGAAATCCCAGTAGACAATAACAAGCAGACAATAATTTAACCAGAAATAGAAAATGGGGGAAGTAGTAACAATAAATTCATTAACACAGTAATTATTAAAGTGAAGAGAATCCTGCACATGAAGTAGTTATGCTTTAAATTTATCCTCTCAAAAAGAATAAAGTAATAGTAGGAGTATCAGGCAATGAAGAAAATGAGAATAACTACATCTTCTTGTGGGAATTGGCCTACTTTTTGGCCTTGGTGGTAAAGATGACCTTGTTTACGTGGAATGTTCATAGGCAAAGCCAAGGTGGAATTTGAAAGAAGGGTATACTGCCCTGTGGCAGGGTATCTGCTGTAAAAGATGAAGCTTTAAAGACCTTGGCTTGATTGATGCTAACAAGCCAGAGACTGTCTGCTGCGCACCTCCTGCAACAGTGGCATGGCTCATCTTAGAGGATAAAACTCACTCCGAATATGGAATAATAATCATTCCATACAGAATCTGTATGACATTTAAGTTTATGGTCAATAATTTTTTACGTTTGCTGCTAGGGTGCTGCTCAGGGGCTGAGCTGAGTCAGCCTTTCAGTCAGTGTGGTGGGGCTGGGTCGCTCCCACTTCTGCAGCTCCTCGGGCTGACTCCAGGGTGGTGGCAGTACAGAGGCGTTACCAGCAATTTGCATCTCTCTTTCCAGTCCCAAGTGTTTTTACCGATTACACCTAGGTGCTATACTGATGAAGTAGATGTAGATGCCAAGATGGATAAGACCTTTTAAAAAAGAAGCATAGAAAAAGCTATACTGTTGCTGGCGAAGCAAAGAGTGTGACAAACAAAACACGTGTGTTCTGGGAAACATCTGGAAAAACAACAGAAAAGTGGAAGAGACTGCAGAAAGATTGACATTCAAAGTACAGCATACTTCAACCTGACTATATGATGGAAATGCCCAAAAGAGTTTTAAAGCTGTATTTCTCTTATATTTGTTGTATTTCTCTTCTCAGCTGCTAGTTACACTGCAGCATGTACCTGAATAGCTAACAGATAACTGGGGTATGGCTGTATCAGCAAGCAGTGAAGCTACAGTGTATGACAGGTGTCATCACTGGTGGTACCTACATAATCCTGAAAAAAACCCCGTCTCACTTATATCTACATGCTGTAATTGCCATTTTTCAATGGCAAGATCAATAGTGTAGTCAGAGCAGCAGCATGCTGTGTTGCCATTGTTTCACTTGGAGAGGTAAATGTTTAACAGCAGTAGTTTGAAAATGGGTCATTACAGTGTGAAATTTGCTCAGAGTTTTGGGAAGTGTGGTTATTTAAATAATGATATTTGCATAGTATCATTACTCATCTTACACAAAGCTAGGAGGAAGAACTGTTTCTAATTTGTGTAATCTCAGTAGCCATCCAACTACTTGGCACCATTAAGCCCTAATAGGTTGTGTTGAATTGTTTCAACATGCTACATCATTCAAAAATGCTGCATAGAACCATCTGATAGTGTATGTAATGACCCCAGCTGTACTAAGAATAATCAAGTTTGCGTTAAAGAATGATGCTACTGTCATTATTATGTATTTAGAAAGTATCTCTCAATTCACATAATACAAGAATAAAAAAGCAATTCTGAGCTCCTCAATATACACACTCTTCACTGTTGAAGAAGTTTTAATCTGCTCTTGGCACTGCATGGGATAAACAAGTGCACAAGACTGCTATACATCCAGAAAATTGAATCTACGTATAAACATAAAAACATTATCACTCAAAACTGCAGTGATGGTTTCTTTTTACTTAAGATGGTTATCCTTTGTCACTGGCAAAATCAGACTGGGTTTAAAGATTTCTTGTGGTGAAGATATGCACCTATTTAGTGATACCTTATGTAAATGGTATATAAAATTAGAATGTAATTCCACAAAATTGCTTGCTCTGTTTTTTCAGGATTTTAATAGCTTGGGGATGAGACTGATTTCCCACTGCTTTGCACTTTTTGTAGTTATGTAGATTGCTGTACAGGATGTACAAAGTGGATATAAAATGCTACCATTCTGTTTTGACACATGCACAAAATATGCACAAAGTCAGACCTATTATATGTGAATGATAAGAATGATCTGTGTGGAGATCGTAACTAGTCTAAATGAGGGTTCCTGAAAAACTGTTCATTCAGATCACTTGGCACGTGGGACATACAGCTGGGGGCGGCAAAGCCACGTGCTTCTTCATTGTCATATCTCTGTGTTCAGTTGTACAGCAATTATACGAGGCTTTGGGCAGGTGCATCCTCTGACCACACTTAAAAAACCGACGGTCTTATCAGTAACAGAAACAGAGACTTCTGCAGAAGTGCTGGAAAGGCCTGAGTGGCTGTGTGCCATTGTGTTCCTGATTCACGTCTCACTGCCAGGAGTTGTACATTTCTAAACAAAAGTAATTGGATAACATATTAATTCTGCATTTGATGTCTGCTGGTTTGATATTGCATCAGAACTAAACTTTTTTTGAATCCCGTATTTGAGCCACTTAATGTACAACAGTATTTTTCCAAGTTAGATTCAAACCTGTATGGATCTCCGGTTAGACTGGCTAGCCAAGGGGTTGTTTACTAGCTCAGTAAATCTCAGTATAGCAGCTGACTTGGAAATACATCTTACACAAATTTGAAGAAAACATTCCTTCTTGGCGGTGCAGTCATACATTTGAAAAAACCAGCATGAACGTAAAAGAGATGTCCTGATCTCTCTTGGGCCAAATAAGTGATTAAAAAATACAAAAATCAGTTTATTTTCTTACTGTGTATTACAATCAAAATCTGTAGTCAACATCTATAAAATAAAAGATCCCACCAGAAGTCTGCATAGCCAGTTTGTAGTTACATAGTCAGAGCCAAGTAACCGAAAGAGAAGTGGAAATCACATCAGTACTAACACCCCTCATCCTTACAGGTACAATTATTTAGTTTGGATTCCCTGGGATGGCTCCCAGTGTGTTGGCTGTCTGTCATCAGGGGTAAATTCTTTGTCAAGGCACTGGCCAAGCAGCAAACCTCTGTGCTGTGGTCCCTTATATACTTAACTGGGATTTCCAAGGAGTGTTACATAGCACAGGTATTGACAACAAGCTCTAAGCTGTCAGAGATGGCTATTTGTCCTTTTTATATGTAGCGTATTCAGTAGTGATTCTGAATAATAATACAGGGGCTACAGGAATTTTAGGAACATTAAGTAATTATCATGTATGTGGAAAACCAGCTCTTGTTAACAACTCAGGTTTGTAAAAATGTTTCAAAAACTTTTGGGATCACAAGTGTTGAAGAGCTTAAACTGATGGATGCCCCACACAGACAAAAGCAGTTTCTATTGTCTGATGCTCTTAAGAATTTGCTGAAGGGTCAATTAGGACTGAAGAATGGACATCAGCACAGCAGTGAAATTAAAGTGGCAGAACACAACTTTAAACACATTAAAAAGTGGGAGAGAATAAGGAGCAGGTGCCTGCCTTAAACCACAGCATTGCTTGGGAGCAGTGTGTGGTAAACTGACTTCACATTGTGCGGCCACAACAAGCCAGGGGATCTCTTCCAGACTGAATGTACAACCAGCCTTGCCGTGAAAGGGAAATGAAATACAGACAAAGGATGCTGCAATCTGGCCAAAGCTTTATATCCCAGGAACAACCGAGATGCGTGATGGCTGCCTTGGGTCCTGTATACGGGAATTCATCAAGAATGGGACCTGAAAGCTTCATACCAGCCTTTGACCAGAAACTCAAGCAATAGTTTTGCAGTTGATTATTTCATTCAGTTCTCTCTTTCTTTCACTTTTTCTTAGATGCTGTCTTAATTAACCTTAATCTTAATTAACCATGCTTCCAGTATGGCCAGAGGAAAGAGAGAGGAGGAAACACAAAGGCACAGGACAAGAGTGAAGAAGTATTTCTTGACTGAAAATTAAAAACTGGTGACACCTCCCAAGAAATTTAAAAATGCATAGTGCAAACTGAGGCTGTCGGTCCAGGCTCTCTCAGACTTTCCAAAACTGGCTGCTCCTATACTGAAGAGCTTCCCTACTAAAGGCAGCTCTGCTTTTGGGTATCAGGGCAGGCCATCCCCATCCCAGCTGGAATTTCTCAGTGCTTTACGTTCAGATATTCATGGGAGCAGGAACTGGAACACGTCTTCCCTTCTTTCTTAGAAGTGCAAAGTAAGGGAGAGCCCCTGGCTACAGTTTTTCCCTGGCCCTGCAAATGCTCTTTGGGCTTCATAAATAAAACTTCCTCAGAAGGACTGTAACAGGGTGCTTCATACACTGGTGGTTAGCACTGGCCTCTGAGAATTGGTGAGATGGGCTCAAAGCTTCTCAAACTGAGGTGACAGTGGAATCTGGGTTTCCCAAAGCCTGCTTAAATTAGTAGATCCTAATCCGTGGCTGCTGCTTGGGGTCTGTGGCTGACACAAGGAAAGAAAGAACTCAGCTGTGGTTCCCAGCAGTGCTTCAACAAGAGCTAAATGCCTCATTCAATGTGGCCAAAACCAGGGCTGTTCCAGACACAGAATTACGTGGCTGCAAGGGAATATGAGACCTACCCCATCCCCCTTTTCTTAGGTAGGATCAAATGTTCTTGGACTGTCTCTGATGATTTTATCTAACGTGTTCTTAACATGTCCAGAGCAGATCTCTAGGTACGTAAAGAGCTTTAGTCTTGGAAAATTGTCACTTACAGGCAGCTAACTCCTGAGTTCAAATGAAAATACTGAAGCAGTTTTTATGCAGCCTTTTTGGTGAGGTGAGGAGAGCAGAGCAGAGGTACCTCAAGCACTCAAGTGTGTTTCTGAAGCCACAGCTGCTCTGTACTCAGTACAAGTCCTACCAAGAGATCACGTACCACTTGGGGACTGGCATAGCCAGCCTGCCTCTGCCTGCGCCAGCCATGTCCTCTCTCGGGGCTCTGTGCCTGGTGGTGAGCAGTTGTTGGAAGCTCTTGCTGAGAGCGAGCTGAGAGCTCTCGCTTCTCCCCACTGGAGGCAGATTTCATCTGGCTAGATCCCAGATCACGGAAGGTAATCTGTTGCATTCACTGCAGTTTTCGACTTGTCCTCATCTGATATTGGAGATCGTATCAGTAGTTTTGCACCCCTAATTTGCAAGTGATTTGCACTCCAAGTTGTGGGAGCAAATAATTCCATGTGTAATGTAGAAAATGTGGCCTGTGGAGTCTATTTGCAGTAACCATATTAGTTAAATTACCAGTGTCATTAACTGTAAGAATGAATGTGCTTTCATAAATGCCAAAGCAATTATTTCTGGTAATTTATTCCACTCCTTACAATATGGCTGCAAGAATCTGAACTAGTGTTTTTCAGATAATATATTCCATATTTTGTGATGGGGACTTGAGAGAATTTTTTTCTTTCTAGGGCAACTAGATTATACTAATTTGGAGAACATTTTCAATGATGTTATTAGAGTTTAGTAAATTGTGAGTAAAATGATTTTCAGTGTAGGTGGTCAGCAACATAAATAGCAACAAAGTATGCTACTAAATGCTCTTGTTTCTGCATCCTTTCATTTGGTAGGATTAAAAACAGCATGCATGAGCTGAGTGTCTATGTATATATACTTTATGATTATAAAACCAACTCCCACTTTTACAGTGGCACCAGTTACATATTTACTTCTGTGTTAGTGTCAGATGCATTCCCAAGTTATTCATCTAGCTAGAGATTAGCATCACCCCAATTGGGTTCATTCAACTGTATGTTTGTTTTCACAAATGTTTTTGGAAAATGATCTGTCTTAAAAGAAAGAGAACAACTTTAAAACATATTGTCGGTTTGTTCCTTTTGGGCTGGATCCAGTACAGAATGCAGCCACACAAGTAGTTGAATTAGCACAACAGAGGAGGTCTTAATTTCCAGGCAGGAATGAGGGAAAACACTTTGGATTTACTAGAGTGGTAAGACCTTCAACCAGATCTTCTATCAGCTACAGCTTGGAAGTATGGCACCACAGGCTGTTTCTTTGAGTTGAGTAACTACTTCGCATTTTCATTGCTACTTGCAACCTTTTAAGTATTTTAATGCTGAATTTATGAAACACAGGTTATGGATTATGTAAATACTGTCTTTGCTTTAAATTGTTTGAGGAATTGTGGGATTTTTTTTTTCATTTATTGCATTTTTCCAGGGACCAATGTATCGCTAGTATTGTGGGCAATCAAGTGTAGGTATTTCTCATGTGTATTATTACTTATTAGTTTAGCCAAGCTTAGTCTGAAGGAATAGTCATCTCTAAAGCAGTGGCTCAGGAGTCATGCCTGTGATCTGGGTCTTCTTCTGTAATTCTATTCCAAATTGCCATTTTGCTGTTAAAAACTTCAATTCTTATTTCAAGAAGCATCAACATCACGATTAGGAGCCTTATTGCTGAAAGGTCAGATCTTTCTCCTTTCAGACCATCAATGAGCTCTGCCTGTTTCTGTTGAAAACTGGAAAATAGTTATTCACGTAGCCTCGTTTCAACCCTCCTTAACTTCAGTGTTAAGGTCAAAATAATTACTGTTTACCACCCACACTTACACAAAAGTTGGATATACTATCATAGAATCATAGAATCATTAAGGTTGGAAAAGACCTCTAAGATCATCAAGTCCAACCATCAACTAACACCGCCATGACTCCTAAACTAGGCCCTGGAGTGCCACGTCTATACCTTTTTTGAACGCCTCCAGGGTTGACGACTCTACCACCTCTCTGGGGAGCCTGTTCCAATGCTTAACCACTCTTTCGGTAAAGAAATTCTTCCTGATGTCCAATCTAAACCTCCCCTGATGCAACTTGAGGCCATTTCCTCTCGTGCTATGCATGCCTAACTTTCATGCTGTATCAAAGTTGCATCTTCTCAGCTGTTGGCCTGTCTTCAGGCTGTGTCTTCAACTGGGGCTGTTTAGTTTGGAGAAGAGGGGGCTGAGGGGAGACCTTATCGCTCTCTACAACTACCTGAAAGGAGGTTGTAGTGAAGCTGGTCTTGGACTCTTCTCCCAAGAAACTAGTGATAGGACAAGAGGGAATGGCCTCAAGTTGCATCAGGGGAGGTTTAGACTGGACATCAAGAAGAATTTCTTTACCGAAGAGTGGTTAGGCATTGGAACAGGCTGCCCAGAGAGATGGTGGAGTCGTCAACCCTGGAGGCATTCAAAAAAGGTATAGACGTGGCACTCCAGGGCCTAGTTTAGGAGTCATGGTGGTGTTAGTTGATGGTTGGACTTGATGATCTTAGAGGTCTTTTCCAACCTTAATGATTCTATGATTCTATGAACCCAATAGAAATAAAATTACTGACTTCTGCTCTTCATTTTTTCACATGTCATGTTAGCCTTGTACCTTTTTTATTTGTATTTACTGCACCAGCTATTGATGGGCATTTTCAGAAGTAGTTTTGACGTAGTAAAAAAATTATTTCACCCTGTTGGGTACTAAATTCATGTGGGTAGCTGAAGTTCTAGAGTAAAATTATTACTTCTGTTATTTTTATATATTGATTAAAAGTTATGGTCTTCAGGAATGCGTAGAAGGCTTGTAATGAGCAATATGATTGGAACCACTCATGATACTGCTACAGAAATGTCTCACTACTGCTAAATATTGCAAAGTTATTAATCTTTATTGACAAGTGGCCAGTAGGTTTCAAGGTGTTTTGGATGTCTATTTCCCACTTCACTAAAATTCCCGCGTTCTTTTTCTGACCTAATATCCCTCCTGAGTGGAGGGCCTGGGAGACTTCAACCCACACTGCAGCCTGTAGGGCAGAGTGACACTGAGCGTGGACATTTAAATTGATGCTTCTCTCCTATTCCCTGTCCGAGGGTGCAGGTCCTCTTACCCTAAGCCAGCCCCTGTGCTCACACGTTCTCCTCGGGGTGTGAGAGTCCTTTCCCCAGGACAATTTCCTCCCTTGCTCATTTCCTTTCTCAAATCCCTAGAGCTTCACCGACCCCACAGGTCCCGCAGTTCTTCGGACCTCTGGTACATGATGAGCCAGAGAAGGTGTAAAGGGTAGCAGAGGCTACGAACAACTGCAGAAGAGGGCGAGTCCCTAGATGTCCTAGGATATTGGATATTACTCTACCCTCATTGTATCAATATTTAAGAATTTTATATTATTTGGTGTCATGTACATTTAGAGTCATTGCTCTTTTACAATATTATCAGTGTATCACACATCACTGTGCTGAAGTCAGGGGGGTATTGAACAGAAAAAAGAAATTGGAATACAGAATTCTCTGCTCCATTGCAGGGAACAGCATTTAAAATCAGAAAATGACATGGAGTGACTGGTTTATTCAGGAAGTAAAAACTGAACTTCATTCCTTCTCATTTCTTTCTTTTTTGGGTTTTTTTTTTTTTTTTGGTGGTGCTTTCAATATATCTTCCAGCTGAGGTCTTGATCAAAATTCCTACACTAAAATGCTACTATGTTACATTTTGAGTATTTTGTCTCTCGTCTGATACCCAGCTATCTGTCACTTTGCTGTTTTTACAACTAAAATCAAACTGTGCAAGCAGATACAAGAATTGTTAGTCTTGGAGATGGTAATAAAGTTTCATATTGTGTATAAAGTCACTACTGTATTTTTTATATATAAAGTTAAAGCAGCTAGTGAAATGAGAAGAGCGTGAATAGAGAAGAAAGAGTGGGAAGGGTTCTTGATTTGTTGTTTTGCTATCCTCACTAATGGATACCTGTAACTTGATTTAGCAGATAATGACCAAATGTTTTTAAATCAAATAATTCATCTGAATTAGAACATTCCTCAGACACTGCAGGTTTTGACGTAATGGTAACATTTTAATTGAATTCCTAAGAGGCTTGTATTCATCCAGAGAAAACATATTTTAAACACACTAGAGTATGGATGGTGTACATGTGGTTACCTCTGTGGGCAGACTTGGGTTGTGCGTATGCTGTCTGGTGGAACTAAGGTCCTGTAAAAGAGATTTACGATGCTGCTTGCCTATTATTAAAAAAATGGTCATTTTTAAATGCAAGTTTTGGTACAGGTCATTAATTTCTGGCTTTAAGTGTTTCTGCCACGTGGAGTGGTGGTGTGCTGCCCGCAGCAGTGCCCCGCAGGGCCGCCCAGCTGCGACAGCGCAGTGCAATGGGGGCTTCTCTTTTGTCTCCACAGAAGCAGGGGGCAAGAAGCTGCGGAGCACTGTCCAGAGGAGCACTGAGACAGGGCTGGCTGTGGAGATGAGGAACTGGATGACCCGTCAGGCCAGCCGGGAGTCAACAGATGGGAGCATGAACAGCTACAGCTCTGAGGGAAAGTAAGCAGCAGTTATAACTGGTTACCTGGTGTTTCTCCATGAAACCAGTACTTAGACAAAAGTGCAGTGAGCGCTGTAGGTCCTGTTCAGCCAGAATTCCCTTCACAAGTTAGTGTCATTGATGGAGCAAGCCTAAGTCTTCCCCTGTGACCGAAAGAGTCTCCAGCTGTTGGTGCGGGAAGGATGAGGATCATTTCTGCTGTGCCACAAGAAAGGCACTTGGTGGGTCAGAGCATCAGCATGCGGTGTGGCAGGAGGGGAAGTGGGTGTAGCACACCAGGTAAAACACAGCAAAGGACAAGTTCTTTTCTGAAAACTCCTCGCATACGTCTGTGCTTTGCAGAGCAAAGCATTTCCAGAGCATTTCCCGGTGTCATTCACTGGGCTCAAGAGTTTTTCAAAGATTCTGCTAATTAATCTTGAAGAAATGATCTGGGCAGAAGTATGAGACTGTCAAGCCCAAGTTAAAGACTTCTGAGTGGTATGTCCAAGGCATTGCCCAGAAAAATCTTATTATGGATAGATTTATTAGAGGTATTCACAGCACTGGACAATACACCTATGCTGGACAATGTATCTTACATGTCCAAGTTGATGCACTATATGCACTTGAGATGGACATTTATTTATGGTTGGTCATTACAAATCTCATTAGTTCGTATTGCCTTGTAATGGGTCACAGATAATTTATGGCAAGAATTTGAATGTTAAGTTACTTTGGTCATTTGCCACAATGGATTTCAGTTCCATTATTGAATGAATGTCATTCTCAAAGACATTTTTAACAAAATGTTTATAACGAATGCTGATGTTAAAAGGTGGTTTTAAAAACAGTGACCAGTATTCGGTCTAATGTAATAATTTCACTGGATACATTTGACATTCAGCCATTGAGTTCATGTTGACTAAGAAACGTGAGCAATTTTACCTTCATGTAACTAAATTACTAGTAAGAGCATGTATTAGTATCTCATTGAACTGGTCTCGTATGAATACTACAATAATTAACAGTGGTCTTTAATATATTGGGAAAAGAGAGCATGATGGAAAAATACTACTGTGGAAATTAGACTTAGTAAGGATTACTGCTTCCTTCACCTGTTTGTTTATACGCTGGAGGACAAATTGCTGCTTGTTGAACACTGTATGAAGTTTTGAAAATTACAGTAATTGTTTTGTAATCTTGTCAGTGCAAGTAAGTTCCTTGTGAGCAGTAGTACTAAAAACATAAACACTAAATGCAAAACATCTAGAAAACAAGAAAGGGCAAATTCATGTGTATTAATTTTGGGGTTTTTTTCAATATTGTTTTTTAGTTTGATTTTCCCGGGTGTGAGGTTGGCTGCAGACAGCCAGTTCAGTGATTTTCTGGATGGACTTGGTCCTGCCCAGCTTGTGGGACGACAGACTTTGGCAACACCATCAATGGGTAAGCATTTATGTCCTATAGATATGATATAATCTACTGGGTCTGGTAATTAGGACATAGGAATTATCTATAATCTAAGTCTTTAAATATGGATTTCCCGTGTGGTTTTGAACAACTCAGTTAAGACCAAAACTATAACCTCAGCTAAAGTTGAACATAATTGTGGATGCTCATTAAGACACTCAAAAGTAGAAAGGTGCTTTGAAAAATTCAGTCTTTTATCTCTTGTTCTTCAGTTTTCCATCTTTAAAATGTGGCTAATGAGACCAATCCTTTCTCTGAATCTCTTGGATAGTATTGAATAAAAATGGGAATTTAGGTGCAAAGTATTTGTTATTATTGTGCTTACAGACTTTTTTAGATTCACAAGTTATCTTTTCATACCTTGTCTTAAACTAGAGGCATGGTGAAGAGATTTCAAGCAGTTATGCAGAGCTGCTTTGTACTAATTTCCTTGCTGCCTTTTTTTTTTATCTGAACTTCTTAAGACAAAAGTATTTAATTTGAAGTGATAGGGGCATGGGAAATGGGAGACAAGATGTTACTGCAGGGTTTTTTAATTGTTTGCTAACGTAAATAGTGGTGAAGAGGATAAGTATTAAATTATCTAGTAGTGTTAAAATCCAGATCATACTTATTGGTGGAATGCAGATGATACAAGTCATCATGTATTCATCCTAGAAATACCCATAGCTTTTCATATATTTAGGTATTTTTGAATTACAATGCCAGGATTTCTTTTTGTTGTCTAGGAGATATCCAGGTGGGAATGATGGACAAGAAAGGACAACTGGAAGTAGAAATAATCCGAGCCCGTGGCCTTGTTGTAAAACCAGGTTCAAAGACACTGCCAGGTAAGGAAGAAAAATCTTAGCAACAAGAGTAGAGTTCTGCCAAAGAAGTCCAACAAACCCCCAACTTCTGATGCTTTACTGTTCAACTTAGGTAAACTCTTAGCAAATTCACATATCAGTAGATTACAATATTGTACACTGAAATGAATAATGTATTGAAATGGTATACAAAAAATCAACCCTACTTCAGGAGGGAAAAAAAATCAGACTGGGGTCTGGGCTACCAGAAGACACAAAAGTATTTTAGTAATAGTAGATGCATCCTTGGTTATGGGGTAGAAAGGAAGGTATGTACTGAAGATGTGATGTAGGAATCTTAGGGATGAAGAAGGAGTCAACAAGAGGTGTGAAATAGGTACCTACTTGAAAAGTAGACCAGTATTTGATACTTACTCCTTATTTTATAATCTGATGTCCTATAACACTATGTGAAAAGGACAATATAATGATATTTTTAGCAAGCTCTTCTGCCAAAATAGAAATTGTGTCAGAGTCTTTTCTTCACTGATTTTCACCTTGTAGATAATTTTAAATTATTAACAATTTGGAGCATTGATCCAAATGTCACCAAAGTCAATGCGAGTCATTCATTTACTTAACAGGCCTATTTTGCATACTGTACAGTATAGGGATACTATATATAGGAACACCTGATTTTTCCAGGTCAAAATCTGAATTGTTTCATGGCAAAAGAGACATATAAAAAGAAGTAAAGACAAAATTATACCAGGGAGAAAAGTAAAGAAAATGCATGGATGCTTTGCATGTGAATAAATGTTAATATTGCTTGTGGAGATTTGTTCATAGAAGTTATATATCCAGTAAAAGGCAGATTTTATCATGTGGTGATAGAACAGTGCATCTGTTACGCAAAAAATCTGGATTATTTCTTTACTTGCGCTTTATTTTCTTTCTTCTAAGCACCATATGTAAAGGTGTATCTATTAGAAAATGGAGTCTGCATAGCCAAAAAGAAAACAAAGGTAGCAAGAAAAACGCTGGAACCACTTTATCAGCAACTTCTATCATTTGAAGAAAGTCCCCAAGGAAAAGTTTTACAGGTAGTTTGCATCAATATTCTTCTGAATCTGAAAACGTCACCTGTACAGTTTTCGCTGAATGAGTTTCAAACTTCCTTTCATGCTTCATTTGGCAAGTTCTGCTATTTCAAATACTTGTTGAGCAGATAAATACTCCAGTAATAACTGTTGATGCAAGTAGAAAGTGCTGAGCAAAAGTTAGCTGTAGATTATTTTGCTTCTACGATATGTATGGGCTCCTTCTCTCACTGGGCTTTCTTTAGTATCATGGATAACTGCTCTGTTACTGCCCGGGTCATTTCTGTCACTGCATTATGATTAGTATACACAGAACTAGACTATGGCAGCAGTCAAATATTTCATTCCTTACTATAATGAAATAAGCAGAGACATTTGACGAATCAGATTGAAGCTCTCATCATTTTTGCTGAAATATTTCTATTTTCTTGTGTTTCCTTTGCTAACAGATAATTGTTTGGGGAGACTATGGACGTATGGATCACAAATCCTTTATGGGAGTGGCACAGATACTTTTAGATGAACTGGACCTGTCCAACATGGTGATTGGGTGGTTCAAACTCTTCCCTCCTTCTTCCCTAGTAGACCCAACATTAGCTCCTCTCACTAGAAGAGCTTCCCAATCATCTCTTGAAAGTTCAACGGGACCTTCGTATGCTCGCTCATAGCAGCTGTGAAACTGTTGTCATAGCAACCAGCGTTACAAAAAAATAAAATTACAGGTCGCAAACCCTGGTAACACTGCATGCTTAATGTTGTGTCTTCTGAGCCTGTTTCTAGGGCTGCAACGCGATCCTGTGTTCTCAAGGAAGTTGCACACATTGTGCCCTACAGAAGGCCCTCAGGTGAAGGACTGAAGTCATGAAGAACTGATAGGTTTGGAGTTCAGGGACATTCAGTTTTGGTCCAATCTGAAGCCATGGACTAAACTAAAAGAATCAATCTGTTTCATGCAACAAAAGTCCTTTTCAATGGCATATCTGTTTTGTTGCTCCTGTTTCTTTATTTATCTGCCCTCCCCTCCTAAAGCTTGGTTATGCCACAGAAATGGAGTTGCCCTCCCATGAAGCCATGTTACAAGTCAGTGGATTAGCAGACATCAGTGGAAGAAAAGAAGAATGTAAGGATGCTGGAAAAGTCAACTGTGGTTTGAAACAGTTGCTTGAGATCCGAAAACTCTTCATACTGAAAAGGTTCAAGACTTAAAAGTGGTGGGCTTCATAGCTCCAGCTATAGATACAGTGAAACCCCAGATGTGATGGACTCTCTGAAAAATAAAATTCTGTGGATATACTGTACTGTATGAAATTAAAGAAACTTTTTTGCATGGACACAGATTTAGCTGAACACTTAAATTATTTTCTTGGGGCTGCAACTTGCAAAAAGAAAAGAATAAATCAGCCATTTTCAACAGTTTATATTATTTTTAAAAATAAATTTCACTAGTGCATGGTTTTAAAGGGAAGAGAATGCAACAGGGTGATACAAAGACACACCACGTTTATCATTCTTTAAACCAGTCATGGTCTGTATTTTTGCAGACATATACTAAAAATAAAAAATAATTTCTAGCAAATATTTAAAATTCTGTTTATGTGACAAGAAATAAGTGTAATATATTAAATTTATTTAAATGTAAAAGGTACAAGCCTTGTAAAGTTCAACATAATGTGCAAATTGTACACTTCTTTTACCTCCTCCTTTCTCTCCTCCCAGTCTCCTTTCTTCCTTTTGCTCTTTTTCCCCTCTACCTCCCAGGGTGATCATCATATTCTAAAATGGCTACCTTTTGACTTACTACTCTCTTATGCCCCATATTTGGTTCAGGGTTGCAGATTGTTCTGCATTTCTGAATTATTTGAGAAAAATATTGTTTAAGAACTTTCTTTTTTCAAGCATGTTGAAAAGGATTTTGCAACATGGCTTGGGAGTACATTAATGTAATTCAGCATGTATTTGATAAAGAAGATATTTGAACTTTTTGCAATTTATTGTACAGTGCATGGTAACTTATTTTCATTTTTTCTCACCTTCAAATTGAATTCTACAGCAAAATACTGGAATCATGTGGCCATTGTAAGATGTCTTCAATAAATTTGTTTTCAGCGCCAGCATCTTTCATTCAGAGGTGAAACTATCATTTCTGGAAGGTTTTCAGAAAGAGGAAGAAATTAAGTACCTGGTTGATTTTTAGGAAATAAATTTAAACACTTTTATTTGCACTAAACCAAATTAATAGCTACATTTTTGAGATTACAAAAGCAACAAAGGTTGCTACTTCATACAGTTCTTCTGCTGTAAAGTTCAATTTTCATAAAATACATTTGTGGTGCAAAAGACATAATTAGGTAATATCAGTCTGGAAAATATCAGTCTTTGGTTTGTAAAATAGCCTTAAAGAAAGCTTATCAGTACCACTCCAACAGCTATTTCACCCCGTTACCAGAACCCTCACTGCAGTCAATGGATCTTCAAAATCCTGGTTTTTGTAGCAGACAGTAACTACCGTTGGGTGGTGCTGCAAGTTCAACCTTCTCATTAAATTACATTATTTAAAGGGAATGTAACTGGCTAACATTTAATAATAAAATGTCCCTTTTTTCTGGGTCTTTGTATGCCTTTAATACCTATTTAAGGTTTAATACTGAAACCTTGCAATAATTTTTGAAATATACATTACATTTACCTTTAAGGCCACACAGAATTGTTCTGATTTTATTTGAAAATCTATTAAAGTTTCCCATTAAAAAATTATACATGCCTCATAAGAGGGCAAAACTAATAACAGTATCACTTAAAATGCCTTTTACTTTGTGCAATATCATATAAATCAAGATTGTGTCTTGTCTTCAGAGTTTATATAATGGATTATTGTTAAGTTAATGGACAGACTGGTAAAATTATATTTATTTAAATAATTTAGACACCTGTCTACCAGCAGCAAATAAATACTACTAACATGCAGTCTACAATATCCCCTAGGATATTAAAGAAAAATACATAACCATTTACCTGATACTGTGAGATGTGCTCACACATTCTTGTATGCATAGTCCTATATAAATTATTTCAAATTTTAAAATCAAGGACATGACGCATGGAAGGTTTGTACATACTTGTCATTATGCAGTATTTATTTTAAAAAAATTAATGTATTTTTTTTAATTTTCACACATCTGCAACTCTACTTATGGTTTAGTCATGTAAATAGCACTATTCCAGTGATCACTGCTGTCTTGTACATAGTCTGTTTTAAAAAGTTAAAAGGAATTACAGTTGGGGGGAAAAAAAAGGGCAGATTAGGCCTGTAATGACCACCAACTAATGTAAATCAAACTCATTCTGGTGATGGTATTTAACACTTTAAATAAAACATTTTCTTTACAGAACTTGTGTGCGGCTCTTTGTTGCTTTTCTCTGAGATGGTCAGCAGCATCCTTTAGTGGAGTTTGTGGTAAGCAGCACATGCAGCTGATGAACAAGCAAGCTTTTCTTCTCATAACAGCGCTGCAAATGAAATGCCATTTATAAAATAGCACATTCACTGCCAGAGGTTTTCAGACCGTGTGCACACAGGCGGGGGGAGCAGAGGGAGGCTGGGGCCACCTCTCCCCCAGCCAGGGACCAGGCTCTGCACTCCAGCTGCACTCCTGCTCTCACATCTTGGAGATAAAAACTCCCAAGAAAGCAAGTGTATTTTGGCCAGAGCACTGGTGGGAACTGTGAGGCAGGAAACTCCAACTGTTCGGTGTACTGCATCTGAAAGTGGAATGCTGGGGAAACAGCCCCAAACTTCTGGCATGTTAAACTGCTAACGTCCCAGCAGGTCACTCTTCTCCTCTGCTAATGTTGACATTGCTGTTGCAAGGTGACGGGGCAGGCAGGTACCTGGGTCAGAGCTGTGCTGTGACGGTGGGTGAGGCTGCCCTGTGCCCTGGAGTACATCACCTCCAGCCCTGAGGCGGAGTGGGCAGCAGGGCAGCAACCCCCCTCCTGCCGCAGCTGAACACACCAGAGCTCGTCTGCCTTTGGCAGTCTTTAGAAATAGATGCAATTATGCGCAGCAAATACTTGAGAAGGCGTGCTGGTACAGCCGTACAGGCCATAAAAAGGCCACAATATACTACTTTTCTAAAGGGTGCTTTTCTTCTTTGAGACAGTTTCTCAAGATTGCTTGCTGTTTCCCCTCACCAACATCTTCTTGCCCACCTCCACTTAATTTCAAACAAAACAAAACTGTAGATCATTTTAACTTTAACGGTCCCACTTTACTCATGACTGCTAAACATTGGCTCAGACGGTTGATTCACGCTGTTACTCTGGACTGTTTCTTCCAATGAATCATAGAATCATAGAACCATTAAGGTTGGAAAAGACCTCTAAGATCATCAAGTCCAACCATCAACTAACACCACCATGACTCCTAAACTAGGCCCTGGAGTGCCACGTCTATACCTTTTTTGAACGCCTCCAGGGTTGACGACTCCACCACCTCTCTGGGGAGCCTGTTCCAATGCCTAACCACTCTTTCGGTAAAGAAATTCTTCCTGATGTCCAGTCTAAACCTCCCCTGATGCAACTTGAGGCCATTCCCTCTCGTCCTATTGCTAGTTTCTTGGGAGAAGAGTCCAAGACCTGCTTCACTACAACCTCCTTTCAGGTAGTTGCAGAGAGCGATAAGGTCTCCCCTCAGCCTCCTCTTCTCCAAGCTAAACAGCCCCAGTTCTCTCAGCCGCTCCTCATAAGACTTGTTTTCTAGACCCTTCACCAGCTTTGTTGCCCTTCTCTGGACACGCTCCAGCACCTCAGTGTCCTTCTTGTACTGAGGGGCCCAAAACTGAACACAGTACTCGAGGTGCGGCCTCACCAGTGCCGAGTACAGGGGCACGATCACTTCCCTACTCCTGCTGGTCACACTATTCCTGATACAAGCCAGGATGCCGTTGGCCTTCTTGGCCACCTGGGCACACTGCCGGCTCATGTTCAGCCGGCTGTCGACCAGCACCCCCAGGTCCTTTTCCGCCGGGCAGCTTTCCAGCCACTCTTCCCCAAGCCTGTAGCGTTGCATGGGGTTGTTGTGACCAAAGTGCAGGACCCGGCACTTGGCCTTGTTAAACCTCATACAGTTGGCCTCGGCCCATCGATCCAGCCTATCCAGATCCCTCTGCAGGGCCTTCCTTCCCTCGAGCAGATCGACACTCCCACCCAGCTTGGTATCATCTTCAAACTTGCTGAGGGTGCACTCAATCCCCTCATCCAGATCATTGATGAAGACATTGAACAAAACCAGCCCCAGAACTGAGCCCTGGGGAACACTGCTCGTCACCGGCCGCCAGCTGGATTGAACTCCATTCACCACCACTCTCTGGGCTCAGCCATCCAGCCAGTTTTTTATTCAGCAAAGTGTATGCCCATCCAAGCTGTGAGCCGCCAGCTTCTCCAGGAGAATGCCGTGGGAGACCGTGTCAAAGGCCTTACTAAAGTGCAGTAAAACACTATGTCACCCTATCGTGGGGCTTTTCTGCTTCCATGCCTTTACTGCAGGTCTTTAAGGCGTAAGTAGTGAGATGCACTTGCCATGATGAGGGTGAGCGTGGGGCCAGCACATGCTAACCTTCTCGTAGCCTCCCGCTACAACCAAATAGCTGTTCTCAACTGTATAACTAATTAAAATAGAAGTGTTTTCATACAGAAGGTTAGATACCAATGCTTTAACGTGACATGAAAGTTAACAAAGCATTAGATTTCGCAGCTTCCTTACGAAGTTAGGTAATGCTGTGGGGGAGTCCAGAGCAGTCCATATTTGCTTCCTTAGCTCGTACCTCTGTGTAACTCTCCCCTCCCTGTCACTCAGGCAGCAAAGAGCAGGCACCAGACCTATAGGTCTCACAACAGTCTTCCAACTGTGACTACCCTCTCTGTCTCTTCATTGGTAAATATTTACAGTGAGCCTTTACCAGGAGCGAGCAGCTATGCGAGAAAGAAGATGCACATTTTCCCAGGCAAGAACAGCCCACATTTAGGATGGATTAATGAGAGCTAGCTTTAGCTGGCAACAAATAAAGCTATATGCTACTAGACCAAGGATGAGTTAGCTTCTGGAATTATTGGCTTCATACCTGCCTACTTTAGATGTCTTGTTTAGGATGGGATGAGTCACTCTGGGGAGATCAGATTCTCTCCTTATTTCCCCATTGACCACAGAGGCAGAAAGCGATGACTGGCTTGGGTTGAATGTCTAACTTCACAGCAGCTGAGCTTACAAGAAGTGGACGCAGCCTCAGCAGCCAGGAATAAGGACAAATACTCAATGATCCTTCATTAGCAAGTCCTGTCTGAACTGCCTGTATAATTAGCAGGTCTGAGGGCAGCAGGCAGCCGATGACTGATGAGGGAGGAAATGGCTGGGAATTAATTTCCCAGATCTGACACACTGCCCTGTCAGGTCACTCCTCAGCCCAGCCCCAGGGAGAAAGAGAAGCAGCCATACTAATTAAACCATACGGCATTAATGCCCCAAAATATATTTGACATGAGCTCACACAGAAAGAAAAGAGCATCTTAAACCTGCAGAAAGTGCGTGACACAAGACTGAGGAAAAGTTCGTCATAAATGCCTGTCCTCTGTGACCATTCCTGCAACCAAGAACAGTTTATGAAGTGCCATCCAAAATGTACATGTTGCTGAACTGGTGTTGGCATGAAGACGGAATGGGTGAGTGGCACTAGACGCCATTAACTTTATGGACGTGGAGGCTTAGGATACCTCAACAAGGTGGGAGTGGGTTTAGCACTGGGAGTGGGTTTGGCACTGGTAGACTATTTCGAGGGCAAGACTTACGAGGAACGGCTGAGGTCACTTGGCTTGTTCAGTTTGGAGAAGAGAAGGCTGCGAGGTGACCTCATCGCAGTCTACATCTTCCTCAAAGGGGGCAGTGGAGAGGGAGGTGCTGATCTCCTCTCTCTGGTGACCAGCGATAGGACACGAGGAAATGGAATGAAGCTGCGTGAGGGAAAGTTCAGACTGGACATTAGGAAAAGGTTCTTCAATGAGAGGGTGGTCGGTCGCTGGAACACGTTCCCCAGGGACGTGGTCATGGCACCAAGCCTGCAGAGTTCAAGGAGCATCTGGACGATGCTCTTAGTCATATGGTTTAGATTTAGGTAGCCCTGCAAGAAGCAGGGAGTTGGACTTGATGATCCTTATGGGTCCCTTCCAACTTGAGATATTCGATGATTCTATGATTCTATGATTTCTCTGGACAGCTGTTAGCAGGGCTAGTGAAAGAGTTGTTAGTCAAAGTCCTTCTGTCTAGCTGCAGTTTTGGTAAGGGAATGATCAGTGGTTTAGAGATGATACTTATATTAAGGTGACAGCACTCACTGAAATGAAAACAAAACAAAATACCAACACTTGCTAGGCCAAAACTCAACCAGTGGGTCCTGCTATGTGAATAGTGCGTCTGACACACGAAGAAAAAGCCAGTACTATACTTGCCAGTGTATGTCAACCTAGTTTGAATGCCAATAGCAGCCAAAATTATTATCCCCTTGATGAGAATAAAAAGCAGATTTAGGGAAGACTGAGGGATGAAGTAGGAATGTAAAATTATTGAAGTAACAATGGGCAGATATTTTATTGATCCCCCGTTTTGTTTCTGGTTAATTAGCACTTTAGCTGCAGCATTTAGCTGCAGCATTCCTGAATAGTGGCAGACAGCTGTCCTGAAGATGAGGAAGAGTCATTTATATCAGGCGCCATCTCCCAGGGACCAGCACACTGAGAGTGCTGCTGCATGGGAAGCAACTCAATTGAGAAGCTTGAGGACTTTTCAGGTGCCTTGTTATGGTCTACCACACGCTGGAAATGACAGAAAGAAAAAGATTTTGTTTATTTAAGTTTCTCAGCCCATATTCTGATTCCATACCAACTTCCAAGCTGTGATTTTCTGTTTTGGAGTCTGAACTCAAGACCTGCTTACTCTCAGATCTGCTAACTTGGACTTTCAGAAGCCTTAGCTACCACCTGCCATGTGCCTGAGGCATCAGTGCACATCTTTACACAGCCGCATGCGCGAACAAGTGAGTGCTGTCCTTCGCTGTGTTTCAGCTGTACAAGCCAAACTGCCTGGAAGCCAGCAGCTCTGGCTCTCTAGGAACGGCCCTGGGGTAATATGGCACTTCGCCAACAGATAACTTTATTCCTCACTGGCAAAGCTACAAGCTGGAGAAAAGACATTTTTGTATATATCATGATGCACTTTGGCCATTGAAACAAAGCTGGAGCTAAGAAGAGTAGATCTCCGAGTGAGCCAAGAAGCGTTTGGGTCACATGAAGGGAACCAGGCCACCGAATCAACTAAAAAACACATCTCAAATCTGTCCCCTAAACACACGAGCCAGGTGCTAGACAAGGCAATGTTGAGTGTAGACACAGAGGCGACGTTCCTGCCAGCACCTTAAAAAACCTTAAACCAAAAAAACCCCGTTGGCACAGCTCTCAACTCTGAAAGTTTCAGTAAGACGAAAAAGAAAAAAACCAAAAAGAGCATAAGAATGCCCATTTCAGATTTCTGTGAACTACATTCATTTCTAACCCAGGATTTCTTGTTTTCAATTAGCATGCTGAGGTATCAGTAAAGATCACAGTATGTATACAGCTGTAGGGCTAATTTTCTTTAGTTACACACTTGGGTAACTAAGAACTTATTTTTATATAGCAATTCACCTGCTTAGGCACAGTTTTTATTTCCTTGTTTTCTTTAAGAATGATCCATAAACTGAGAGCAGGATCGCGCTGCCTCCCCGTGACCTTTCCACATCTAATATGTGTCTGGTTTATACTCAAAATGTGAGCAGCTGCCTTAGGCAATAGATTCAGAATAATCTGGCATATAGTTTTCTCCCTCCCTCAGCAGCTTTGCTTTCCTAACCAGTGTTGATTAACAAACTTAATTGAGACAGCTGGGTGTCAATGCAGTTCTGCAAGCCACACTTACAGCCCGAGATGGATACTCAGGCTGTCTTCAGACATCTAATTTAGGTGAAACTCAGAGGGTCAAAATTAAGAGTCTATTTAATTGTACTCAATGGAAAGAGACAGGAGGCCCTCCAGGGTAATTCTAATTTAGGATCCTCTGGAAAGCCATTTTGAGCACCTTTCACTATCAGCTGCATAGGAGGCCTACAGCTTCCAAGGTAGGCCATGCAAATAGCTCCCGAAATGACAATGCCACCTTCTGGATAAGACCTAAAAGAAGAATCATTGCTTATGCACTTCAGTACTTTCTGCTCCCAGAAGACATCTGGGAAAGTCTCTCTCCTGAGACCTGAATGACAATGAATTTGAATGTTGTAAAGGCAAAAATGTGGGGAAAAATTTACCCACTGAAGCTTCTCTACCCTCTCATGCAAACCTCAGGACTTTGGACTAACACCATGGCTGACCTTGGCCTTGGTGACAGACCATGGCATGAGGGCTGGCCATATTTCTGCTCTCAAGCAGCTACTTGAGTTTCACTTGCAGAAAAGCAAGATGCCACCTGGCTGCTGGACCCCTGCGATGGCATCGTCCTGGCGTCCCTGCCTCGCTTCAGCCTCTGGACCTCGTTCAGTTAGGTCCCATCTGCACTGCTGAATAAAAATCACCAGTTCCAGTTTGGAGGCGCAGAGACCCAGTAGCATGGCTTGCTTTCCATCTGCACACCTGAACTCTCTTCCTTCCTCCCCTCCCTTCCCCTCCTGAAATAAGATTGCCTCTCCCAAACTGCTGGGAACGAGGGCTGGCCTATGCTATCCCCAAAGCGTTTCCTGGGAGGGCATTGTGTATCATGGGCATGATAGCCCCATAGCAGGGGCCGTGCCAGTGCTGGCACAGTATGGATGGTACAAGCCAGGGCTTTAGGGTATGGCCCGTCCTTGCTTACAAATGCAGCCTGGCCACCTTTACACATGGGGATGCAGAGCCAGATGGGAATTCAAGTGGATGAGAAAAGGATAGATCAGTCCTTTCCAAACTGGAAACACGGCACCTTTCTTGCCAGATTTGAAGCCTGTTCCTTTACTCCATGTGGTCTTAAATAAATGCTTAAATAAATGCAGATCTGTTAAGGGAGAAAGGCTGGAGTCAACAAGAATTTCAGAAATAAAAAGCTGTTGAAGACAGCCAGGGTCCTAGGCACTGTGGGCAAAATTGGAGATTTTGGTCCCAAGCATACAAGGGCCAATTCTCCCCTGCCCCAGGAGGGCCAAGCTATGCGGAGTTAAAAGAAAGATCTGGGTGGTGTTGAAGAGCCACTATGTGCTGCTGCCACCACGGGAGAGATGGGAGGTGTGGGAGCTGGATGAGGCACTAGAAAGGGCTACAGCATGTACCCTGCCCCCCATGAGCAAGGAGGGGTCAGAGCCAGCCTGCTCGCTGAGGACTTGCTTCAGGAAAAATAAGCAACAGGATCCATTTTCCCAGAAGTCTGCTGTTCTGGCCAAATATTTACCTTGCTCAAGTTGGTCCTACTTGTACAAGCTTGCAAAAAGAGAACAGGCTCATGGCCAGTTAATCACAATTAACAAGGATAACGTGAATGAACCAAGCAAAGTAATTAAAGCCTGAGGAGATGGGGCAGGGGGGGAACTAGTAAGCAATTTAATTCATTCCTCCCCATCCCTTGGCTGCACCCAGGGTGTTGTCTTGTCTAGCTCAGCAGCTGTGATATCGTCCCATAATTGTTTCAATCGGTAAAAGAAATAAACCAGCATGCAGGTGGTTTTTCCAATAAAGAGCCATCATTGACCTCGATATCACAACTGCTCCTAACTGATTTTTGGAAGGGATGCAGTTACTTGTGTTTCAGGGCTGAAGCTGATCTCTAAGCACCAGAGACAAAGATAAGCTCTGTTGGTGGGGCAGGTTATCCTGCTCCTACCTACCAATGAATGTCATGTACTTTCTTTTGAATAATTTAGCAGGGGTACTCGTCAAACCAAGGTGAAACAAGAGGCTGGGATCCAGGATGGTGACCCCCATGGTCTTCGAGGCTATCCTTAATCTTGCTGCTGATCTGCAGTCTTTAAGGATGCCAAATAACAGTGAAATGAGATGGCGTAAAGATCGTGTTTATGAGTCTCCAACTGATACCCTCTTTCTTTCTCAAGTTCCCTGACACCCAAATGTGGGTTTGGGGATTTTATTTTACTACCCTATTATTTACTGAGCACGTGTATCCAGGTCATAACTATTAATATCTCTTGAGTTGTTCAAGACAAATTCTTCTCTGGAAAAAAAAAAAAAAAAAGTGTTGCCTTGGGTAGAGGCCAAGAAGAAAATGGCAAATTGGAAAGAAACAGCTCACAATTCATGCAGAAAAGGAAAGTTAAGGGATAAGTGCCTGCCTTGCAAGGCTCCACAATGGGCCATTGTCAAATGACACCAAATCCCATACATCATCTCCCCTGGAAGTGAACAAAATTGAATTTGTTTTAAGAAGAACTATTACCCAAAGCTCTGCAGGGGGAGAAGAAGCTGGAAGAAGCTGCGATGCAGTTGCCTCCCACTGAGCCTTCGCTGGAACTTTCTTTTGTTGGGAGAGGAGCTCAAGTCAGCCTCAGGGGAACCGCTTACTGTGAATGTGAAACCACACAGATCCCTTGAGATCTTCAGGGATGATGGGCATGGCTGAGTTAGATGGTGATTGGCATGTAGCCAGGACTGGGTTTTTCAGAAGTGTCTAGATGTCTCACTAAAAATGAAAATGCAGGTACCAATAATGACTAGTGAAATGGTGGTGAGGAGGAGCTGGAAGGACTCCTAGGCTCTCGAGTGATATGGAGGCACCATGAGCTTTGGGACAAGACCCGCCTTCTAATTATTGCTCCAGTCAGCACTGAATTATGCTATGCCCAGCAAACCCTTTCAGTGCAGTGTCTGAGAAGTGCCCTCTGCCAAATGCTCCACTCCTCTGGCAGGCTGGGACTCCCCAGGGCAGGTAAATAAAACTACCTGGCTTGGCTAAGCAGGGATCTTCCTCTAGAAGTACGGGGAAAAAAGAAAGTATATGGCCAGCGGAAGCAAGGTCAGGTGACATGGGAGGACTGCAGAGATGCTGTACGCCACTGTAAGGAGGAAATAGCCGGTCGATGGAGGTGATTGTCCTGCTCTACTCTGCACTGGTGCAGCCTCGTCTTGAGTACTGTATGCAGTTTTGGGTGCCGCAGTGTATTAAGGATACAAGGCTACTAGAGAGTGTCCAGAGGAGGGCCACGAAGTTGGTGAAGGGTTTAGAGGGGAAGCTGTATGAGGAGCAGCTAAAGTCACTTGGTTTATTCAGCCTGGAGAAGAGGAGACTGAGGGGAGACCTCATTGTGGTCTACAGCTTCCTCACAAGGGGAAGAGGAGGGACAGGTGCTGATCTTTTCTCTCTGGCGACCAATTATAGGACCCGAGGGAATGGCAGGAAGATATGCCAGGGGAGGTTTAGGATGGATATTAGGAAAAGGTTCTTCACCCAGAGGGTGGTGGAGCACTGGAACAGGCTCCCCAGGGAGGTAGTCACGGCGCCAAGCCTGACAATATTCAATAAGCATTTGGACAATGCCCTCAGATACATGGTGTGAATTTCGAGGTTGTCCTATGCAGGGACAGGAGTTGGACTCAGTGATCCTTGTGGGTCCTTTCCAGCTCAGGACATTCTATGATTTTATGATACCCATTGGTATCTGCATAAAAGAGGCACATTATCTCCCTCTGATGGGTGTTCCTGTGAGAAGGGACTGTTCCAGCTTTCATGTAATGACACCGGACATATTTTGAGGCTGTTGATCCCCATTAGAGACTGCGCTCTCCTCCTGCCCTGGCACCAGGCTCTATTCCCTGATGCATGGGTTGCATAAATGCCTAATCTGGAGTTATGCATGCCCCATGTATTACAACATCAACTTTACCACCACCTCTCCTAGCTCCCTGCACTGCGTTTCAGAGAGCCTTCACCTAGGATTTTCCCTCTCCCTTGGCACTAAAGCTTGAGGGTGCTCTACTGTCTGGCAGGTCTCTAGGGACAGGACTCATCTCACATAATTTCAGTGGTCAGCCAGGTGGACTTGTGTATCTGAGTGGTTCATTCTGGTCTCCCTGTATAGACAGTGGAAATGGTACTTTTAGAACCCAATTTATCTGACATTTTAGATGTCTCCTTTAGAATGGAAATGGATCATAGCTTAGCTGTACCTATTTTCATCACTGGCTATAAAGGGAATAGCTCAGATGTACCTCCAGGCAACTGAATCCCATGAATTGAGTCTTGCTGTTGACTCAAATGGGCTTTTGACTGAAGCCTCCTACGTGACTCCAGCACAGAAGAGGCACCCCTGCAGCATCCAGTCTGAGGCTGCTGGAGACAAGTATTGAGTGCTGGTGAAATAACCTCAGTGGTTGCAGGGCAAGAGGTGCCTTGAGCTAACCCAGCAGAGACGGCAAAGACATCTCTGGATATGTCTGAAATTGTAGGGGTTCAGGAGTTGTTTGTTTCTAGGGTGCAGAGTGAGAGCCCTCTCACAAAGACAGATGGCTGCAGCATTTCTTCTCTCCGGTAGCTAATTCTGCCTCAGGCTGTTTTTTAAAAGCTTGCCAAGGCAGCTGTATTGCTCAGTCTTTCACCTGTAGCATGAATACCAGATGCTGGAGAGTGAGATTGAGTTTCTCCTTACTCCTGAAAGACTTCACACCCAAATCTCTTGCTGAGCAGGAAAGGGCCCCCAGGAAGCAGCTCGGAGGCACATGATGGAAAAGGGACTTTCCCAGCCTCTGTGAAAGTGCGTGGCTGGGTAGCCAAGGCAGAGACAGACAGGCGTGTGGGAGTGCTGGCTGAGCTGAGGGGTTAGGCATGCCTGGGTTCTGGTCCTGGATCTGAGGAACATCTCTGTATTTTTTATTTAAACAACTGCTGAATAAAATACACATCAACATCCCTGAGTAGAGACTGCCCACTTCTCACAGACCACCCCACTCACAACACAGAAACAGGCTTCAACTCCTTTATTTTCCTCTGATGCAGACTAAACCCCATGTCTCCACCACGCGTTCTACAAGTGACACGGCCTTCACACATAAGCAGCCTATATCCGTTGTCTGAAAGAACACCTCTTCTTTTAGTCTCCCTAAATCTTCCAATTTCTTCTTTACTATCAGCTATTACTTTAATTCTAAAATCATACAATTTTATCCCTCTGATGCATGTTCACTCCAGTTGGAGAGAAATTATCAGTTAGTGATGCAGCTAACCCACAGACATGGTGCTCACTGGGAGTCTTTCAAGTCTGCATGTTGTACTAAAAGATATCCTCCAGCATGAGAGGAGACTGGTGGCTTCATAAGGGACTTTCAGAAAGAGCCTCTGTGGCCTAAATATGCCCCATCCCTTCTCACATTCAGCTCTTTTCCTTTGTACTCAGAGGAAGAGGAAATGATCATGGCATCCAAACCAGATTTGTGCAGGTATGTTGGTGAACAACGAAGATAATTGTTGCCTTGGAGAGCGGATTTGTGCAGGTTTATTTTTATTATTATATATATATTATCTCTAAAGCTGCTGAAATTAAGCCATATGCCATTATTTCTACCTGTGCTTCTCTGCCTGGCCATCTTCTGGCTCTGATATTAACCTTCAGTTGACCTGACTATTATTTAACTTGCACCTTATTTTGAACCCTAGCTTGTAGAAAAGATATTGCCTAAAGGAAGGAACTGGAACTTGCAGGTTAGCCTCTGTGATTTCAGCACAAGTTGAGAACACAGAAAACCAACCCAGGAACTGCACTATCTTTTTTAAAACCTGAGGAGCCCACCCTGGAGATGTCTGTCTCAGATCCTTATTTCATCAAAGTCAACAGCAAAATTCCTGTTGACTGATGCAGTTAAAACCATATCCAGTGGACTTCTGTCCATTGACTTTTAAGGATTTGTCACTTGGGAATGGAAAAAAGTATGCAAAGTTGGTTTTTTTTAATATGGTGATTATTAAGATGAGCAACAAAAAAGGACACTTTCTTGAATGTTTTCCCTCTAGTAAAACTCTCATTTCTCTTAAAACTTATCTTTAAGGTTTAACAGAGAAAGGGGAGCAGGACTGGGTGCCAGTCAGGGTGAGTACAGGAGGGGCCAGATTCAGCAGTGGTGTGACATCAGTTTGCTGGCTCCGCTCCAGAGTTCAAAGAGCAGCCCTTAAACATGCTTTTGGTTTAGGGCAGTGCACTGTAGAGTACTTCCATAAAACTTTTATTACCTGCTATTAAACCAGCATTGACAACAGCTGTGGAGTGTAATATATTATCTCTACTAAAATGCTGGATTTCTCCAGAATTTAACAAAGGTCAACAAAACGTTACACTGAGAGGGGCAGATGATTTCCAGGCTGGCGGAGGATGAAGCCACCGAAAGAAGCAGTCAGCTGAGGGTGACTGATGGGGAGGAAGATCTGCAGCCTGTACTCTGAGTCACTGGGGGCCCTGCAGAGCCCCAGGAAACCAGTGGGAGATAACAGGCTTGCCTTGTGCACTGAAGAGTGGCAGGAAACCAAAACGTAAAAGGTTTTATCTCCACTGAAGCCTCCCATTTCCTATGTTAAAAGGTTTGCTCCCTACAATAAATTTCAATTTTAATGGTGCTCTGGATCTTTTTGCTTTCTCTGGCCCAGGAAAAGGAAAGTGGAGAGTTATCAGTACAGTTTGTTCCCTGCTAATTAGTTCTGAGGGCTCAGCCTCACCTGTGGAGAAAGGGTTTAGGTTCTCCGTCTCATCCTTACAGAAAATAGTGGTTTTGTACTGGAGGATTAATTTATTCCACTGCAGATCACAGCATACTCAAAGGGAAAAAAAAGAGCTCTACATTAGATGCTTGTGCTAAGAGTTATTGGCACACGACAGCAGACCCACAGGCTGGCAGCAGCCTCTCCTGCCAGCACACGTGTGGCCCTTGCCTGCTTGGCTGCCTGTCCGTGGCAGCCTCAGCAGTCACACTCCCAGGCACATGATGTGCGGCGTGGAGATGAACTTCAGGTTGGATTATTTCGCTCTTCGAGTCCAAGGGTCTGTGAAAAGCATGGCTGCAACCAGACACTCAGCCGTCACAGCGCTTCTCTGAAAAGCCTTTTGCTGAACTGTGCAACAACCGCTGCTTTTTTCCAGCTAGAACGGAGCATTATTTAGTGATGGGCTTCTATGCTTCTCTGAGTTTTTTCTATTCTACCTTTCCCTGATGTTCAGAATTATGTTAATGCATATACTGTATTTGACAGGCAGAAGTCAGACATATGCATACACAGGCACAGTGAAGACACCAGTGTACAGATAGGCTATGGAGTGAAATGAATCTGTTCAGTGGGGTCCTGACACCCTCTCTTCCATCCTCTGGCTCTGATGGCACTTTTCCCTTCAGTAGATATAAGATGCATCACTGTCCCACTTAGCCTTGTTATGTGATCACTAGACTACACAGGTTTATATTTTGACCTTTTTCTTGGAAGAGAATCCCATATTAACATTTTTAAAAGAATAAATACTTATAAATGAGACTCATGAAATCATGAGACTAAAAGAAAGAGAATGAAGACAAACAAGAAAAAATTTTGCACTCTGCTCAGGCTGCATTACTTTCTGCTCAGTTATTCATCTCACACACAGAGAAAGCTAAGTCCTAAGATCTACAAACCACTGATGTTAAGATCATAGAATCATAGAATCATAGAATCTTAAAGTTGGAAAAGACCTCTAAGATCATCAAGTCCAACCATCAACTAACACCACCATGACTCCTAAACCAGGCCCTGGAGTGCCACGTCTATACCTTTTTTGAACGCCTCCAGGGTTGACGACTCCACCACCTCTCTGGGCAGCCTGTTCCAATGCCTAACCACTCTTTCAGTAAAGAAATTCTTCCTGATGTCCAGTCTAAACCTCCCCTGATGCAACTTGAGGCCATTCCCTCTCGTCCTATCGCTAGTTTCTTGGGAGAAGAGTCCAACACCCGCTTCACTACAACCTCCTTTCAGGTAGTTGCAGAGAGCGATAAGGTCTCCCCTCAGCCCCCTCTTCTCCAAACTAAACAGCCCCAGTTCTCTCAGCCGCTCCTCATAAGACTTGTTTTCTAGACCCTAAGATGGTGCAGTTGTGTCACAAGCACTGACCTCCGCTAATTGCAGCAACCAATTTCACTTCTCAGCAGTGTCTCCCTGGCCTATGAGGCAAGAGCGACTGTGTACAGCACATACACAGTACTGGACTGGATTTAAGCTCTGGTTTTAACTTCCAAGGGTTTGGGGATCAAAAAGCTCAGAAATGCAATCATGGTATGGTATGGACATTCAATGTTTAACATGTTTCAGACTGATAAATATCTGGGCTATAACATCAGTGGCTGCTTGGCTGAAATTGCCTCAAAGCTTTGCTCAGAAGGCAAATGCCAAATCACTACTTTCATCACTGAAAATTGCATGAGTATTTCTACTGACTATGTGAGGGGTTTTTGCCCCTTCGTCATCTTGTTTAGATAACTAAAACTGATTTCACAAACTCTTCTCTCAGCAAACACTGAAGTGAAGTTGCTGGAGATAAACTTAGGGCTGGCTTGATAGCCCTGGGCAGTAAGGTCTTCCTTTTACCCACCAAAGCAGTAGTTATGCAAGCATCCCCACACTGCCTCTGGATGCTGGTAGACTTTAAACCACTTACGCTATTTCCAGAAAACATCTCAGGAGCAGCCTTGCACTAAAACCATGGCTCCAGACCTTCTGAATACAACAGAAATCAACAGGCCTGCTTGTGTCTATTGGGACTTTTTTAGGAACTGGATGCATTCATGAATTGTTAAGGCTGAGACATGAAACATGAGATTTCCGGATGCTATACAGTAGCCATATAAATTATTGTCTACATATTTCCTTAGTGTCAAGAATCTCTTTTATATGTTAATGAAATCAATAGCAAGTCAGAAAGTATAACCATTCACTGAAGGAACCGAAACTCTACGTCAAGAGGGAGGGATAACTGGTTCAGTTTTCTGTAAATGGAGAAGTAATTCTGTGTGAAGAGACCATGAGAGGTTTCAGAGGTTTCGAATGTGATTGATGTGGTGCCTGTAACTAGAAGGACTGTATTCAGTGACCCTTCTGCCTTTCACAGACTCCTAGTGAAATCATGACATAGTCATTGAAGTCATATCTAAGTATACTAAACACATTCCTGTGCACCTCAGTTCCCAATTTAGAAAAAAGAAGAATGGTAATAATACTGTCACACCTCAGAGCACAGAACATTTCTGTGTACCTCACTTCTGGGCTTAGAGGGTGCTTTCCAAGAACAGAATTCAAGTAAAAATTGTTATACACATACTTATTATTTTCTACCCTTTTTCCCGCGCACCCTTCTGCTGCTTGAATGGGTCCTAAGGCTGGTGGTTGCATCCTGGTGTTGGTGGGGGAGTTTCCAGCACCTGGAGTGCCTCTCTGGAGGAATATGATGTTCATGTTGACGGTTTCCTCTTCCTCTCTCCAAGATCCACCTGGGGTCATCCTTTCCTAACACATTCTTGCACCTTTGTTCTTTCTTCACCAGTCTGCAGCTCCATGTTGTATCCAAATTTACTATAAATGGTGCCTTTTACATATGTTAGATACAACTTCTTGTTCTCTTTGTTATCCTTAAGACCAGTTTTCTCCAGCTCCAGCTCTGTATTTATTTAACTGACCTTTAGGGAACTGTTTATAGCTAGAGGGCCTCTCTCAGAGGCCTGTGCCCCATCTCTTATCACCCCTTGCCTGTGCTCCTTTATGCTGCATCCTGTGTCCCTGCTTCTCAAGACCTCTGCTGTCGCACCACACCAGGTCTGTATTTCTCTGCACTGCATCCTAGTGTTGGAGTGGTAGATATCTCATTCAGCGCAGAATAACTGCATGTTACTGCCTGGTATCCACCTAAAGCTACGGCTGTGTCCCACAAAGTAAAAGATATTAGCCAATAGATGCCTGAACAATTAGAGAACTTGCTGTCACAGCTAAACCAAGTAAACCAGAGCTGCAGGCAGGTCAGGGAGAGCTCAGACAGGGCAAGCCTGACCAGCCTCAGTCCTGAGGCCTTGCAGACTCGTATCAAAGCTTATGGCCTGTTACTAGTGATAGCAATACTGTAGTACAGTGCTACACGGTTACACGGTCCCCCGATGTCCCAGTGCTGTGGTCTGGGGATGTGCTGCCTGTGTCAGTGAAAGCAGAGCAAAAGCAAAAGCAACAGCAGAAGCAGATGCAATTTTTTTTCCTGTTAAGACAATGTGTGACCAACATTTTGCTCAGAAACTGCCTCCACTGTAAATATTGAAGACCAAAATGATGCTGGGAAAAAGAATCACGTGAAGGCTCTGGAATGACTCCACAAAACCTGTAGGCAATGCCTCCATAACCTAGAGGGAGCAGATAACTTGGGAAAAACACCTCAAGTACCACAGCCTACAAAGTCCTGAGGCACCAGACCTTCGGTTTACAGGATTTTGCTCTGCAACCTCCCCTCCCATGTTTATAAATCATGATTTCTAGCTTTGCTAAGTCAGCTGTGAAAACAAAAAATGCTATAAAACAAACTGGGGGAAGATTACGAAAACGGTTCCTCCAAAATGTAGCTCTGAGGAGCCTAAAGCCATGGTTTATCTCCCACACCCACATTTTATGTAAAATGTGTCTGGCTTAAGGAATTGCTTTTACCAGCCTCCCCCAGGGCTGTGAGAGCACCCTGTGCTTGGCACAGTGGTGGTGGTAGGCAGGCACTGGCACACAGGAGGCTTTGCATGGCAGCAGGAGGTGACTGGCAGGGCTGGAAGCTCTCCTTCACGCTGGTGGGAAGGGTTCTGAGTAACACGGAGTTTCGTGGTGTAGGCTGGGGGCAGCCTCTTGTAATACTGGGTATTATACATTTACATAACAAAAATAAAGAAATGTAATAGCTGAATACATGATATCCTGGTTTTAATAGGAAGGAAAACCACAGCTATGTTGTGCAGCCAAACATGTTCTGCAGCCAGACCAAAAATGTGAAGATTGCCTCTCTGAGCCAGCTATTGTGTTTTAAAGCAAGGGGAAAAAGATTTACAATCCTCACCCTGATCTGTGAAAGCTTGTCTTGCTACAGTGTCAGGGTCAGATGAAATGCAACACTTCCATAACTGGTGTTTCTCCATAGACCATGAGAAACATTTGAAACCAAGTACTTTTCACTGTAATGTTTGCCATACCCTACCTTTGACTCATCCGAGACAGATCTGTATCATCTCCCACCACAGTAGTCATAGCTATCAGCAGAGACATTTTTTAAGTTCTTCTCATTGTGTTATTTGTCAGACACAACCATTAAGGCATCATTAGCAGATAAATGCTACTCAAAATCATGTTCTGATGCCACTAGAAGGGCTTACTCCAACTTTTACCTATACCCTTGTATTTTTATGTTTACCTGAGGAACTGTGCTATGCAGACCTTACTCAGTTCCCTTTAAATTTAAAGCTAAGTTTTTCTTACAAGCTAAAGGGAGGAAAATCAACCCAGAAGAGGCCTGATAAAAACCTGGGCAGAAAGCTGAGAAAAGGACTCGCAGAGAGAGCTCGTATGAGCAATCTGCAAATTCCCTTCTGTAATTGTTTTGGTATCAGGAAAAGATGAATCCTCTTCTTGTTCACACAGTCAGCATGTGACCCTTTGGAATGATAACAGGTCATTTTTACCCACTCTGTACTGGGTTTGATATTGGGTTTGAACAACCCCTTGTTCCTCAAAGGGAAGCATCTAAAACTGTGTGGGATTTCAGGTCAAGTTAGGCTGAGCTGTGTCCTACTGCCAACAAAAGTAAGCTGTAGCATGCCCAGGACGAGCTCTCATTAGTTCTCTGATCCAGTAACCACGTAGTTGTGTGGATCTGGGGCTGGCAGAAGGTGGAGTTGGGAATACATGGGCACAGGGTTAAGGGCAGGGAGGAACCACCTCCCCTGGCAGCAGCTTGGACCCAGGCTGCAGAGCTGCACCCTAAGGGCAGGTCTGCCCTGGGATTTCAGTGCTGTGCCAGGCACCTGCGCTGGCTTCAAGCACAACGCTTCAGAGCTGCCCAGCTGGAGCAGCTCACATGTGTCTCCTTAGCAACAGAGCAGAGCCTTGGTGCACGTGTACCCTTAGTCTCTGTTAACTGCGTCTGCAAACATCGAATGTCCCATCATGCAGCTGCTAACAGTTATCCTCTCTGATCACAGGTGTCAGTCAGATTTTAAGCAGTAAAGCTGCATTGTCCTCTGAAGATGTAGTTAAGCCTGCCCGCTAACTGCCTAAGTCCTACACAAACTAGGTGATCCTCTGCCTGCATTGGCAGAGGGGCACAAACTAAGAAGTGTTTTCAGAATACGCTACCCATACTGTTAAGCGTTCTCTGTTCTTTGTGTAACAATCAGATATTCACTGGCCAGAGAGAAGCACTAGGTCACACTGCTACACAGCTGTGGAGACCCATGCTCTGCTTCCACAAATCTTGGAGTTACTTCCGCCTCTGCCTCTATGCTTATTTAATTGTTCCCATGCACAGCTTCAACCTCACAACACACACAATTGCTTGTTCTGTGCTTTGTAGCAACACGTGCTTACACATCTGTAGGTCCTATTGCCTCGAGCTAAGTCCAGAGAGCAGATGGTCTCCAGCTGTATCATTGTGTGCTCTGGTTTCATCAACCTTTCCTGAGCTGAACCGTACCTGTTCAAGTGAGGTGCCTCAGGGTAGGCAGGAGGCTGGCAGGGAAACTCTGAGCAACAGAGCAGAAAAGCAGCACTGTCAATGTAGGACTCAGCCTTTTCCCACCGAGAACTGCTGCACCAATCCAAAGCATGGAGTTAGGCATAGCATTCCCCTAAAGGGGTGGATTTGGTTATGGTTTTGAAGGTGAGCCATTCTGGCCACTGGGCTATGTAAGAAACGTGGTGGGAACTCTGCTGTCTCGGGCAACTGTATCTTCCCAGCAGGGGGGATCGCTGCAGCCTCAGCTGGGAAGGGAGCTTTGTGTTGCTTGTCTCCATGTGAAGAGGCTGGTGTGATTAAGGAGTCACTTACTGTTCCTACCGAGTAACCTCACTAGTGCATGACTGATTTCTGCCACTATGTCTGCTGTGCCTCACCCATAAAAAGCATGAGTTTAAGCACTTTAATGAGCTCTGTTAAAAATTAGGCCATAGTATCTGACCTGACATTTCTATCATTATTTTCTATACTTAGTCCTTATGTGAAATTAATTGATTATAATAGACTTAGGATCAGGTGCTGTGAACATGAAATCCACACCGAATTTAGAAACTCATGGGCATGATCCATCGATTTTGGTGATATTTGCTCTGATAGAGTGCGGTGTGTTCTCTGCTTGTAGTCAAAGAAAGAAGAAACTGCCATTACAATGTCAGGCAGCATGCCAAGTGCACACTAGGAATTTTGCCCACTCTCAGACAAGACCTGAAACAGAAACAAGCCACATCATGTCTGGCTTTGATGTGGCATCACAACGAACATAGCTTGGGACCCTCGGTGGTTCAGAAGATATTTTTGGATCACTCCTGACTGGCTGCTGTCATAACCTGCAGTCATTGTGCATCCTGCAGCCAGAGTCTTTACAGCTTCTTCTGTGTGCGAGGAACTTCCACTTTCTAAGGGGGTATGCCACTGTCAGAGCCTTAGCCTGACCCTGAAGTTTTACAATGCTCAGTGGCTCATACATATTCCAGGCAAAAAACCTCCAACCCTTTGTCCTTGATTCAGTAAGTTTAGTCATTCCTGTATGTACAGCTTCAGTAATACAAGTGCTTTATTACAAGAATAGTCAGAATTTGAGGAATTTTTCTTAGCAATAGTACAGAACATGTATTTATTGAAGAACTTGCAGAGGAAGGCGCAGCTTCAGTTAGCAGTAATCCTGCTTGCAATTTATTTGTTTAAAATGCATTGAAAAACTGGAATTGGTTTGCTTGTTGATGTTCCCAGATGTGTTAAGATGGCATTGAAGGAAGACAGGGAAGGAAGCACAGAGCATCATAAAGTTATAACTTTACTAAAACTGTGCATTACCAAGCTGGAAAATGGTATTTGGATTGTAACTTGAACTAACTTGAAATATCCTTAAAACATCCAAACATTGTTACCTCTGCCCTGCAGAGACGAAATCCCAGAGCCATCCCATTTGTCTTGAGAGGGTGCTGGCATCAGCACATTAAGTATAGAGAGGGAGGAAAAAAGAAGAGATAGAGAAATTATGATTCTGAAGAAGCAACTGATTTTTTTTCCTCTTTCTGTCTTCCCTGGGCACAACTGCCTACCTGCAGCCCTGAGACACTTCTGTGGGACTGAGTTTTGCACAGCCACATTCTTTGGATGGGAATGACTGGCTTACATTTCTTTCCCTAAAAAGTGATCCAGAAAGAAGCCATTGTGTGTATCTTTTGCCCGTGGCCCAGTGGAGGGAGGCTTTGTTTCAGTTCCTTGCACTATCTAAGGTGATTTAAAGTAATTTTTCTTATTCTTCCCCAGAAAATGCCTTCAGCATAGGGTAACTCAGGGAAGGGCTGAGGAGCGAAGGAGAAGCAATATGTTCTGGTGCCCCTGAGGCCAGACCATTACAGCCATGGCAGTAAGAGGCAGCATCACACCTGCGGGATTTGGACGCTGTGTTGTCAGCGTGTGTCAGACGCTCAGCGCACTCCTAAAAGCAGGCCTCCGAGACAACTTTGCTGGGGTGTACTTAACCTGTGCTTAGCTGCAGCTCCTCATAGATCTGCTTCTGCTCATGCAGCTGCTGGTTTGCACCCTCCCCGGTGTGGATACAACTCTTTGGGCAGAAACATAGCTCAGTTGAAAAAATAACCACTTTCTGTTATGTGTTATTTTCAGCCCAGATCAGTTCCCTGTTCATCACCTGGACTCCCAAGTGTGATGTGCTCATTTGGCAGTGAAGGGTGGGAATCACAGGAAAAGGAAGGAAAGAGTAGCATCATCTGGTGTCCTGCATTTTCCTGCAAAAGCATGGAGACCAAGGGATGGATTCATTTGACCCAAGGGGTCACCTAGATTCCCTTTACAGCAGATGGAAGGACACAAGCAGCTGCGCCGTATGTCCCATTTCATCCTAAAGCAGTCAGGACAAATTGTGCCGCATGTGCACATTGTCCATAAAGAGAATTGCGAGTGGCAAGCACACGTGCCGAGATGTAAAAGCAGATGAGGCCAGTCACACCCCTACAGCCTCTCAGGACCTGAAGGCAGTACTGGAAGGGCTCTTGGGACTGCAGGTATGTAAGGTCCACCTAATTGCTCTGAGGTGCCAAAGTAATTTTGAATGCTGCCCTTATTTTTTTCTTGACAGAGTAGATTAAAAGGATTTTCGTGCACCACCACAGGCTGGAGGCCAACTGGCTGGGAAGCAACTTTGCAGAGAAAGTCCTGGGAGTGTGGACAAAAGGTTGACCATGAGCCAGCAGTGTGACCTTGCAGCAAGGAAGCCAATGTATCCTCGACTGTATTAGGCTTAGTGTTGCCAGCAGGCCAAGGGAGGTGACCCTTCCCCTCTGCTCAGCACTGGTAAGGCCCATCTGGAGCGCTGTGCTCAGTGCTGGGCTTCCCAGTACAAGAAAGACAAGGACTTACTGGAGCAAGCCCAGTGAAGGGTCACAAACATGACTAAGGGACTGGAGCATCTGTCATATGAGGAGAGGCTGAGAGAGCTGGGGATGTTCAGGCTGGAGAAGAGATGGCTCATGGGGATCTCACCAGTGTGTGTAAATACCTGATGGGGGGTGGATGTAAAGAAGAGGAGCCAGGCTCTTCTCAGTGGTGCCCAGTGCAGGAATAAGAGGCAATGGAGGCACACTGAAATAAAGGAAATTCCATTTCAACATAAGAAAAAAATATTTGTACTGTTTGGTTGGTCAAACAGTGGAACAGGCTGCCCAGAGAGGTTGTGGAGTCTCCATCCTTGGAGATATTCAAAACCTGACTGGACACGGCCCTGGGCAACTTGCTGTAGCTGACCTGCCTCTGAGCAGGAGGCTGGACTAGATGATATCCAGAGGTGTCTGCCAGCCACAAGTACTCTTTGATTCTGTGATATTTTTAGAGACCTGGTTTTAAAATATTGTTCCTTCACATTGTCATTGCTGGGAAGCATTAAGCTTTTGCAGATATCTCAGTAATACATCAGTAACAGTCAACATGGTTCACTTCAGTTAGTTCAACTTTGAATTTTCTGGGCTCAGAAGAGGTGGTTTGAGGTATGTGTTTCATTCTTACCCTTATCTTGCTGATGAGCAGCTTTATCTCCATTTTAATACGTGTGTTTCTCTAGAAATATCTTTGGTCTTTAAAAGTTAGCAAAGAGTTCATAAATAAACACTGAACAACATCCCTTGCTATTTTTAATGTTTTGCTGTTACGGAGTCTGGTGGTAAAACCACTCAAATTTTTTCAACTTTTAAGGAGAGATTCAGAACAGACCAAAGCAGTCAAAGCACACTGGCCAGCAAAACCATGTTTGCATTGCCAGAGCAACACAAAACGAGCCAAGCCTTACTTGTCTTTAGTTCCCAAACGCCTCATTTCCTTAGCACACTCTGTGATAAAGACCAGTATTTTGTGAGGGGCAGAATAGTTCTAGTTCCTCTTGTTCACGTGTCCCCAATTCATTACAGAAAATAAAAGCATAACAGGTCAATGGTAACAGTCAGACAGGAGAAAACTCCCAGCTGTCAACTACAATGTCATATAAGATAATCAATGTAATAGTCATTGTTTAGGGTGTTTACAACGTAATGTTTTTTTAAACCTAGTTGATGCATAGATTACTCTGACTTTAATATCCAGCTAAAGTTTGAATGATCTGTGTTTTTGCACTACCAGACTCATTTGAGACACATTCAAGATAAGGAAAGGACATGTGATGAAGCTCTTAAAGGCTCTAGAGTTGATATGAAAAATGGATGAACAGACCCACATGGCAGTTCTTAGAAAGCTCAAGAAGTAAGAGCTGGCAGAGCATGTGCTCTATTTTCCAAACATTAAGTCCTTCAAGTACCGAAGTTAGGATGTGACAGTCTGAATGGATAGGCAGCTAGATGGGCAAAAAACTGATTGGGTTGTCAGGCTCAGAGGGCAGTGGTTAATGGGCCATAATCACCTGGATGCTGCAGAAGTAGAGTGCAGGGGTCTATTCTGGGACCTGTCCACTTAAACATCTTTACTGATGACCTGGAGGAGGTGGTGGAGTCTGCTCTCATCAAGTTTGCATACAACACCAAACTAGGGGTGGGAATCAGCCAATATGCTTGAGGGCTGTGCTGCCATTCAGAGGCAACTAGGGAGGCTGGAGGAATGGGCCAAAAGGACAAATTCAGCAAAGGCAAACGCAAAGTCCTGTACCTGGGGAGGAATAGTAGAGTCATGAGATAACAGGATAATTCAGGTTGCATGGGACCTCAGTAGGACTCTAGTCCAGCCTCCTGCTGGGGAGGGGACTTGAGAGGGTACGGACATCAGCGTCCAGGTAACATGGCCTGGTGGGGAGGGCTGGCATGGGAGGCTCTTCAGTTTGACAGAACACATGTTTGAGAAACCACTCACCTTTTACGAGATTCAAGTTCTGAAGTGCAAACTGTGGTGAAATTTCACCCTACAGGATTACTGTAAAAGACTACTTGACAGGATTTACTGCATTTAACAGTTTGCTATAGGACTAGCTCCTGGCTTTGGTGTAAAACAGGAGTGTTTGAAACACTGTAGAACAGTAGGGGTTTAGTGATGGTGTTTTTAAGAGAGAGTGCATACTAGGCACTCTAAATAATCTGTCAGCGTTATTCCATGCCGACTCCTGATATTAGGTTGGGAACCGCCTCGGAAAGGCATTTCCAGGGCTGCAGAAGCAGGCAGCTGCCTGGCACAGGGCATGGGCTGTGCCAGGCATGGGCTGGCACAGCACGGGGCTGGGAGGTCAGGGAGCTCAGGGTGGTGGCAGGCTGCCCGCAGGGACACGGGTACTGCCAGCCCAAACCCAGGTTGGCTTTTCATCAGGAATCAGCCAAGACTGCAGGCTGGCAGCAGAGGTGGCAGAAGCGGCAGCCCTGGGGTCCCCAAGGGAGAAGTGGGGAGAGGGAAAGGATGTGGGGAGGGAGAAGGGGCTCAGAGGGCACGGACCTGGAGGATGGCCAGGAGGAGAGCTCAGTGGGCATCTGCACTTCCAGAGCCCCTCAGGGGCTGCGTCCCTCTCTGTGTCCCAGTAAGCTGCCAGGGACCGAGGAGCACTGCAGGGCTCTCCAGCAACCACGGGCAGTTCTGCAGGTGGCTCCCCACTGCTGAGCAGGTATTGCTGCTCTGATTCGCATGGTACCAGGTCTGTCCTGCACTCTCCATGGACCCAAAGGGTGCAAACTGTCTGTACTGTAACTTTTACCTCCACAGGGACTCACTGTAAGTTGATGGACTTGGACTGACTTCAGAGTTTCTGTCTCAGATGGGTGCGGCTTCATCCAGACCCCTTTTTCTCCAAAATCATTGATTTGGTAGCTCATGAAGGCGTGTGCCATGCTGCCCTACTGGTTGCATTTGTGCTGGTGAAGGATCGCTCAGTTATTTCCCCTCTGATGGCTGCTAGGTGGCACTCAGCATTGCTGCTCGCATGCTGCAGCCTCATGGGCTCAGGGCAGAGCCTCGGCCGACTTTCTGGGATGAGTTTGTAGTGGATCCGTCAAATCCAAAGCAGGTAGGACAATGTGTGTTTGGATAAAACCTAAATCCTCCTCTTCATTACAGTGTAAAAGTTGAGAGTAGCATCCATGTTGACTCCAAGGACAGCAGGACAGATTGAAAAGTCCTGAAAATATAAACATTTCCAGTGACAGCTGTCAATGATTTATAAACCATTCTCCATCCAGATTGACAACTAGGACATGGATAATAAAGAATACACTTAAGACAAAACATTTTGTACAATTACTGTTTCCTCAGATGGTCATATTATGTTACTCAGAAATGTAGTCTATTCTGTTGCTTAACTCTGTTCTGCTTGTGTTAACACAAATGACTACTTTTGTCACCAGTTGGCTAAACTAATGCAGAGCTTGGAAAACACATTTCCTGAGCTAATGGCAGGAACAAATAGCCACAAAAGAGTGAACTATTTACACGTTTCTCCTTTGGGATACAAAGTTCAGAATAATTACCACAAACACAAAAGATGCTGTACTAGATTTTTAATTAAAAACAAAAACAAAATAAAATACACACAATAATTTTGAGTTTGGGAAACAGAAACAAGTCCCATTCTTTTTTGCCACACAGGCTAATAACTGGTTTTAATGTGATGCATTTGTATCACTAAAGGCATTTATCTCAACCTTTTTTAAGTCAAGAACTTAAACTTTGAGGGAAAAAATCCGCAGGCCATTTTGTATGGTCTTCCAAGTATTGATTAGCAGGGAGGGAAATAAACAAATGAAGTACTTCACATTTAGATAAACAAAATGATAATATTCTACAAAAATTATAATTTTACAGCTACATTAAAAATAATATTTAAGCTTGGGGTGTGGGCAGAACACATCCTGGCCAGCTGCATGGAGTTACGCCTGCAAAAAGTTTTAAAATAAGTTTAGTGTAGTTTGAGAGCGTGTTTTGCAATCATGTTAGGGTGAAGGATCACTGGCAAGCCCTGGGGTACACGCTGAGTAACCCTGATTTTGGATAGGAAGTGCAGTGGACTCTTGTCATTGGATACCCCAGGAAGACTGTGTCTGCCCACCCAGGCGCACCTTGGGCACTGTCTGCACCAAGCGCTGTCGGTTATGTATCACACTGGCATCGACCATGTACAATCAACTGAAGAGATGCTTTGTTCTTCTTATTCCTTAAAACATTCTGGCAAGTGGAAAGAAGACATTTCAGTCAGGCAGTAAAAGGGTCTTATGTTTCTTCTGATGCACACCCCCCCACAGGCACACCCTGCCACTCGGAAACTGAAAAAAATCCATGAAATGCAACGACGTATGAGAAAGGGCCATCAAAGAAGAGCCCAAAAGGGTAGGTAGGTATTTTGCTGACAAAAAGCCAAGTAAACTTCAAATGTGCATAGAGTTATCACATGGCTTTACACATGGGTGAGGCAAAATCCTCCAACTGATCCCTCGGGAAGGTAGCTCCTCTGTCCCAGCAGAAGCCCAACTGTCGATAGCCAAGGCAGCATGTGAGTCTTCTTTATGTTATATGGAAAAGGAGAAATGTAGCCAGGACAGGAAAAAACCCAAACCAGAAAAAAACCCTCCAAACCACCAAAACCCAAGGAAAAGGAGTGACCATAGTCCCCAGTGTGCAAGGTAAAACAGGGGAGAGAGTCACCACCCCTTCCTTCCTTCCTTTCTTTCTGCGTGTTCTGTCGTGCTGTCTTGCCCCAGGACTATCTGGTCTGCCCTGCACAGCACAAGGTCTGCTCATTTTTTTCTTCATAATACACACACAAATTTAGTCTGCAAAGCCTGACCGCACAGCTGACACTAGCTGTGGGGTTGGAGAGGGGGGAGAGCCCCCAACCCTGTCTAAAGAGGGAACTATGTATGTGAATGACCGTGGCATGAGAGTGGACCAGGGCTAGTGGCCAAGGCTAAAGCTCTCCTTCCTCCCCCCCTCCTTGGAAAGTTCTTAAAAATAACTAGTTTAGTTTTTTCCTCAGTTCTGCTACCTTCCCAACAAGTATCCCCTCTCCCACTGTGCAGGGGGAGCACAGGAGAGCACTGGGTGCACTGTGTCGGTACTGGAGAGCTGCAGGGAGCTGGTAGGGCTGAGCACTGCAAGAGCTGTTTGGGCTTTTGGCTGGAGGCAGAGACGGCAACATCTGTAATGCATGTAACAGCTCTGACTCTATAGCAGGGTTCAAGGAAATCTGTCCACTGTGGCAGATCTGGCCTGCATCATTTCACATGGACACTGAGACAAGCCCATTTTCAGCCAGTTTCTAATGTACCCAGGCTGAGGAATACAACCACCATCTCTGCATGGCAATTTTGTGATACGTATCCTATTTATGGTGATATTTCCAGCTGAGGTCATGAACTGCAAATGCTATTTTGATTACTGGACAAGTCAAATCTGCAAATTTTTGCCTTCATCTTGGATTGAAGTTCCTGGAGGTGGTGACACAGGACTAACAACAGATGTTTGTGAAGCTCTGAAACACTTCTTAAATCTCTGGGCAAGGGCATGGCCAGACGAAGAAAGCACCTGGGTTGGCTGGTAGCTAAGCAGCAGGTCTGGTGGGGACAGTAACAACAACGTGACAAGGGGTTTGTTCATGGCTTCATCCTGATATGGAGGACAGAGTATATAGAAAGGAGGTTTGGATGTTTTAGAAAGGGAGAAGGATCTGAGAGACCCTGTGATTTGAAGAAAATGCCTTGTATGTGACAAGGGGTCTCTAGGAGAAAGGTAAAACCCTGAAGCATAGTCAGGAGTGGGGAAGCACGGAGGCATGGGAAGGTGTATTTTATTGTTTTCTCTGGAACTATGATTTGTTTGGGTTGCATAAAGAAAGGAATCATTAATTTATTAGAAATGTTAACATAGTTTGTGTGGCTTATGTGTCTTAATTGAAAACCAGATTTTCTGCTTGGATGGAGGACTGGACCTGTAGAAAAAGGTCAGGTACAACCGCCCTAAATTTTTGCCAAAAAGAGGACAAACCAATGGGCTCAAATCAATTACTTCCTACATAAATTCCACTGATGTAAAGAACTAAGCCTTTTCTCTTGGCAGGGACACTGGGGCTGTGGCACTTACTTAAAAAAAAAAAAAAGTCTCTCTATTAAAAACATGAAAGGAACTAATTGTGTCTTAAGAGAATGAACATTTAGCAAGCTACAGGAAATGAAGAGTTAATACATAACAGACTTCAATAGTTACCAGGCTCATTACATTGGAGCAAGATTAAACTCTCCATGGCATTGTTATTCTGAATAAATGGTAGCAAATCAGTTTGACTAAAAGTATGACAAGGTTTTTTTCTTCCCTAATCTGAGCTGTACTGTCTACCTCATAGTTAAGTAACTAAGATATAAATCTTCTTGTGAAACTTCAGTGAAACAAGAAGGATATTCACCGACTTTACTGAGACAACTTGGTTGCATTTCCTTTTACAGAGATTTCACCTCATTAATATTTAAACAATCTCCATAGAAAGGCTAAAGAAAATAGAATGAAAGCTTTCAGTATAATTGTGATGAGGGGGGAAGATCCATCGAGAACTGGTAGATCAGGAAAAAGGAAAATTACAGTGTACTGAGCATCTTTATTCCTATCCAATTGACTTGAACATTTACAGCATGCCAGAAGCAAAGAAAATGCAGTAATTCTGTCATAGCACTGATATTTTCTTTGGGACTGTTGAAAAGTACATAATAGGGCATTTGTCAGATAGGACCAAGATTTTCAGCAAGAATTATTGATTTTAATTATCATATGGTAGAGCTTTTAATGTATAACATAATCTACATTTTAGATTTTGAGCATATCCTGGGCTAACTCTCTTTGCAAAGTACTTCTCTACTGCCGCAGCTTCCAGGAGGCTTGGCTGGTGTCTCCAAACAATCCTTATTAGCATCATGGCTATAATCAAGCTCTTTCAGCACAGTGTAATTCAGCCCATTAGTAATTACAATTCAACACAAATGTGTCCTCAAGACAACTACCTTTCCTATAAATCTCTCAGTTAAAATCAGTTTTTAACCATATTTTCCCGGTGCTGGCATATGATCTGTATTGTTTGAGTACTTGGAGAAAAACTCAGGCTCTGGCTGGCTAACTTCAGCTGGAAAGTTGTCTTCCTGAAAGCCTCCTCACCCCCCTGTTTTCTGTCAAATGCCCTATTACATACGAAATCTTTCATGCTGCAACCTGTTAGCTGATCATAAAATGTATGTTTCCCCCAATTGTCCCGAATTTACAGAATGCTTTGTAGTTCTGAAGTGGCTTATCTCATCTTGAACACAATCTTTGCTTGATTGCAGGGAAGGAAATGGCTGATTAGCTGTTTTCTTCCTAACAAAATACAAATGTTGATAAGTGGTAATTGAAGTTGTTCTTACCGAAGAAAGGAAAATATACTGGAAGCCTGAAAATGTTGCTTTTGATAGAAATGCAGAAGGAATTAAATCTGCTAGAATAGAAACTTCTTATAAATCACATGCTTTAACATTTAGTGTTGTTTTTTATATTTCTCTTCATTAGATGTAGGCTAAGAGTGCTTACCTGTAACAATTTAAGTAATTAATTGCTGTAATCATTGTACCAGACTTATTTAAAAACATAATGAATTGGTTTAAGATACCAAAAATTATATAACCACAGAAAATTTCTTCCATTCTCCCTCTTTGCAGCCAACTAGCAGTATTGTCGTGTGTTCACTATCATCAATAAGAAAAAGGTTTTGTTTTACTTTTGCACTACACCAAATTTCTTTGAAAATGTCATACAGCTAATCCTCTGATTTTATTCGTGAATTTGGGGGTCAAAAAATCTCTGGGTAGGTCAGAAGAAAAAACAGCATCCTACCTTTCAGGTTTTGTCACTGGGAGCTCATTTTTTACTGCTGTTGTAACATTATTTATAAATAAACATTTAACTTCTTCATATTTGAGTTATGAGCTGCAACTGTCATGACTGTCAAGAGCTGCATCTTCCAGTTGGTAGAATGTATGCCATCTCTCTTTGCTTGTTTCCATAAAGAATAATTTAATTGACTCCAGTCAGACAAACCAAATAAACTAAAGAGAAAAAAAAAAAAGAAAAAAATCCATTACAGAGGCTATAATGGCGTGATATGAATCTTTCCCATCTCACTTTTTGTCGTCCTTCCCAGGGTAGCTCTGCTCATACTTGTCTTCTTTCTGTGCCCTTGAATGTCCTGTGGCTCAGGGCTCTGCCGGGGCAGAACGGGGAGCATCACTTTAATGGTGGTGCTGTTTGTGAGTCCCCCTCCTTGTGGGGACTCCTGAGAGCCTGCCTGCAGAGGAGGATTGTCACGGGGACGATTAAGGTTAACTTTTAGGACCATATATGTGGTGATCACTCCCTTTACTGTCCTATCTATGTCTTTCTCTTTTCTCTCTTCTTATTGCTAAAATAAAGGCACCACTACTGCTTTCCACATCCATGCAGAAGCATTAAACTACAGCTTTTTGCCCTAATTAGCTGGGGGAGCTGCTGGATAATGCATATTCTCAGGTCCTAAGTAGTTCAGGCTCAAACCTTCATTGGTTTTATAATTCTGAGGAGAGGAACTATGCTGTTAATTGTTTAATGGCTAGAGAACCGTTAATATTTTTGTAGCTGATACAGGCTGTGGCTGTCTGGGAAGGTGGCATGTCCTGTAAAGTTACAGGACAGATGGGAACCCATAACACTGCATATTAATCTATTTAATTAATTTAATCTAACTATTTCCATAACTCTGCAAACTTGTATGTGTTGAGGTTTGTTTTATAATGCTTTGTGGGTTTCATTCTGTGCCTTCCCCTTTGTTTTACCAGTTCTTCCTCAAAACACTCTATTTCTATACTGGTTTTAGTATCATATACTCATTGTTCACGAGAACTAACTTTATTGCATCAACCACTTCCTCTCCCCTTCCTTTTAGTCTAAAGAAGCCATTCTTTAGCTAAACCATGTGAGAGTCAGAAAACAGAAGACAGAGAATTCAGTCTTTGGCCAGAAGTAGACAACACAAGGAAAGGCTTTGGAAAGAACAGTGTCAAGTATTGTCTTGTAAGCCTTAGGCTGCCTTACTTTTTAATTCTTTTTTTCTCTTTTTTTTTTTTTTCTTTTTTGTCAGAAGGAACTTTCTTTTTGGTCACTAACAAAACCCAAACATCCAAGACTGGAAAATAATACTTTATTGCAAGTTTCAATCAAGTTAGCAAAGTTATAAACTCCTTCAAAGTAACTGAGGGGTAAAGCTGGAAATGCCAGACTTATTTTATAGCAACATTGCCAGATGCTTTGATAGATCCATTATAAATTCTACTTACATTATTCTAAGCAAAGATAGTTATCCAGTTGCTGTTCCTTGGCTACATTATTTCTTTCCTTATCTCACTGGTTCTTTTCATAGCATACAGTAAGGAATTTATTAGTAATGTATCAGATTTCCTGGTAAGATACGGTCCAACAAATGCTGTCATTACATTTTTCTCTTTTTTCCTTATAACCTTTTTCCTTTATCACTTTGGCAGTCTTTGCTGTACGGGTGCCTTCACTGAAGCAATGCTGACTTCAGTTATCTGGAATAGCATATATTATGGAAAAATTAGTTTGGAATAGTTTGGTATTTCATTACAGTGTAACTGTCTGGGGCAAAACCTTTTTGTGGTGCATCCTATTTGTTTTTCATTTCCTTAGAGTAATTTAAAAGAGTCAATTCCTATGTCTGGCATATCTTTTGCTTTGGTGAAAAAGATAATAGGGTATTGAGTGAACAACAGGATGAAAACACAGAGGAAAAAAAATAATGAAAAATCAATTATCAATGTAGGAATAGCTTGGGGTTTACTTTAAGCTCTGGAAACCCCTTCTGGAAAATGTGCTTTGTGAGTATCCCCTGATGTCCCCCAACTAAGCAGGAGCTTACACAGCATCTTCAGCCAGGGAACTTGCCTTGCTCTCCCCAGCCCATCCCCATCATTATGGCTCGGCAGAGATTACTTCCCCTCTCAGATTTTCTGGAATAACCTCTTGTGCAATCTCTAGCTAGTCTAACAGTATCAAACTGATACCACTTATTTTAAGGTTTTTTTAATAATATACTTTTTCTAAGCAACATGATTTCGAAATGAGTTAAAGCAGGAATACACGAGCAGTTGGGCACATGACTCTAAGGAGGCTGGGAATGCTCAGGCCAAGGACTCACATGAGTCCAAAACAACGTGCATGACTGCACCAGGGGAAGCTCCAGCCCAAAAGCATGTGTCCATGAATCTGCCCAACAGTTCAGGCCGTGGAGTGAAGGGCAGGAATCCCCAGGCAGCCATGACCCAGCAAGCATTTATTTCCAAATAAGGTTGTTATTACAGAACCCTTAACCCAGGATCTCACACAGGCTGCATCCTCCTTTTTAGTAGAGCTAGTTAGGCAGGTGCAGCTTCTCATTAAAACTGCGAAACTGCTACCAGTGCTTTTTTAGATGTTGATTTTATGTTTCATTTGAAATGGCTATTCTCTCTGCGGTTGGAGGTAGCAGCTGTAGCTGGCTGCACAATTTGTTGGGAGTGACATCTCCAATACAGAAGTGGTTGTGAAACATAAACAAAGTAAAGTATCTTACAACAGTGAAGAAAGGCATTTCCAGCTTTCATTAAAAGAAGGATGTAACAAATCTGTGCCTTGGGCAGTCACTTCATGATATCTGTTGGGCACTCAATCAAGACTCCATAGAGAAGTATCAAGATCTCATTTTCCTGGGACCAAGTCAGGAGCATTTATGTGGCCGTCAATGATGGTTATTCAGCTGGAAACTCCCTGCTTAACTGCTTTCCTGGAGACTGTTAGGAACCTTCCCCAGCTCAACTTACAGGAATAGTTCTTTATAGCAAACATCAAATTAGTGTTTTCATAGTCACTCAAACACTACCTTTATCTCATACAAAGATTAACTTTGGCTATCAGTATCAGATACAAGCTTTACCCAAGTTCAGCAGTATTGGGATCAGGTTTTTCACTGGAGCCCATCAGAAGTGAATTTCTGCAATCCTGATTCACGCTGAGAACCATTTACTCATAGCTGTTGTGTTGCTGGCTCCAGACATACTGCTCACCCAGTGGAGCTCCGCTCACTGTGAGTAATGATCCACTGTCATTATTTCATTTCCTCAGATATTTAGAAAAGAAAATGTAATTGTCTTATTTTAATCTAAATTTCTGCTGTAGCAGTAAAACAGAAACAGTAATTAAAACCATGACTCAAAAACAAGAGCAGAAATATTTACAACCGTTGATCTTTGTCTCTTTCCTGGCTCTCTGGAAGCCAGCCACAAGGAAGGACTATTAGTTGCTCGCTGGTCTTCCTTAGGCAGAAGCAGGCAGAGCAGAATATCGAGTGATTTCAATGCGACACAGTGTTTGCAGCTCTGAACTCGCTTTGTTCTTGCAGCACACAGATATGTCACAAAAGGAAGCAACCTTCAGCATGCTAAAGACAAACCCAAAGAAATATGCATCCAGGTTGCATGTTACAATAGTTGAAGCATGTTGTTATCAATACTGTGTTAATCACAGCATTGTTATCAGTTGAAATGCATTAAGGAACTGCCAGAACAGTAGGATCTTAAGCAGTGACATTTTTAGTACTTCTAATGTGCAAGCAAATTTTGCTAGTCATTCTGCAGGGATTAAGAAAAAAATGGGAAAAGAGGTCAGAAAAGCCCTAATTCTGAAACCATCCTCACTTTTGTAGTGCAGACAGAGGGATCTGTACTGCACTGGCAGACAGAGCAGAAGAAAAAACCAAAAGCCGTTACTGTACTGTTGTTCAAATTAGTAAACTGTCAGTTCCTCCCATTTTACAGTGGCCAGTACTGGACAACATCAGCAGGGAAGTCCAGGAACCAGGCGGCTGCAGCAGCTGCTGTTAGCTAGAGAAAATATTACCGCAACAGAGGCTTGTGCTGTCATTTGTGACCCAGTGGCCTCGGCCACCTCCAGCCAGCAGGCATCCACCTCGGTCGCCAAAAATGTGTTTGGCAGTTGTACTGACACAACAGTTTGTGAGGGTGGGCTGTGAGCTGGTCACTAAAATATTCTGCTTTAAAGGAACTGGCAAAAAAACCCACTGACACCAACACACCTGAGAGGTGTCCCTGGTTGCAGCATATGGGTTGGGAAAGACCAGCTGAGGATCTTTATCAGCATGCTGTATCACTGATGGGAGCTATGGCCTTAAGTAATTGAAATGTTAGGACACTTTTCAGGCTGCACGATTGATTTCTGCATCGTCTGTATGCACTTTACAGGTTTACCTGGTTCTTTAGGAGAGGCTAGGAACACTAATGCCAGTCGCTGTCACGACTCAATTCAAATTGGTGATTATGGGCAATGTCTGTCCACCACCCCTTGTTCTTGAAAACGTAAAGGGTGGAAAAAGTTACTCCACCCAGATGACCACAAACTACTTTCTTTCTCATATATAGCCCAAGTGGATGCCCTCCTCTTTGGGCCCAGTTCTTTGCTTAAAAGCTGCTGACCTGGCCAGCATTTGCGTTATTATGAATGAACTTTCAGTGCCATAAGTGGCTGGTCATTGAACAAAAGTCCTGTTGCACACTCCCACTGCTTGTAATGGTGCTGTGGGGGGCACTTTTCTTCCTGGAGCCCCAAAGGGGTTATGAAGTGCTGCAAAATTTCCATAGCAAAGAGATAACACCTGTGCCTATAATCTGTTTTATTTCACTGTGTAAAAATTGACTAGTAGACAGACAGCATCCCAGGTGAGGAAAATAGTGACTTCTCTAGACTGCATGCAGCGATGAAAAAAAGTGATTAGCAGTGAACGCTTGATGGATGTTGAGAAAGACTTAGGTCTCTTCAGAGATCTTCTTGGACAAATCCGACGGGATACGGCACAGGATGGAAGAGGGGTCCAGGAGAGCTGGTTGATATCCAAAACTCACCTCCTCAAAGCTCATGAACGGTTCATCCCAACTAAATCAAGCAAAGGCAGCAGCAGGCCAGCATGAATGAGCAGGGAGCTCCTGACAAAACTCAAATGCCAAAAAGGACCAGGAAGGAGCTGGCAGCAGGGACAGGGGACCCAGGAGGAATATAGAGACAGTATCTGATTGTATAGGGCTGGGGTCAGACCAGCCAAAGCCCACCTGGAGCTGAATCAGGTGAGGCAGGCAAGGGACAGCACAAAGGGCTTCTGCAGGTCTACCGGCAGCAAAAGAAATGTGGGTCCACTGCTAAGTGCAGTAGGGGTCCTGGTGACAAAGGACAAGGAAAAGCCCAAAGTACTCAGTGTCACCTTCAGCTCTGCCTTTACTAGGAAGACCACCCTTCAGGAATCCCAAGCCTCTGAGACGAGAGGGCAAGTCTGGAGCAAGGAAGACTTGCGGAGGATCAGGTCAGGGAGCATTTAAACAAAGTAAGTCCATGGGACCTGATGGGAGGCAGCCATGGGTACTGAGAGGGCTGGCTGATGTCATTGTGAGGCCACTCTTGATTATCTTTGAAAGGTCATGGCACCTGGGAGAGGTTCCTGAGGACTGGAAGAAAGCCAATGTTACTCCCATCTTCAAGAAGGGCAAGGAGGAGGATCCAGGGAACTACAGTCTGGTCAGCCTCACCTTGATCCCTGGGAAGGTGATGGAGCAACTAATCCTGGAAACCATTTGCAGGGAGTATTCAGCATGGATTTACAAAGGGGAAGACATGCTTACCCAACCTGCCAGCCTACAATGAGGTGACGGGCTTGGTGGATGAGGGGAGAGCAGTGGATGCTCTTTACCTTGACTTCAGAAAGGCTTTCAACAGTGTCTCCCATAACATCCTCATAGACAAGCTGACAAATTATGCGTTAGATAAATGGAGAATGAGGTGGACTGAAGACTGGCTGAACTGCCAGGCCCAGGGGGTTTTGGTCAGCAGCTCAAAGTCCAGTTGGGCAAAATTTACTAGTGGTGTGTCCCAGGGGTTGATACTGGGGCCAATACTGTATAACATAGAATCATAGAATCATAGAATGATTTTGGTTGGAAGGGACCTTTAAAGGTCTAGCCCACCCCCCCTGCAACGAGCAGGAACGTCTTCAACTAGATCAGGTTGCTCAGAGCCCCATCCAACCTGACCTTGAATGTTTCCAGGGATCTACCACCTCTCTGGGCAACCTGTGCCAGCGTTTCGCCACCCTCATTGTAAAAAATCTCTTCCTTATACTTAGTCTAAATCTACCCTCTTTTACTTTAAAACCATTATCCCTTGTCCTATCACAACATGCCCTGCTAAAAAGTTTGTCCCCATCTTTCTTATAAGCCCCTTGAAGTACTGAAAGGTTGCAATAAGGTGTCCCCGGAGCCTTCTCTTCTCCAGGCTGAACAGCCACAACTCCCTCAGCCTTTCTTCATAGCGGAGGTGTTGCATCCCTCTCATCATTTTCTTCATTAATGACCTGAAAAGAGCACACCCTCAGCAAGTTTGCAGATGATACAAAACTAGGAGGAGTGGCTGATACACCAGATGGCTGTGCTGCCATTCAGAGTGGCCTCAGAGGCCGGAGAAATGGACCAACAGAGATCTCAGTTGTCACAGAATCACAGAATGGTTGAGGTTGGAAGGGACCTCTGGAGGTTACCTGGTCCAAACCCCCCTCCTCTCAAGCAGGGGTGCCTAGACCATGTCCATATGGTCCAGAATTACCATTCTGTGATTCTGTAAACATCTGCTACATGACGCTATCAAGGCTGAGATGCTGGCCTCAGTGGAGACTTGGTCTGACTTAATATGCACTTACCTTGACCACTTTACAGAATTTTCCCCTATATAATACTATGAAGAATATGTTCTGCTAAAAGATCATTTCATTCATTTGTCCTATAATGAACAGAGACTTTCTCCAGTTATAGATGGTTCACTGTATCTAATTATACCCTTACATTATGCATAATTTAGATGCTGTGAACATTATGCTATGTTCATCTTGCTGCCTGCCAGCTTTCTGGCTTGTTCAGTAGCTGCTTTTGAAACAGCAGGGGTATGGCTGCTCTGTGGAGGGGAAACCTGGTCTTACGGTGAGCCAGTGAGACCTACTACTTCAGTGCTATCAGTACCTGCTGGAAAACCAGCTGTCTGGAAAATTACATGCAGGGACATTTCACACAAGGGCAAATAGATAATGTTCATGCCAGCACTTCAGTAGTCGCTGATTGGACTGGACACTACAAAGAGACCAAGGACAGAACTGAGCCTGATGTACAGCCCTGGATCTTTGAAATCAGAGTCTAAATGAGAGTTAATCTCCAACTTAGAATTCCTTAGGTGTAGTGGGTAGCACCTCTGCAATGGACCTAACCACCTATGACATTTCTGAGAAAAGCAATGGATACATTTTTTTCCAAAAATGGATCTGGAATTTTAAACATAAACAGTAAAACCATAATTGCAAGTTAGTTCTGAAAGTGGCTGTAAGAGACAGTGTATGGAGGATGTTATTGGAAAGGTATCGTAGGTACTTAGTAGATTGTGGATAAGACTCGTCTTACACTTGCTGTTGTCCTTGTAAAGCAGTGTATCAGCCTTTGAATTCCTTTAAAGTGTAACTGTAGTCCTCTTTATCAGATGGCCCTGATGACAACCGAATGAAAGGACTGACTGATTCAGTGGATCAGTCCAATAATTGGTAGGATCCGTGTGACCCATTTCAAGTGCAGAGGATGGGTATCCAGAATTATCTTCCTTCTTTCCCATACACACAAATATGCATACAAACTGTAGTGTCTGCAGAAACCAATTGTTTATTTAAAGTAAAATTTTCAGTGGCAAAGTTAAAGCAAAATAAGATTCTTAGGTATTTTCCAGAAAGTTGTAAGAAATATGATCTTACTTGGCTACTGAATGAATCAGAAGTTATTAAAAGTCTGTGTGTTGTGTTCCCGTATCACTGTAATAATGAAATCTCTCCCAGATTGTCAACTCTTTTCATGTTTGAACACAAATTAGCATTTCTCACCATTTTTTTCTCAGTACCGTGAGCAAGAAGCAAATCCATTTGCCACGTCCAATAAATGAACTTTTCATTTCTCTGCAGGAAAACTACTGTCTTGTCAAAATAAGAGCTCATATGTCTGCTTATTCAAGTTACAAAAGCTGTAGGGTATTTAAGATGCCAACATCAATTCCTAAGTTACTCTGCAGTCCTTTATGGAGATAAACGGATTTCACCCTTTCTTTAGGACCTCAAAGCTACTGAAGTAATAATATTGTTGTGGATATTTTTTATTACTGAGGTAGAATGTTTTACTTTTGATAGGTGTGTAATATTAATTAAACTTATCTAGAGCAAATGTAGAATATGAACACGGCACATATACATGGTACCATGCCAGTAGAGATCAGAAGCAAGTTTAAATGGATTTGATATCTCAGTCTTGACTGGTAAGGCATCTGGTGAAGAATAAAATAATTTAGGTTGGAAGGGACTCCTGGAAGCCATCTTGTTCAATTCCCCACTCAAAGCAGGTCCAGCTAGATCATGGTGCTCTGTTGTACTTGGATTTCTTCGCTGGACACAGCTCTCCACATGTGGTCTCACCAGTGCTGAGTCAAGGGGAAGAATCACTTCCCCTGACTTGCAGGCAAGACCCTTGCGAATAAGCTCAGGATGCCATTGGCCTTCTTTGCCGCAAGGGCGCATTGCTGGCTTATGTTCAGCTTGTTTTCCACAAAGAGATCCAGATCTTTTTCAGCAAAGCTGCTTCCCAGCCAGTCAGCTCCAGCCTGTGCTGGTGCCTGGGGTTATTCCTCCCCAGGTGCAGTTCTTTGCGTTTTCCTCTGGTGAACTTCATGAGATTCTTGTCAATCCATTTTGGCAGCCTGCCAAAATTCCTCTGAGTAGCAGCTCTACCCTCCTGTATATCAATTATCTTTGTTAACCAAGGACTTATTTTACATAATTTGTGTGTCTTTGTTGGATATTTAAGGTGGGTACCATTCTAAGGGCCATATTCTGACAGATTGTCTGCAGAAATGTTTACACAGATCTCAGTAGGAACATTGGTAGGGTAAAAACGATTAGAGCTTCAAAGTTACTTGGGCACTGAATTGCTGCTAGTTTCAATGGGAAGCACCAAAATAACTTAGATGTTCTAGACTTAAGGCATTATTCAACATAAAGTTAAGTCTTTGAAATCTGGGCCCAGAACACATTTGCTGATACCTATTACTCTGCCAGAAAAAAGGTGGAAAATGGCACTTGCAAATTATGTACTATTTTGGTCTTCTGCATAAGTTACTTCCTCATTAATCTTTGTCAAAACCAGAATAATTTCAAAATTCTAGTGTGCCTGACTCATTGAGGGAGGGTATAGGAAACAAATTACTCATGTGAAATTTTTTACTAGCGCCCATCTCAGTTCCTCACCAAAATCAAGAGACACACAGCACTGTGAAGATCCTTCATGCACTTTACAGGAGGGCCTGTGAGTAATGCTTTAGGGTTAATATGAAGGAACTGTGGCTAGTAATAGTGGACTGAGTTAGCTGTTCTAAGGTGAAAGGACTTGCTTTAAGTTAATTGTTGTCACCTTACTGATTGAAGGGTCTATTCCTAAAGTTCATGAAACAATTTAGTCCTAAGCTCTCCCAAAACTATGTATAGTGTTATTATGTGTAGGAGAAGGGACTATGTAACGTCTCATGTTCCATTCCATCCCTCATACTGGAATTTTCTGTGTTTTGTAGAGTTGTTTTTGTCAATAGGCAAACTACCATTTGGGTTTCCCAAACTGTGCCTCCATTCCTGCCTGTGCTTTAAGGAAAGAATACGTCTGTGGGTCTGCTGCATCAGAGCTTCCAAATGTAACACAGCCCATAGCAGTATAAGTGAGAAAATTTGATTTCTTGTTCCATGTTCATTCCATAGCTGTCCATTTTCTATGGCTGCCCATGATGCATTTTCTGTGTCCTGCTCTGAGTGCCCAGCTCAGTCAAAAATAACCTGTGCTTGCAATGCAGAAACATAGGGAGAGGTTCATCTCACCTGGCTTTGGATAGCTCTGTCTGAGTAATCCAGACTCTTTTCATAGTTGAGATAGACAAAAAGCTCTCATAGGATGCAATCCATCTCATGCGAGGGTGGACTTCTAAAACAGCTCTGAAGTATGGCTCTGGGTAACTGCCCTTTTCTCCTCGTTGACACAAAGACAGATAGCTCAGTTGTGGACGTTACGCTATAGACATCTGATATTAGATGACATTTAATCAATTTGTGGCATCCTAAAGACTGGATAATATCTTGCAGTGTTCAGAATTTTCCTGAGCCATGCATTTTAAATACATGAAGAAAAAAAGATCTTGATCAGTTGTTATTTTTGTTTGGTTTTGCATGTGTATAAATTGTTGTTTTATTCGCATTGCTGTGTTGTTTAGTATTTCAAGTTCTTATGTGCACATTAGACATTTTAGTCCTCGCCTGTGTTTGTTGTGTTTAGTATCATTTACTCTCCTTCCCCCTGCAGTTAAAAGCAAACAACGTGAACATGAGAAATGACAGGGGTCTCAACGAAGCCCTGCGGATAGTAACAGTAACGTTACAGGATTTTTGACTGGGCTTTTATTTCTTTGCTGAATACCCTGCATTGATCAAAGGAAATAAAACTAGGCAAGTTACTAAACCATAGTTCAGCATTGTATGTTTTGATGGTATCCAAAAAAGGGAAGTAATTCTCTTACATTTCAATGTAACTGACCCAGGCTAGGAGAGAAGGCTGCTGAAACTGCCAAAAAAGGAAATATTTGGTTTTATATTCTTATTGTGTGCTTTCTCTTCCTTAATTCCTGTATAAAATCCAAACAGGATTTACGAGGCAAAGATCACTGTGTAGCTGAAGCTTTAGCATCAATGGGGTGTAGGTTTCCCACTTAACCTAATGTCTCTCTTAATAAGACTTTATTTTTATGTATGAGGATCCTGTGCCCTACACGGGGCAAAGGGCCTGCCAAACTGCCGTGCTCCTCCTGAGATCAGCTCAAACAACAGAGAAAAGTTGTGTCAGACTTTGTGAGGGGGTGCAAAAAACTGGGTGGTACTAACCAGCCCCAACTCAATGGGACTTGTAGTCCCCAGGCTTTGTCTGAGTTAGGACTGTGTCAAAATAGAAAGTGGACTTAAAGATCTGACTCTGTCATGCTTTGCAAAATCAGCTGTGTCTCTACTAAAACAGCTAATTATTTAGTAAATCCCCTTCTTTTTCTCACTATAAATTTTTAGGAGACACCTGCATCTTCCATTGTATTAAAAATTGGCAAAGAGTTTGCATGGCTGGCTAATTCATATACTAGAAATGTAGGCCTGGTGATCACCTCTAAGCAAGCAGTAGCTTGGGTAGAGAAGGTTTCAGAAATACTCCCTGCAAATATAAGGAGTTTCAATCTATTGCAGTTGGACTAGATGACCTTTGTAGGTCCCCTCCAACTGAACTAATTCTATTGTATTCTATTCTATCTAACTGTAGCAAGCCACCATCAGATAGGGGATGATCAAGGGACTAGGACAGGACCAAATCAGTAGTGATAATGGCCACAACTTCTTGGACAATGAATATGGAGGAGTGTCTATAGAAAGCAGGGAAGAAATCATACATGATGTGAATATGTACTGTATAAAAATGACATAGCCCTAGCACAGGGCTCGTGGCTGAGCTGGAAAAACATCTTCTAGGGACTTTAGCATAACTATCTACTTATCCTCTGCTTACTTAAAAACTGTAGCCAATATATGAAATATCACAAGCAGGATCCTAAAAACTCTTTAAAATTTTCCTCTTTTATTTTAAAATGAAACTAGAAAAATACCTCTTAATTATATTGCCTTAATTTCAGTACATCACAAGCCTTAAGAAGTATGGCCCAAACTCCTTGCTAGAGAGTCTCCTTTTGAGAATTTATTTTCATAACTACTCCTGCCAGCATGCCAGATGGTAGATGACAATCACGTTTCCAGATCTGACTATTTCCTAGAGAGGGAAACTAAGGCATACAAAGGTTCCCCTTGGACCCTACAGAAAAATCATGTTCAAAGGCAGAGCTACAGCACAAGAGTTTCCAGCTCCCCTCTGTGGTGTACATCACAAGAAACTATGGTGGAAAGAAATTGGCACTTAAGAGCAAGCAACTGCTTTCCAAGGATAATTCTTTCCTTATGCTACATAAATAATGGTAGCAACCCCCACATCAGTTCATGTTACAGGACAGAAGAAAAAATGCTTTGCTTCAGACTGCAATTGAAATGAAGGCTTTGTTCTTGTCAGCCTCCTGTTAGAATTCGTATCTGCACCTAACAGCTTCAGGAGAGCTTTTGTGATTTATGTTTTCAAGAGGAATCATTCCAGAAAGCTCTCAAGGTTTACTGTTTCTTTAAGCACTGAATTAGCCTCTTTAGTCCAGCCAAAGATTTAGTTCTACCTCTGAGCCAGAGTGTTATTTTCCCTTCCCAAGCATTCACAGCTGTTTAAGCGCCTGCTGATACAAGAATTTTCAGCCTCCACATTTTTTTTAGGTTTAGAGTTTTCATCCTTTGTGTGTTCTTCTGTGGTGAATATATACTTCTGCTGCTGATGTCTTATGGGGGAAAACGGAGGTGCCAGACAAGCCACGGAGATGCACGATGTGAGCCTGACTCTGACCCTGGTGGTGGCCGAGCTCAGAGACAGGCTCTGCAGGGGACGGGGATGCTCCCTTCCCAACCTTCAGTGATCACGCAGAGACACCTGAGCATCCGAGCCACAGGCTCCAAGAATTGGTGGCTCCTTACGATGCCTTTCCTGCCTTAAAACTCTGGGTTCGTGCAGGTTAGGGACAAACCTGCCGTGTATGTGCTCAGTAGTGCAGTGATCTCAGGTAACAGCATTGAATCTGCCCAGTAAAGGAGACTTTTTGATTATTTTCAAATTCTGTCCATATTTTGCAAGTCTCCAGCCTCCCGGTCCAGAAGTACAGCTTTTGTTAATTCCAAGGCTTCCTTCTTGAGTCTCTCTCCAATTCTTAGATGCAGTCATGCCAAACTCTCAGTCATGTATTGCAGCCACTTACCGAATGCGTATAAATATTAACAGGAATACACTATATCCATACATACAAACACACAAAAGCATGCAGAAACTATGCTTGAGAACAGCTGTGAAATCAGTGCTGCAAAAGAAAACTCAAAATGTGTTATTTTCTTACACAGAAGTTTTTGCAGAATATTACATAAATTTATTTTTAGCATTTGATTTTTTATGGTTTCTTACATCAGGAACAAACCTCCAGATCTATTCACTGTACAGGGCAACTTTTCTTAGATCTACCAAGAAGATACACGTCACGTACCATTTAAAGGATACGACCTAGGAAGTTCAGGATTCACTGGCTGCGTTTGCTGGCTGTTAGGTCTGGTTATGCTTGACTCCAGGATGATGAACATCTTTTTAAATACATTTCCTAAAAATGCCTCATTAATTTCTAGTTCAGCAGGAAGAGAGCAAAGCAGACCGTCCATGTAAGCAAAAGATAGCTCTGCTCACAGCAAAACTGGAGTCCAGTGGCTTGTGAGCTACCTCTCCTCCCCATTTTGCTTGCACCACTTTCCCAAACACATGGCAACTTCCACCTATAGCTCCTGGAATACTTCGGGGAAGTTAATTAACTGATTTCACTCCTGTGAAGGAGCTGCTAATTGCTGTTATACTCCCGTTACAGCTGAGTTCACTGAGGCCCTGGTGGGAAGCAATTTCCTCAGCCTTCCCAAACAGAGTGGGAGTGCCAGGGACTGAGCCCACCCTGACAGCTATTCCCACCGTTAATCCCTGCTGAAGCTTTTAGGCACTGAAAACACTCAGCATCGTTCAAGATAGCCCTCAGTGCTAGAAAGAGTCAGGCCCTAGTGAGGCCAAGGAAAAGCAGCACACCTAGCACAGCAGTTCAAGGAGGTCCCAGCTGGGGTCAGATGCCTGCTCCAATCACCCTCAACTCCTGCTGTATGCAAAGCCGATAATGACATAACTAATAACTAATTGCAACGAGAGGAAGGGGAAAATGGTGCAGTGAATGCTAGCAGAATTCATAAAGTCAAATGCCAGTAAAATACAGTATCTGTACAAAAGAATAGTTTAGTTCCTGGCTACCTGCTGTGTTCAAGCTAAAGAAAAGACAAAGTAATATCTTCAGGACGTATTTGTGAAGACATCTGTTCCCTATTATAGGATAAAATTGCAACAGTTTATTTTATTTAATTAGTATCTCGTTTGTTCTAGTATGTTAAAAGGCTAATATGCATATAAATTCATCTTGCATCTTTGGACAAATCACACTATAAATATTATATTGTAAAAGAAGAAGGAAAGATGTGAGCACTGGACTCTCTCCCATCAAACTGAATTGAATCTCACAGGACTACTCTATAATTTACAGTACAGGCATGCTGGTAGGCAGGAGAGATGGTGACAAGTACAAACGATTAGGGTTAGACGTGTATATGGGCCAATTTGTAGCTGTGCTATCCCAGGAGAGACCCAAAGAAGGAATGATGCCTCTGAGACACACTTCCCTCTGTACTGACCTACCTCCAGCTGAAAAAGGAGAGCTTCATTCCCCATCCCTGGCCAGCATGCACATCCTGCTCCACCCATTCCTCCCTCCCTGGCAGCTGCTCTGGCTGCTCCCCACCGGTTGAGCCATACTCTCCTGCATCGGGGTACCGATGGGAGGTTTCCATGCCCCCCTCTTTCCCTTCCCGGTGCCCCTGTAAGGCAAAGCTAGCGTCTGCAGGGAAGCACTGGGTGCTACGGGAGGCTTGCGTGCCTCTAATTCTCTCCTCATACATACACAAATACATATATGTACATATGAACGGCTGTGTCTATGTAGCAAATGAGAAATCAAAGTGTACAAAAAGTAAAAGGACAAAATAGTTTGAAAAAAGATAGAATACCTTTTAGAGTCATCTCTTTCATGTTTATATATGTGATATTGGGGATGAAGATTTGGTCTCACGCGGGGCGGTTCAGCCCCTGTGTGAGTCAGACCTGCATTTTTTGCAATGTGAAGTACTATTGATCAGCCAGTTAAAAGCACATCATTGTCAATAGCGTGACCCTGTACCTAACAGTATTTTTGTTTTCCTTTCCTTTTAGCTTGAGCTATCGCAGTGTCAGCAATAATCAGAAGAAAATGCGAACATTTGTCTCAATAGCCCAGAATGCCTGGGGAATTTTTATATCCGAAAGGAAGCCTGGCTGGAAGTATCTGATGCAGCTTTTTGCAGTTTGCTCTGCAGCTGGCTTCCTCTCAAGCTTTCTCTTATTCCTCGGCATGCACTTCTCCCTGGCACACCACCCTTTGGGTCCCTTATTAATTTCTGGATTCACCTGGATCTCGCTTTCTATCGCGCTCTCCTGTTTCAAGCACCTGCGCTGTTTTAGTGTCCTGTTCCTTCTTTCTTGCGGACTGCAAAATGGCAGAAATGCTCTTCTTACTGCTGGCACAGGCGTCGTGGTGGCTGGCAACATCCAAAATATTTTTCACAACCTAAAGGTTCTGGCAGACAGTATAACCTGTCATTTGGAGTATGAGCAATTTGCCTTGATAAAATATTATGTTGAGGCAGTAAAATGGATTTACGAGGCAGCCAAGCTTTCCACTGAACTATCTAAATATATAGTGTTCCTACGGCATGAATTCACACCATCTTACTCAATTTCAGATGACGCATTAAAACAAGAGCTAAATGACACAAAGCAAGAAATCCAGAGAGTTGCTAACCAGATATCTTTTATGCTGACTATACTGCCCTATATAGGCCAGAAAGTATTGCCTGTAGTGGGGATTTTTCTAGCTTCTTTTGGAACAGGCCTCTTCATCAAGAAATTTGTGGGCTCTCACAGTGCCAAATTTAAGAATACTTACATCACTAAAGAGTTCATCGCATTTGATGAGCACCAAAAGCAACAGCAAAGACCCTGCCTTCTGCCACTTAACAGAAAAGAAAGAAAAGATTATGTGACAATCCCATCTTTCAACCTCACAAGGAAGGACAGAAAAAACATGCAGTATTTTTTTCTCCCTGTAGTTATTCATCTTTGCATCTGGCTTCTGTTTGCTGCAGTAGATTATTTGTTTTATTGGTTAATTATTTCTGTGAATAAACACCTCCAAGAAGTACCGGATCTAGAGATTCAACTCAGCCTTTTTCAGCAAGTAAGTACTTAATCAGTACTTTATGTTTCTTAGCTTAGTGTTGAAAAATTTCCCTTCATCTTCAGCAGCTGCAGGAGCAGACGTACAGCCAATGAGCCATCAGTTCTTTCATGGCATTATCATTCATTTTCTTTCAAAAAGGGCCATTGCCTTTACAGATATGTATGTTGGATGGAACCGGACAGTTCTCTGCACTTTCCAAAGGGTCGTCATATTTCTAGAGAATAGTAAATATAGGAAGAAGGACTTTCATTCCTCCATTTATACATGTGGATGTTGTGGTTCAACGCCAGCCAGCAACTAAGCACCACACAGCCACTCACTGACTCGCCCCTGGGGGATGGGGGAGAGTTGGAAGAGTAAAAATGAGAAAACTTGTGGGTTGAGATAAAGACAGTTTAATAGGTAAAGCAAAAGCTGTGCACACAAGCAAAGCAAAACAAGGAATTCATTCACCACTTCCCATCGGCAGGCAGGTGTTCAGCCATCTCCAGGAAAGCAGAGCCCCATTATACGTAACAGTTACTTGGGAAGAAAAATGTCATAACTCCGAACGTCCCACTGCTTCCTTCTTCTTCCCCCAGCTTTTATTGCTGAGCATGATGTCATATCATATGGAATATCCCTTTGGTCAGTTGGGGTCAGCTGTCCCGGCTGTGTCCCCTCCCAACTTCTGGTGCACCCCCAGCCTACTCGCTGGTGGGGTGGGGTGAGAAGCAGAAAAGGCCTTGATGCTGCATAAGCACTGCTCAGCAATAACTAAAACATTTCTGTATTATCAACACGGTTTCCAGCACAAATCCAAACATAGCCCCATACTAGCTACTCTGAAGAAAATTAACTCTATCCTAGCCAAAACCAGCACAGTGGGGAAGACCGGAAGCTTAAAATTGGAAACTCACAGTGCTGACATTTGTGAAGCACCATTTTTGTAGTCAAAATGCCACTGTGACACTGAGGTAAGAGATGCCTGCCTTTCTTTAGCTGAGTATGTGAGGAGCTCATAATTTAAAAAAGCATGACTGCGTACACACAAAATAACACGTTGCTGAAATCTCAAGGTTCTTCTAGCAGGAGCAGCAGTGTTGTACAGAACCATGGAGTAATTAGGTTGGAAGGGGTGTCTGGAGGCCATCTAGACCAACCTCATGCTCAAAACAGAGCCAACTTCAGAGTTAGATCAGATTGCTCAGTCTTGTCTGTGAAAACTTCTAAGGCTGGAGATTCAGCTGCTGGAGTGTGTGACCCATGTGATGCTGTGCGGGCACCGGAAAGCTGTCTAGTTTGATAGCTTGCAAGATCAGGCTTAAAACATTTCCCAAAAGCATATAACCCTTTGATATTTTTGAGATAAAAAGATTTCAAAGGGATGCTTGACTGTTAGTACAATATGATATATGCTTTTTCTTCTGTCAATTTTTTCTTACTCAGCATTTTCTGTTACTTTCTCTTAGAGCTCAAAATAACAAGAATTTATTCCCATTTCTCCCCATCCCCCCAAAATTCATCTAGCCAAAAGCAATTCCAGAGAGTAAGGTTATTAAGGTGAGCAATGCAATAAGTGCATTGCTTGAAATTACAAGCAAACAGAACAGGACATACAATCTTTGGCAGATTCTCATTCTCACTTTTGCATACGTGACATATTAAACCTCTGAGTTAGCTTCTTCAGCCACACCACATTTTCTATGACACACTGCTAAACCATTGCAGGTTCAGCTTGGACAGTGTTGTGGTCCCGGTGTGTCATGGGACGTTCATCTGGTTGGGACTGAACCATGAAGGAGAAGGAAGGTGTGGTGCAGAGCATGCTTGAGGCATGGGAGCACTTCAGGCAAATGTAAACTACTAATGAAATTAACTGAAATGAAGTCAAGCTGCTGGTCAAATTCTGTCATACTTCAGATGATGATATTTTGTATTGTATATGAAAATATCAAACTCTTCCATGGGATAAAAATTAAATTATTGTCCAGTTTTACCTTAACAAAGAGTAGAGAAATTCAGAATCTGTATGGCAGACATAAGCCAAAGGTTTCCAGATTGTGTCAGTCAAAAACCACTTTTGCTAAAGGATGGAGGCTGCCAACTTCTAATTGTTACCTTTCTAATTGTTACTTTTCTAATTGTTACCTGAACTTTCTTTTAGGAAGGTAGGTGCAAAAGCCATTGGATTCACTGTAACTGTGTCATCAGCACATGTATAACAAGTTAGACCCATCCTGGAGAGGTCAGATTCTTGTGCAAAAGCAGAGAGGCCTTCATCATCTCGTCAGTCAGTCTAATGTGAGATATGTTGAGGAGGCAGATTGCTATGCATGCTGAGGGGGCTTTACACCTCATATAAACCCTGCTACTGCATATCTAGCATCACCAAACCAGCATGCAAAATGATCTGTGTCCCCTGGGATATGGTCCTTCAGAGAAGAAGGGTTCAGGAGAGCTGGTTGATATTCAAAACTCACCTCCTCAAAGCTCATGAACGGTTCATCCCAACTAAATCAAGCCAAGGCAGCAGCAGGCCAGCATGAATGAGCAGGGAGCTCCTGACAAAACTCAAATGCCAAAAAGGACCAGGAAGGAGCTGGCAGCAGGGACAGGGGACCCAGGAGGAATATAGAGACAGTATCTGATTGTATAGGGCTGGGGTCAGACCAGCCAAAGCCCACCTGGAGCTGAATCAGGTGAGGCAGGCAAGGGACAGCACAAAGGGCTTCTGCAGGTCTACCGGCAGCAAAAGAAATGTGGGTCCACTGCTAAGTGCAGTAGGGGTCCTGGTGACAAAGGACAAGGAAAAGCCCAAAGTACTCAGTGTCACCTTCAGCTCTGCCTTTACTAGGAAGACCACCCTTCAGGAATCCCAAGCCTCTGAGACGAGAGGGCAAGTCTGGAGCAAGGAAGACTTGCGGAGGATCAGGTCAGGGAGCATTTAAACAAAGTAAGTCCATGGGACCTGATGGGAGGCAGCCATGGGTACTGAGAGGGCTGGCTGATGTCATTGTGAGGCCACTCTTGATTATCTTTGAAAGGTCATGGCACCTGGGAGAGGTTCCTGAGGACTGGAAGAAAGCCAATGTTACTCCCATCTTCAAGAAGGGCAAGGAGGAGGATCCAGGGAACTACAGTCTGGTCAGCCTCACCTTGATCCCTGGGAAGGTGATGGAGAATATCATCATGGAAGCCATTTCCAAATATGTGAAGGCCAAGAAGGCTATTAGGAGTATTGAGCATGGATTTACAAAGGCTAAACCATGCTTGACCAATCTAACAGCCTTCTATGATACGATCACTGGATTATTGGATGAAGGGAGAACAGTGGACACTGATTGTGCATTTATTAAGGCTTCCAACACTGTCTTCCACAACATCCTCATTGACAAACTGATGAAGCATGAGCTAGATAGATGGAGAGTGACGTGAACTGAAAACTGGCTGAACTGCTGGACCCAAAAGGTTCTGATTAGTGGCACAAAGTCACTTTTGCTGTCCCCCAGGACTAGATACTGGAACCTATACTGTTTAACCTCTTCCTTAATGACGTGAACAGAGGAACAGATTGTAGCCATACAAGTCTGCAGATAATATAAAACTGGGAAGAGTGGCTGAAACACCAGGGGATTGTGCTGCCATTCAGACGGAGCTGAAAAGGCTAGAGACCTGGGCTGACAGGAACCTCACAATGTTCAGCAAAGGAAAATGCCATGTATTGCAGTCCTTGGGGAGGAATAACCCCATGCACTATACATGTTGGGGGCCAAGCGGCTGAGAGGTGGCTTTGTAGAAAAAGGCCCTGGGAGTTCTGATGGACACCAAGTTGACCACAAGCCTGCAATGTGCCCTTATGGCAAAGAAAGGGCTATCCTGGGCTGCAATAGGCAGAGCGTTGCCAGCAGGCTGAGGGAGGTGATCCTTCCCCTCTGCTCAGCACTGGTGAGACCCATCTGGAGTGCTGCGCCCAGTGCTGGGCTCCCCAGTACAAGAGACATGCATATACTGGAGTGAGTTGAGTAAAGGGTCAAGAGGATGATTAAAGGACTGGAGCATTTGTCATACGAGGAGAGGCTGAGAGAGCTGGGGCTGTTCGGACTGGAGAAGAGATGGCTCAGGAGGATCTCATCAGTGTGTATAAATACTTGTTGGGGGTGTGGGTGTAAGAAAGAGGAGCCAGACTCTTCTCAGTGGTGCCCAGTGCAGGGACAAGAGGCAATGGGTACAAATTAAAGGAAATTCCATTTCAACATAAGAATTTTTTTTTTCACTCTTCAGGTGATCAAACACTAGAACATCCTTGGAGATATTAAAAGCCCAACCGAACACAGCCCTAAGGAACTTGTTGTAGCCTCAGCTATTCTCTGTGTACTGCTGTGTGCGGTTTTGCCTGTTTCTATCTTTCGTAACTTGAGGACAGCCCCTTATCATGACCTGCCCAAGTCAGGGCAAAGAAGGAGCTTTGTTCCACCATCCATGGACAGAGGGCCTGAGCCTGACCCTGTCTGGCTGATTCATGAGTCCTGTACTATGAATTTGCTCTCTTTACGTGCAGTGTTCCTCCCTGTGGAGAGCTGGCTGACTCTCCCAAAACAGAAAATTATGCCATCATCGGACAGTTTCTAGTTCCCCAAGGAAGGCTAGTCACATTAAAATGTAAAATCTAACCTCAACAGATTTGTCATAACAAGCCTCAGGGCTGCTGACCTCAGGGAGTCTAGAAAGCTGGCTGGGTGAGCAGGATAGACTCAACGACTTCTTGAGATGTTTATTCTTGGTATGAACAGTAAAGTTCTTCACGACTTGTGCCACTCTTTCATACTGAGTTCCTAATGCAGTTTTTCCTTGCTTATACACTGGTTCAGTTTAGGGATAAAATGTACTGAGATAGATTGGAACAGGATAATGTCAAGGAAAGGCTAACAGGCTGAAAAATGGGTGGCATACTTTGGGCACCTGATTTTTCCAATAAGCATCCAACAGAAGTGCCTGGCCTCCCCGTAAGGTGGTTAGAAGAGCCACAAGGAAGAGCTACATATCTCCCTGACATGGTCAGAAAGGAGGGCTGGGTGATTCGGTCTTCCTACTCACAGAGCAGAAAGTTGCCTCCCAGTATGAAATACTGGTCCCAGCAGCGTCTCTAATCTAGTCCCTCTCATTCAGCATTTCAATCCACAAGCAGTGCAAGATATCAGCTCTTCTAAGCAAAGGCATCTACTAGAGGAGGAGAGGTGGCTTTGATTGTGTGGTAACCTTGTGGTCAGAGCACCTGCCTAGGTGGGCGTGGAAGTGCTGCTGATCATGTACTAAGCCATAACCAAAGCAACGGACACACTCTGCTCTGCTGTTTTACTCTGAAGGAACGACCCTCCAACAGAGGATCTGAGCAGATTCATGGGAGTGGGAATATATTAAACCATTATAGCCAAATTAGCTAAATATTTGTCTATCAGAGCCACTGAGAAGGTAAGTTCTTAACAGTCCAAATTTTGGGACAGTCTCCCAAGAGAAATGCCATCTGAAACATTTATAAATAGCCAATAAATATATTGTTATGAGCATAACATATATAGACACTGGATGGACTAGATGATTTATGGTCCTTTGTAAATCTGAATGTCCAATGGGAGAAATATTAAGAAAGGAGGGAATCAGTACTATAATCAACTCTTTTTTTCCCCTTTTCTTGTACAGAGGAATGAGAACAGCTTTATCATTGGTATGAGAGAGCATATTGCAAAGACTGATCCTTTCAAGATCTCTCTGTTTAAGCATGACTGCATCCCTCAGCCAGAGCTCACTCTCTCCAAGACATGGATCCAGCTTGGAGTCATCACCTTCTTCTTAATCATTTTTGGGTTATTCTCTGGCCTTCTGACCCAACTTAAAATTCTCGTGACAACTTCATTTTATCCTGATACTGAGATGAAACGGATACATTATTTGCATGCAAAATTACTCAAGAAAAGAGCAAAGCTACAAGAGAACACTGGGAAGAATGTGTTTGCTAGAACGGTAAGCCATCAGCTCTAGGGAAAAAAAAAAATCTCATTCTCTCAGGTTAGTAGCCAGATCCAGGAAATACTTAAACACTTGTTAATTTCAGTTATGTGCTAATAGACTTTCCCCAGTGCCCTCCTGCACAGGGGCCGGAGACAAGTTGCCCATTGGTAAGATTAGATCATATAATTGTTTTGTTCTTCAACACACATGCATCAGACATGGCACGGGTACACCCAAATTACAGCAAGAAAATAATCCTCGGACTTAGAGCTCTCCAGAGAAGAAACTTGGTTTTCATGAATATATGAAAACTACCTCCAGCACAATGGGTATTCCTGAAATCTAGACAGGAAATGTTAGGCATTTGTGACCAGCCTCTTAATGTTGAGAAAGATGTTCAGTTGTTGCTTAGCAAAATGGAACGTGATATATTTCTGTTTTAAAACACAGTGGGAGTGCAACTGCAAATACCATTAGGAAACAGAACTTTTTGCTTGCAAAAACATGCGCCCTGTATATGTACGTATATATGCACTAATGGAAATACAAACACACATGCATATATTTATGGCAAATCCAGGTAGACAGCTGCAGACACATATAGTTTGTTTTGATTTGGTTTTTTTAATAGCCTTCAGTATTGACTATACAGGATGTTAGTGTCTAGGCGATCTTTAACTCAGTAATACCATGATCATAGCATCATATTTCTGTCTTTTCAGGTCAACTTTTGGTTTCCAATACTCAAGGCAAGAGAGGCAGTGAGGAAGAAAGAAAAGAGTGTGGCAAATGACAACACGGTGTGAAAAAGACCAGGTGAATCTTTGGATGAGGCTGAGATGCTCTAGCTCCACAGGGACCTGTGTTTTGCACCCATCTTTCCTATGGAATTTCAATTTTAAAATTTAAAAATAGGATCAATGGCTAATCAGCAGTATTTTGGAAACGTGGAAAAGAAGCCACAGGAGATAGCGTGCTCTCCAACACAGAGAGCTCTGGGTTGCATTAATACTCGTTTTTCAACTTGGGGTCTGCATTGTCTGGTACTTTAGAAAGCCATGGAGGGTTTGTTCTGTGTAAAAGCAATCAAACAGCTTGGAGTTTTTAGGACTACAGCACAAACCTCTTTGGGTTGAGCTAACAGAGGACATAATGGCAACAGCAGGTTTGTCTTGTTCACATTTGCCAGACACTGAAGATAGAAGACACAGCAGAGGTTGTCCATTGGCTTCTGGGCTGGCCAAGAACCTGACTAGTGGGCTTAGACATTTCTAGACATTTCTATCAGGCTCGAGCCTCAACTGCCCCAAACTGCTCAGCCTGGTTCTTTCCCATCCCTAGCTTCATACACCTGCTCCTGTCTCTGTAGCCAACTCTTCTGCAGGGCCAGTGCTTTATATGCCCTGTCAGTCTTCTAGCCCAGCCAAACTCTCCCTCCCACCTTGGCTCCCCCACTTACTTTTTCTGATTTTTCTCTCAGAAGTTTCTAATCCTAGTCTCCCACCCAGAATTCCTCACTTGGTCTTAGTCTTCCACTTTCACATATCCGCAGACTGTATCGCTAGTGCAGATTGTCCTATATCTTTGATGATCATGAGAGAGGTAATGTAGCACGTGCAGAAGTGAGAATGCTCGTGAGAGCTGGAATGCTGAGGAATCAGGTGCTGTGGGAGCAAACAAGCTGGTTTTGAGGTGTAGGGGTATACGAACAGAGGTGAAAAATGCTTCAAATCTTGCAGTCCGAGGGAGATTGCAGAAGTGGCAAAAATGGGCTTAATTATGTTGCTAAAGCCACCATTGACTTCAATGAAACAAAACTGAGCCAATACTGGGTGCTTCACCTATTCAGCATTGGTGAGGTGACATTCATGTGACAAGAGAACAAATGCTAAGACCATAACGACATAGGAATGGCTTGACTGACATGCCACTAGAGATTTAATGTAGAGGTAAAAATCCACCCAACACGCGGTGTACTCTTGATTTTCAGCCACAGCCAACTTCCTTCCTTAGGTTGCATGAGAACAGCAAACTCTACTCTGTTCCTCTGTAATAGGCGCATGGTCCCAGGACAGCCATTGATCGATGTCTCTGTTATCTGAATGAATAAAGGCTTATTTAAAACTTTCCAGTAGCAACTGTCAGAAGTTATTTTCCACCTGAAACACTGAAAAACACCAAGCCTTTTTTTCTTTGGGTTTTCCAAATGAAGTATCACCCCTCCGTGGACACAGGTGGTTCAGGTTGCCAGTGTGCCAACAATTTGTGTCTAGAAAATGGGGTGCTAGATTAATGCCATGCATTATTGAGGGTTGTGCTGAATGCCTCCGAGTGGCCTGGCTATGTCCTCTTTTGCTAAAGTGGGACAGCCCTGGAGAGTAGCAGAACATCATTTATATCCCAGGTACTACTGTCAAGGACCAGCAGCAAAACGCATTCTGGTGAAAAAGGAGCAAAATGAAGGGTGCTTTAAATTTGTTTTCACAAAACAGACTAGCTGTCCAGGTACTATTGACAGGAGGGTATATTCCTTCACTCTTGTTATCATTGCAGACGAAAAGGGAAAAGGAATTAAATGTCAACAAGAGCTGAGCGTTTTTGGCTGAGTCCTGAAAAGTTCATTGCTGGTAGGAGTTGGATGTGCTCCTTTCAGTCCCAAAGGACAAGGTGGTGAGAAGCCCTGATCTCCTACTGATTACAATGCCCAAAGGTGGGGGCAGGTCTGATTGACAGCACTACCACAAAACACCACCCGCTTTGCTTGGCATCCTGGAGTTTCTTGCCTTTCCTGTTTGATGGTGCGTAGCCACCCAGCATACCTTGTCTCTCTGTTGTTCTGCAAGCAGCAAGTGAAAGCTTTGCAGCACACAGGAATGGTTCATCGAAATGACTCAGATGGGGGTCAATGGTGGGGAGAGATACCTAAATGTGTTAGGATTTAGAGTTTCGGAGTATACTCTCGGGACAATACCATGTCTGTATGTTGTATTTACTTAAGGAAATTAAGCCTAGTGGGAATGACTGATTATGAAAAAGAGCCATCAGTCCTTGGTAGGATAGGTGAGACCTTGCAGGGTTTACAGAACAGCGTTGTACCTGAATGCTGGGACTCCCACCACTAACTGGCAGGGCAGCTTACTGAGTATTGCTTAGCTGGCTCCCTCAAATTGGCAAGAGTCATGGCAGTGATAAAAGGCAATCCAGTACAAAATGTTCAGCTCTGGTAAACATTTTACCTAGATGCTTGACCCCACTCCCAGTGACAAAGGACATGGAAAAGCCCAAGGTGTTTCTTTCTCTTGGTCTTTACAAGTAAGACTGACCTTCAGCCATATCAGGCACCTCAGACCAGAGGAAAAGTTTGGAGCAAGGAAGACTTCCCCTGTGAAGGATGACATGGTTAGGAGAGCACTTAAACACACTGGACATACTTAAGCCTGTAGGACATGATGGGAGGCACCCATGGGTGCTAAGGGTGCTGACTGGTGTCATTCTGAGGCCACTCTTGATTATCTTTGAAAGGTCATGGTGATCAAGAGAGGTTCCTGAGCACTGGAAGAAAGCGAATGTCACTCCCATCTTCAAGAAGGGCAAGAAGGAGGATCTGTGAAACTACAGGTTTGTCAGCCTCACCTCAGTCTGTGGGAAGGTGATGGAGCAATTTCCCCTGGAAGCCATTTCCAAACATAAAGGCCAGGAACCTGACTGGGATATCACCTAAACATAAGAAAAACTTTTTCACTGTGAAGGTGGTTGAACACTGGAACAGGATGCCCAGAGAGGTTATGGAGTCTCCATCCTTGCAGATACCCAAAACCCAACTAGTCACGGCTCTGAGCAACTCAGAGCAGTAGGGTTGGAGTAGATATCTCTAGAGGTGCCTGCCAGCCTCAGACACTCTGTGGTGACTTTTACAGAAAACATTGCAGAAAATATATTAGACATGCACAGTAAAAGCTTGTGTTAATTTGTGAATGTGCTGTGCGAGAACCAGGGTGCCACCTCACAAATACTGTTGCCATTACACTCATACTGGAGTCACACTTGAGTGGACTAATGCACTGTTTGCTTCTGTGACTATACACATGCATACCCGTGTGCTGAAGGTGAGCTGGATGGCAGGCAAAGGAGATGTTTGCTCTTCCCCAGCTCCCTAAACCTGGGGTACCAGGGAAAATGGCACATTCTGCACAATTTTTTTAAATTCTAAAACAAATTCACCTTCAGTGCTTCAAAGACATTGAGGTTTATCTCAGTGGCAGAACCGTTCTTACCCCAATCTACAGTTTTAGGTCTATTCCTTCAGCTGCCCTGTGGTTGAGAAGAGAGTAGAAGAAATACCCAGTAAACTGAGGTCCTCTTTAGTTGTACAGATGAAAAGGCAAGTCTGTCTCTCCCCTGGCATTACACTGAGACATACCTCTCATTCTCTGCAGACCTTGCTTGGTTTCTGTTTTCTCCCATTTGTTTCTGTCCTGTGAGCTGGGCAAGTCTGGGGGTTTGTTTATCTTCAGCTGTCTCCTCTGCAAGTTGTTCAGCTATTCCCTTTGGCCTCTCTGTTTACCATAACCCTCAACCACATGATTACATTGTTCTTTTTTCTTTTTTGTTTTTTAAAGTCTACAAGTTACAATAAAAAAACAGTATTCCATCCACAATTATTTCTGTTCCTCTTCTTGCCCACCCTCTCATCACATTTCCTACATTTTATTTTGGCTCTTTTCATTCTTCGTCATTCAAAGTCTCCTTTCCTCTTTCGGTATGTTTTCTTCTGCTCCAGTAGATCATTCTTCCCCGCACATAAAAGCATGTATTTTTTCTTTCTGTTGAGCACAAGTGAACTACAGGTATAGTTGAAATTAAGGGATTTATTTATTCCTTTATTGGCTTAAGGGAAATTTTTAATATCTTTCATGTTACTGGGCATTGTCTAACTGCCTCTCTAGGGCCTGTCAGAAATGTATTCATATACCCCCAGCACTCAGAACAAGAGTCCGAGGAGAAGTCTGGATTTGGCTTTTGACTCATTCATCCCTTTCCTTCCCCCAGCTCACAGCAGAGCTCAACTTCCTCTTTAAATGTCCTTCACTAGTGTAGAAGCTGTTTGATTTACTGTGAAAAATCCCCCAATTGGATCAAATCTGGTTTGCAAAATTAATGAAAGGCTGACCTGATTGTCTTGTGAAGATAATTCAGAGAGACGTGCTAGTGCTCCTGACCCTCCTGAAGCACAATACAAACGAGGCTGTTTCCTTTCAACAACCATGTTTATGGAACTCTCCTCATCACCACCCCATACCCCCAAACTTGGCTTTCTTCATAGCTAAGCTAAAGGCTTTTTTTCCTCTGTGCTAATTTTGTTGCAGCATTTCGTGTGGGCAGCTGGATGTGCAAAGTCAGAGGATGCTGGGTTTACAACCGCTTTCACGCTGATCCCTGCTCTGTCAATATTGTCACACTGACTCACTTTGTTTTCATCACAGTTTAAATAGCCCAGAGATGCTTGCAGTTAAAGAAGAAATGAACAGGCAAAGCCTTTTCTCTAGTTCTGTTTTACATCACAAAAGTGGAAAGTAAGGATCAAAGGATCACTCTTTGCCAATGATGAAATAAAGCCTGAAAATGGGGATGCTATTGTCGACTTTATGGGCACAGACATCAAAATATGTGAACATGCTTCATGGTGCTGCTGTGCATAAGAGTAACTTCCTTCTCATCTCATTCCTGATACATAATACCAGCCCTGCCCTCCAGTGGCCCAGTAAAGCTACATACCCCAGTATTGCTACTCTCTGCAGAGATCCCCTGGTACTTCAGGCTGTAGAGAGAAGCACTGCAGGTGTAGGTACTTGCATCACAGCCATGAGCTCTTCACAGGCAATGAAATGATAGCCAACAGACAACCGGGCAATAAACACATACTGGCCATATGAGGATTTCTCTGGCAAATGATGGGGATGAAAGCAACATTAGGTATGCCAGGATCAGATCTCCCAAATTCCTTCTCTCCTCCTGCCCCTGGAATCCATGTCACCGGGGAGAATGGGGTACTAAAGATGCCAATTTTCTGTCTGGCTGGGGAGAGTGATAAAAATATGGTTAACAGAGCTTTTTCCTCACTTTAACCATGTATTTGAGTCTTCACCTTTCCATACAAGAGCAGAGGGGAAACCAGCAGAATCCCCATGAAAAGTGCTAAGCAAGGAAAGGCTGTTCTGTGTTCCAGCCTTGACAAAACAGATCCTCAGCTCCTCTGTACTGACATGTATTGCTTCAGAGAAAAAGGGTTCTAGCAGCGATGCCACCTCTCAAAGCAATCAGAGATAGTCTACTCTCACTGAGTGACCGACAGACAGAAGGAAGAATCAAACAAAGCAAACATTTTTTTCAGTAGGTGCTGGAGAAGCCTGAGGAGCATGGCTAAATGAGGTAGAATTCATCTGGGATAGCAATTGTTGCCTCACCTCCCTGTGAAAGGCTCAAGGAAACTGTGCTGCAAAAGTAATCTCTAAACAAGCTTTCCAACCTAGTGTGGGGCATCTGTTGTCTTAGGACTAGAGTTACAGCACAGACCCAGCAACAACTTTGTGAGAATCTAACGAGCAAGTGATAGCTTGGATGAGGTTGTAGGACAAATTCAGAAGTCTTAGAATCATAGAATCATAGAATCATTAAGGTTGGAAAAGACCTCTAAGATCATCAAGCCCAACCATCAACTAACACCACCATGACTCCTAAACTAGCCCCTGGAGTGCCACGTNCCAGTTCTCTCAGCCGCTCCTCATAAGACTTGTTTTCTAGTCCCTTCACCAGCCTCGTTGCCCTTCTCTGGACACGCTCCAGCACCTCAGTGTCCTTCTTGTACTGAGGGGCCCAAAACTGAACACAGTGAAGATCCCACCATTATAGTGTGCCCCACCTAAGTGGAAAAAGAACAAGGACCGCAAGGATTGGAGCCTGACAGTCTCAACTTTACTAGTAGTGCCTGAATAGCACAGCTGAAATACTTCTGACGTCACACAGTTTCTCAAGGGCTATTACTTGGCACGTTGTGGCTAGAGGCAGGATTCGGGTACTAGGGCCCGTATGTGTCATGGCAAAACACTCATAAATTTCACAAACCTGACAGGCTCAGTAACTTGTTGCACTCAAGGACATAAAAACACAGTAGATGCTTTGGTGTAAATCCCAGTTCATAATCTGCCAGTAATTTTTTCCATGACATCTGCACAATAGTTAAAACAGTCATTGGAATTAAAAAGTAGGTATTTGTTAAGAACAAAATCCAAAGGATACACCCTATGAGGAGTATAATCCATGGTACAGAGCAGTAAATACCAACATAGGGATTAGGAACTTTTTGCTAATTGTACAGGGAGAAGCTTCCTCATTTCTGATCTAACAAAAATCTGTAGGAGACCTAAAAAGATTATAATTTTTTTCACAGATAATACACTTTTGCGGTTTGGAGAGCTCAGTTCACAAAATGGGTGTTTATATACCTCATAAAACTACCTGCTGTTATCACACCGTGAAAACATCTGTTTTTAGAAAAATCACTAGCTTTGTTCCTTGGGGCTTTCATGATCTGCAGTCTTTCGTATCACTTTGATCTCAGTAGGTGTCCCAAGAGCCCAAAGGACATTTGAAAGGCCTGGGCACGTCCACAGTATCCAAAGGACTGGCAGCCTTTACTCCTGGGTTTCATTTCTGTCATAATTGAGTCATTTTGGCCTTGAGCAACTCACTTAAGCCAACATCGGACGTTAAACATCAGGCAACTACATATATTCAATCACTTGAGTGATTTCAGAGCTTTGAGCATCCATAGCTTTCACAACTGTAAACTTAGTGTAATTATATTTACTTGTCTCACAGGTATATCATGCAACTGCAAGGCTCTAATAATTGTTAAAACCTGAAGCCTCAGAGGAAAGACTCCACACAAATATAAGTTATTGTTAGAAGTAGAAATAGGTACTTTCTCCCCCCTGCTTTTTCCCCTACTCTTCCCAAATTTCTGCTCGTCCTCCAAGATAGCAAAAGCTCAATTAAAAAGAATGGATTCATGGTTGACATGCACTCTTGACGAGACAAAACATAAGAAAAGACAGGCATCCTTCATACCAGAAAGTTCCAGTTCTGAGAGGCAAAGACGGGTGACTGCAGAGTAGACATCTGCACCATGGCTCGTCACACTGTATTCTCTTCATAGTCAAGGGAGACAAACTGGCATTGCAAGAAAACTACTCATCTCATCCCAAAGCAGAACAACTCTGGACAGGTTCATCTGGCCTGTTTTAGATCTTGATGCAGAGATGAACAGTGTTCCAGAAGCACCCTTCTCTCTGTTGATTACAGAGGGAGACTAGACAACAAACCCAGATGCAGACCATTGCAGTATAGAAGTCTACATTGAACCCCATTCCCTTGTAACAGTCATTGTAATAGCGCTGGATGCCTGGTTCTGCTGCTCTGCCCATCCAAAGACAACCTGAGAAATGGAAACCTGTGCTAGCTCTTCCTGAACATCCCCATGATTATCCTCCACCATCTTACAAAGAAAAATTCTCCTTTGCTACTAAGAGACGCAAGAACCACAGATCTAGAACGAGTTTGTTTCTCATACAAGCTCATACACCGCTGTATGCCTATGAATATAGCAGGAACTACAAGTCTGCCTTCCACTGTCAAATTAAAAATAACAGTAATTATCATATGCTTTCTGTGTCTGTCTTAAAATATGAATGTCTTTCTGTGCCTCTATGGCCCATGGGTTGCACAGAAGTACAGGTTATAGTGTTTCTCCATATAGGACAATAAACTCACTGTACAGGTGTTTTTGTGTTGGCCTCGTTTCTCTCTTACATATTCCCCAGTGACATTTGCTTAAAAGGGCTATCACATGTGAAAATGCAACTTTAAACAACATTCTAGGTTTCTGAGGCAAAACCTGTCTAGACAGGGTAACAGAGTCATGCTTCTAATGCAATTACCTCTCAAATGGGAAATCAGATAAATTGAGCAAATGAGACTTTTTTAAAATTCGGAATCCTATCCTACAAAAAAACCCAAAGTATTAGTTACATCGGGAAAAAACTCACATTTTCAGTAAAAAAAGTTTTTTTAAATTAATGCATTATGCTCTTGCTCTGGTGATCTCACTTCATAAGTTTTCACATTATGGGTGTGTGTCTCTCCATAAAGCCAGAACACAAAACAGTATTGTAGGTAAGTCCACCAGTATGGTTAGCATAGGTTTGCCTACGGTGTAACAAAGGAAACACTTGAACACACCAATAAATGCTTGGCTGTGCAGCTGGCAGGGACAAAATGCATAAACTCGTTTAAAGACAGGGACAGGGAGATGTAGTAGCAGCTCTAAAATACTGACAGTTCCCCTGAATCAGCATTTTTCTGTACCTGACCCCTTCCAGGAAGGCAACAACAAAAAATCAAATTCAGCATCTGCTATCAGAATTCTCTGCATTGCTAAACACAACAGAAATCTTCCTAACATATGAAATTAAAGAATTAGGATTCATGTCCTGTGACCTAACAGAGCAAGAATGTAGAAAATGTGTTTTGCCGGGTCCTGCACTTTGGTCACAACCACCCCATGCAATGCTACAGGCTTGGGGAAGAGTGGCTGGAAAGCTGCCCAGTGGAAAAGGACCTGGGGGTGCTGGTCGACAGCTGGCTGAACATGAGCCGGCAGTGTGCCCAGGTGGCCAAGAAGGCCAATGGCATCCTGGCTTGTATCAGGAATAGTGTGGCCAGCAGGAGTAGGGAAGTGATCGTGCCCCTGTACTCGGCACTGGTGAGGCCGCACCTCGAATACTGTGTTCAGTTTTGGGCCCCTCACTACAAGAAGGACACTGAGGTGCTGGAGCGTGTCCAGAGAAGGGCAACGAAGCTGGTGAGGGGTCTAGAAAACAAGTCTTATGAGGAGCGGCTAAGAGAACTGGGACTGTTTAGCTTGGAGAAGAGGAGGTTGAGGGGAGACCTTCTCGCTCTCCACAACTACCTGAAAGGAGGTTGTAGTGAAGCGGGTCTTGGACTCTTCCCCCAAGACACTAGCGATAGGACGAGAGGAAATGGCCTCAAGTTGTGTCAGGGGAGGTTTAGACTGGACATCAGGAAGAATTTCTTTACTGAAAGAGTGGTTAGGCATTGGAACAGGCTGCCCAGAGAGGTGGTGGAGTCGTCAACCCTGGAGGCGTTCAAAAAAGGTACAGATGTGGCACTCCAGGGCCTAGTTTAGGAGTCATGGTGGTGTTAGTTGATGGTTGGGCTTGATGATCTTAGAGGTCTTTTCCAACCTTAATGATTCTATGATTCTATGATTCTAAAGGCCATTGCTCATTGCTTTGACTTTATAGGTTAGCTGATACCTTCTAAAGATAAATATTAAGAAGTACCATCTCCAAACCTACCTGCTTCTAAGAACCTACAGACCTGCTGCCACATTATAATTGTAGTTATTATTTTATTATTACTCCGTTTTCTAAAAATCATTTTCCAGTTCTAATAACAAAATTCGTTTTAAAGAGAAATTGCAATGACAACTTTCATGCAGAAGCCCCATATAATGTTTATTGGTTACTGTCATTTCATGTTGGTTCTTGAGAAGTTGATTGTGGACTGATTGTTGGACCCAGAATGCACTGCTTTGGTGGGGAGAGCAGGGTCATTTCCATTTGCTTTTATCTACAGAGAACAAAAAGACAATATGATATAATCTTTCAAAAGAAAATCTCTGCTTTGCAATTTGTCACTCAGAGAGGTAATAATGGAGAAAGAGTGGTAGGAGCTAGAAAGAATGATTATTCCTCCCTCGCTCTATTGCAGCTTTAGCCTTTAGTCCTCTCTATTACAAAAGCTTTCTCCCTTATGACAGAGGAAAACAAATAGCATGCTGCACTCTGTTGCTGCTACTAATGCCCTGGATGAGGTTCACTGTGAGGGAGCTTTAAAGGAATGATACAATAAAATGTGGAAACTTCACCCTCCCACCATTGTAGGTTTGTTCCTGTCCTCATATTAATTAGCACTAAGAACAGACCTATTTTATGTGAGGTGTGAACTGGGGCTTTACATGCATCTATTGGGAAATCATTTCTCAAACTAGCTGATTTCATTGTTGGTACACATATGCACCCAAAAACTCAGCCTGGATTTTGTCATGTTTACTGCCACTCACTGTCCCCCTGACCCATATTAATGAATTCCCCTGCTGTAGTAGACAACATTTCAGCTGCAGCTGGCATACAGCAGCATCATGTCTCAGTTGTACTTGCTGAGGGTCTTACCTAGTTCTTTTACTTTTTCCTGAAGCATTTCTTCTGCTTGTTAAACATGTTAAAGAGTGAGGTACTGTTGCCTAGTCCTTCTCCCCAGCTGCCTTATCCCACCCATACGCTGCACTGCACTGATCCTTGCTAGGTTCTTCTGAGAGACAGTTCAACTCACTAAGCCAACAGAAAACTAACCCAGAAAAAGGAAGCTAATTGTTTTCTGCTGGCTTATCAAGTAAATCAGCTCACAGAAAGATCTACTGAGCACCAGAGCATATACAGGTGAGCGAGTGTCAATAACCAAGCCACGCACTGTGGACACTGGAGAGGAGGGAAGGGGAGATGCCGAGTGTTATTCCCCTGTTAGCAACACTGATCCTTACAGCAGCTCAACCATCCATAAGACCACTCCTGGCATTGCCTGCAGCCCCTCTACTGCATGAATACAGCTGTTGTCCTTGCAAAATAGATCTATCAATCAGCTTAACCCAAACAGCACAACTGGTGGAGAGTTACTGTCTGTAACACAGGGACACTAGAGAATTTAATTTTTCACATCAAGCTGGTTTTGGGTTTTTTTCTGTAAATTTGCAAGCCAAACATTTATGCTTTGTTTGTACTCCTGGTGCTAACTGAACTCAGGTTTTCTATGGGCCTTCATACCCATGTCTCAATCTAGCATTTAAACTCTATTTGCTTCCCTTAGCTGAATTTTTTAAATAAGGCTTCAATCAGAAAGAGGTCCTCCATACCCAAGCTGCCGCAGATTCTCATCAAATTTAAAGATACCAAGACAACGCAGCTTCTGAGAGCGCTTATTTCAGGCAAGCCTGTCACAAGCTAGATGGCCTGCTGCACTTCTGTTTTCTTGAAATTTCAGAGAAGCATTAAGTAAAGTAGTTTTCACTAATCAAAAGAGACAGTTACCTGCAAGAGCCAAAACTGAGCCTATTATTTTGGTGTGATGGGTGTTCCTGAGACCACGCCTGTATATGGTACTCTCTTAACAGGAACAGGCTGACAGACCTGCAATAAAGGATGTAAAATCTTTCACTATTATTTGTCCTCCCCTTGCAATTGCTAATTGTACACAATGAAAATAGCAGTCCTATGATAACCCAGCTTTGCATGTTATGCATCCCAACACTTTCATCAAATCTCTCTCTTGAAAAGATCCCTTACACTGGGATTAAACTGTGCCGTTCTCAGCTTTCATCAGGAGCATTTAATAACTGCAGCATGTTCTCTTACATGAAAAGGAATGCCTCAAGTTTTTTCTGGTGTTATGCCAGTACAAATCTGGTTTCAATAGCTAGTTTTTATTACCATTACCTGGCATTTATTTTGCATTAAAAGTCAAAGGGATCAACATTGCACAACAAAGAAAGTGCTATAGTGATAAGCAGCCCTCATTAACAAAGTACCAAATATCTTCAATGTCCAGTGGATTAAATAGACTCACAGGCACATATAACTTTGTGCATGATATATATCCCACTGAAGATAGATCCAAAGGACTATGATTTCTAAAAGGAACACTGCAAAAATGCAGAATGAGTCTACTGTAGGTGAGCAGTTCTCACTATTTTGCCTGTGAGACAATCTTATCTGCAGCTGGTCATAGAATTGCATGATCTTTGGAGCAATTTTTTAAATTCAGTTAAATGTTCAGTGGAAAGGGAAGACCTTTTCTCCGGAAAAATTCACAGTTAGGACTACTGGTTCACTTTTCTACTAGGTCTGGGAAATCCGGGCACAGATTATTTTCTTTGCCCTTCCTTTCCCCTAGAAACATTAACCTTCATTCACATTGAAAAGGTGAAGAGAATATAAAAAATTTGTGGACAGATTTAAATGAGGAACCTGGTTTCAAAATAAAAAGCAAAGTAGAAACAGCATAGTTAGATGCTAACATAATGCAAGTGAAAATATCTGTAGTTTATCTAATGTACAGTGACTCGTACCAGTACAAAAACCAAAATGTGCTCCTTTATGTTTGGAAAACCCCAAAATGCAATCGTCTGTTTTCTGTTCTTAGTTCCCAGGGAAAAACTGTGTGCTCATGAGGGTACTTCCCTGCCTATCCACTGTATTATGTGTATCATCTTGCAGACAGCCCACCAGCTCCTGTGAAAGTGTGGTCTTTGGAGGGAAGCCTCACTCAGCCACTTTTACGTGCCTTTCTCAGTCCATCAAGACAAAAGCATGAAGAAATATACCGAATTATCTTGGAAGCATTTCAATGGACCATATATCACATGGATGCTAGTCTGATTCAACTTTTAGATCCTGCAGTGAATCCCACTGATTCAGGTTGTGATTTTCAAATGTACTTAGCCTGGGTGCTTTTGAAAATGCTATCCACAATAAGTAACACTAAGGACTCAGAAGCATTCTTCATAAATGCTTGCATGGTAAATAGGCACTGAAAATTCAATCTTCATGTATTTTGTAGTATTTCTCTCTAAAAAAAATATAGAACAAGAGCTTGAACAGAGCTAACTTGCTTGGTCCAGCACTGCACTTTGCACGTGTTCAGCTTTTAACACATTCTTGCTGGAACAGAGCCAAGTGTTCAATATTCTACAGGGTTTAGCTCCAAATATCTGATCCATGAAAGAGTTAGAAAATTATTGATCTCTTCCCTAGTATAAGATTTCTTCCTGCATATGATGTTAAGCCTCTCTGATTTTCAGTGAAATCAGTGATGAAATCTAGCAGATTACCCATGAGCAAAACTTTGCCCACTTTTATTGCAGGGGGGACATGTTTATTTTAAAAACTACCCAGGCTTAGTCTACAAGCTGTACAGACTACCCTAAGAGCAGGAACTAGTCTATGATATTTTTCTGTAAGATAAAGAGCAATAAAAATTGAGTCCTTAGCTTAATTTCCTCCCACCTTGGCAGATTTTGATTAGTAAGGGAAATTACCATTGAATCTCCAAACCTCTCTTCCCAAGAGCTAGTTATCTTCATGTTGTACAAAGCATTACAGAGATTTATTAGTTTAATTAACCTGCTCCCGCTGCCTGACTCGTTTGTAGACATATGGAGGGAATGGTGGACGGAAGACATATTTGCCTTCTCCTGCTGTGACATTGAAAGCTCCGCCTTCAAAAACCACTTTGCCTCTTGAAACTGTAGCAACTGGTACTCCGTGGCAGATCATGCCTTCAAATATATTGAAGTTGTTGGCCTGGTGATGTGTCTTTGCAGATATTGTCCTGTGATTACAAAACAAAACAACACCCAAAATTACTATGATCCTTGCATTTTACTTCATTATAAAATCTTGAGAAATTGATAAAGGAAGAAAACTTAGCAGCATTATTAAACTATGACATTGTACAGTACATCATGGAACAGCTGTAAAAATAGGGTAGAGCATTAACATTTCATTGAACAGTAATTGCATTTCAAAAGAATGAGGAGGGAGTCAAAAGGACAGAACTCTGCAGCCTTGAAACGCAAAATTTTCCACTAGAACGAGATTAGTGGGAAAAAAATCAGGTTGTAATATTTTATTTGGATAACATGATTTCATTCTGCCTTGTCAAGCAAATATCTATGCACAATAAGGTCAGAAAAAGCTCTGACCTTTTAGCTAGAATGACTTGCAATTTCAAGTTTGAAAAGTATGGCTGCAATGTTTCAAAGATTGAGTCTCATGAATAAGCCAAAGAATTTTGGTAACTCTTAATGTGAGCTGGATTGATCCAGTGACTGACAGCCCAAATATCTCGCTGCTGCTAAATAATGACAACATTACACTTCTACATACCTTTCCTCCAAGGGTATTAGCAAATTGTAATTTTAGACTTCAACAGCACTAATTTGAGCTACGGTATTATTGCTTTCTTTATGCATAGACCTCATTCATTATGACCACAATTTTTCTAGCCAATTTCCCCAACCCTAACTGGCTACATTAAAGGCAGAGCCAATGCTAGAGCTGATATTAGGATCTGGAAGTGCAGGCTGTGTATACTTCCTTTACTATCTATTTTCCCTACTGAGCTACTTACTACCTACTTTATCTAAAATGGGTCAAAAGATTTTGAATTTTAGTTAATTATTTTTTTAACTTCCTTTTTCCAATCTACAGATATTTTTTAATATATATAATTTGGAGAGTTTATAACTTTATTGTCATCTGCAATTTCTGAAAGGAAGGAAGCTTCATGCTTTTGGCTAGCAGTCAGAATTTTCCAGAATGTGTGCTCACACAATCAAAAACCTATCATGCATATATAGCATTAACATTATGCCAGAGGCTACATCTTTTGCAAAAGAATTATCAAAGTCATAACTAATATGAAATATTAATAGATTAAAATATTGATTTGAAGAAGAATTTTTGTAAACTTTAGTTAACATCCTTATCAAAATGAGAAAACCACAACAAAATCTGTATCTTTCTTGAAGTATAACCATTTTCAAAAGTAATCACTTATCAAATATTTCAAATTATTATTTATACAGAAGAAAAAAGAATTTGTGGAAGGATACTTAGTTTTCCTTTCATATCATTCTGTTGAACTGAGAGAAATTGGTTCTACTAAGGGCTACATTTAAATCTTGGTGGCAACTTACTTTTCAAAGGCTGTATATATAGAAATACTCTTTATGGCAAATCTGCCCAAAGGAATAAAAACTTTTCCTTATTCAGCACACCTTGGACATAAAACTTACACATGCCTGCTCACCAGTATCAGCACCATCTTGTAGATTCGCAGTGGAAAGAGCAATGAATAGAAGTCAGACCTCTCTTGTATTTACCGGTCCTATGAATACTGTTGAACAAGGTTATCCATGGGTCTTATAATAGTCCTACAAAGAGTTTGTGAACATATTCCTCTAGCTTATTTCATTACCCTTATGGGTCCAATTCCTAGAACAGTAAGTAAGAACAACTGTAATATAATTAACTTTAGCATTCTCTGGGTATACATCATATCTATTATTTGCACAATAGCACTGGGACACAAAAAGAAAAATGGAAAAGGTAATTGAGCAAATGAACAGAAAAATAAGCAAGATCCTTCAACTCAACATGTGAGCTGTTTAAATGTGCTAGAGCAGGATCACTAGAGGTAAACATGCCTCAGAGGTAAGTACGTCCTTCATAAAAAGATACAAAATAAATGGAAGTTAGCACATTCAAAAGAAATACCCATTTGTACAGATGAACCTTACAATATGACAAAACACATTTCCCAGAGCTTGTCTCAACAACAAACTTGTATAGAACTCATTTATAACTCTTCTGTTGAAACAAGCCTTCGATCACGCTGCCCTTTCTGAAGGTGAAGTGCATTCTCTCTGATGGAGATCACCAAAATTCATCTGTGTTTAGATTTAACTCTTTGACATTATCAATGGCAATGAAAGTTTCAGGTAACAAGTGAGCACCAATTAAAACAGAACTAGATGGTATGCTTGGGTCTGAAGCTCACAAGTCAGCAACTTTATGCAACAGACTGTGTGCTGCTTTATCAGCCGTTTCAGTAGCAGGCAGCTTGCTGGGAACCTTAGCGAAATTCCAATGTTTGCTCCGAATGTCTGAACACTGTTGACCACTAGGTTGATGGCAAGAACGGCTGTAACCCACTTAAAATCCAAGAAACCAAGACTGCCACACTAGTGAAGTACAATGTAACAGCTGTCTCCAGCATCCTAAGTGATGTCTGACATAAGGCATTACTCAACATGAGAAAGCAGATTCTGACTCCAGGCTTCAAAAACCTGAATTGGATGTTTTTTATAAAATTTGTCAAATTATCTAATTCTGGTTATAAATTACAGTGGCTCTTGTTTCAGACGACCCTTTCTCAAACAGAGACGGAGATCAGAATGATTACTTCAACATTTAAAAGAACATTTTCCTATACAACGAGGATACTGCAAAGACATCAGGCCCTGTTTTGCTCCTACTTACATCAATGTTTCCATGTAGTTCACTTCAGCTGCTTTTGATACACCTGTCTTGCAATGAGATTTTAGGCCATCAATACAAAAATTTATATTCCTCTAGCACCAAAGAAGACGACTACTTCTGAAATTGTCTTTTTCAATCTAGCGCTTCTGTCCAACTAATTTACAGTCAAATAACAGTTATTTTAGTCTAGGAGCAATTACCAGATTTTCTTTGACTGTGTGACGATTCAGTGACTAGTAATCCTGTATTTATTTATGCTTTATGTGAGAAAGGGCTCTACTGCCACTCCTAGAATATTATATCTAAATAATCTACAAACCAAAGTTTGAAATTTGGAAAAGAGCATCAGTTAAAACTAACGCCGCAAGCTGTAGGGTGAAATTCAAGACTGTGCAAGTGGTCAGCTCAAAAGTTATGCCCTGAAGTTTTGTTAAAGAGTTAGAGGTACAAGTTTTCATTTCAAGTCAAACACAACCCAGGAGCATCACAAACATGTCTCCACCTCAGTCAGAGCCTGAAATACTAAATAGTGACTTAAAGTCAGGCAGGAGGGGGAACTGGATGAAGGGAAACCATTAGATATTAGAGTAATCTTCTACCCCTCATAATGCATAGGACATGAAGCTACATCAGCCCAGTGAAAGTGGATGTCGGAATAGAGTGAACTCTAGAACCTAAACTTTGACTGCTGTGAGGATTATCACTTTAATTTTCAAGAGGGGCATAAGAAAATGAAGAACTTCATTACTTTCAATGGAAATTGGATGCATACTTCACACAGTTTTCATAAAAAATTCCAGGCACAGGAATATGAAGGAATTCTGTAGTTGACAGCCCTTAGGCAATAATAGCTGTTCGACATCTCAGTAAACGGAGGACACCTATTTTATAATTACTTAATTAATTTATAGCATAGTAATAAAGGCAGCTAAAATGACCCAAGTCCACTGTTGAAGAGAAAACAACTGCTTTGTTGACAGCTGCCACAGAAAACCAACTTATGTAAGAGTGAGTACTTGACCTGTAAGCAACTACTCTCAGTGCTTACAGTGCAGTATCTCTAAGCTTTTCAGAGGTGGGGGTAGGTGAGAAATGCCAGTTTGCTGAGGATAGTATCAGCCTTTGCGAATTGCCTCTTCACATCACTTTCAGACACCTTTGAACTCTCCATATTGTTAACCCGCTTTTCTAAAATCTAGAAAAAAATAAATCGATGGTTCACCTTTCTGTGCCATCCTGAGCCACCACTCATTTATAATGATAATTAAATTGAACTTTGTTAATGTTAAAGAATCAGTTTTATTACCAAGCAAAGCAAAGGAGGGGAGAAAAAGAGAAGAAAAAGAAGAAAGTCTTAAAATCTATGTGCAAAAATGCTAGCTATAAGCCTATAACGTGGATTAAAAACCCTGTGGCCTATTTTATGTTAAGGAATTGCAGTAACTGCACACGCAAATATATGCAAGCAACTATTCGTAAAGTTGTATTCCTAGCCTCTTAAAAAATATCTGTAAATAAGCATTGTCTTTGAGTAGCCAGATGAAGTGAGGAGATTTGTGGATAAAATAACAGATGCAAGAAGAGGTAGGAACTTGATGTTTGGGAGCTCCAAGTCAAAGTGACTTATCTGAGGGATGGGATCTTTATTTCATGCAATCACATCTCCTAAAATTCATCATTTTAAGACGGGTAGAGAATGACAACAAAATTATTTTTCTGATTATGGTAAGTAACTCATTTGTCAACAATACCATCAGTCTGGAACTATCAATCACTCCAAGCTGATATGGGATGGAAGTGAAAATTGTCAAATTGTATAATGGGCAGGAGGGAAACAGTAATGAGAAATAAAGCTTGCAGAAAAGCATAAAAAGAGAAAAATACAAATGCATCTATTCAATGACTAAAGAAGATTTGGAAGTGATTACCAGGGAGAAAAAGGCAAGGTTATATAAGGAGAAAATAAGAAAGATTTTTTTTTTGGTAACATTTCTAAGATTCAGTTATCTAAAGAGAGCAGCTGACATTTTGCAAGACAGCAAGTTACTAGGGAAACGTACATCATGCTCTCTCAGAGAGGCTTATTTTGTTACAGTTCACAGAACCACAGATCATTGAGGTTGGAAAGCATCTCTGGAGATCATGTATTCCAAGCCCTCTGCTCTGATCGGGGTCAGCTAAAGTAGGTTTCTCAGGGCTGTGTCCAGTCAGGTTTTAAGTACCTCCAAATAGGTACTCCTCTGCTCTTTGGGCAACCTGTGCCAGTGTTTAATCACCCTCACAGCAAAAAGAAGTTCTTTCTTATGTTTAAATGGAATTTCCTGTATTTTAATTTGTGTCTATTGTTTCTTTGTCCATGTCCCCTTAATTTGAGATAACAGGCCTTTGACAGGAACTGATTCTATTGAATTAGTGTACATTCATGCATGCATAGGCTTCCACTTGTGCAAAAGAATATGGGGCTATTGAAAATGCCAGAACATGCTTGTCCTATGCATACATATTTGTATGCCACATTATTTCATTTTGCCTCATTGTGTCTAGATGCAGTTATCCATATATTCAGTATTCAAAATTATGCTCATTCATCAAAAGAGGAAGACAGTTGCAGCATTATTTATTCTAATCATTTACTAAAATCTTAGTTTCTTCCTCTTTCATGTTATGAAAAATTACAGGCAGTTGCTTGGCAAAGAGTGCTTAAATGTTGTAACTTGTCCCCACTTAAGCCTGAAGACTGAAGACTTGACTACAAATGAGACAGAAATAGGCTGCAATTCTTATTCTAACAAATGCAAAAGATTTATCCATGAACCTATCTACACACAGGGAAAGGCACTGAGGGAACATATGCCAGCAGACTGGGGCACTCTGACTTCTCACTGATTTGCATCCAGTGACTGTTTCCCCCAAAATGCATAAACAACGTCAGAAATAGGCTAGAAACCACCCTAGTCATGTCATAGCAGGTATATTACAGGGTAACACGTTCTTTTCTTCCCTCTCCTCCTCACCTCAGGACTCCTGCCTTCCCTGCTAATCAGGGACCCTGCTCCAGCAGCTGTGTGCTTGGGGCTGCAGCCATCACTGCTGTGCTCAGGGTTGAGCCCAGCTCCACTGGCACACGTGGGGCACATGCTAGGCCTGCCAGAGGGCCACTCCAGTGGAGCCCAAGGAGGATGGGGTGAGAGACTGGTACCTGCACAGCCAGCTCTACCTCTGCATTCAAGAGTAGCTAACTTTTAGGCTATATTTGGTGAGTGGAAAAAAACTGGTGGGTAAGGCTTCCTAGACTGCGTGTTCTTATAATGAAGTGGCTGGACTTAGAAAGTTAAACTTTGAGATTTTTTTTTATCCCTACAGGTGTTTGATCTTGTCTTTGGGGCCTGATCCAGGGCTCATTTGCAAGGCTCCGGCAGGCTACAGTGAGTTTATTGAGTCCTAATATCTGCCAGGAGCTGAATGTCTCTTATGAGATCTTTAGCACATTCTGCCCCTACTTTACAAGGGATACTCAGCCCTTTCCACAGTCTGAATTGGGTCCTGCAGCATTTAGATTCCTTGCTGAGCATTTCTGAAACAATCCCTAGACATTTTGTATTCTTGCTTGCTTTCAAATAGCTAAAGGCATCAGCTATAGAGGACACTGACTTGCTGACAGGTGACATTCCCTTTTCCTTGCTTACTCTGCCCTCTTCTTCTGGAACAGTCTTTACAGTTGCTTTTGTTTCACAGACTTGGGACTGTTACATTATTTGTGTGCAGCTGAAAGAAGTCAGTGAACATTCTTGATCAAAGCACAGATTAAAATAAGATGGTACAGTGAGTACACATTTGCTGCCTACATATGTTTTTCCAAGGAGTTCTTGCAAAACAATCCTGTGTGCACAGGCTGTACTTGGGATGCTGAGGGTGTTGAGGTCTGCAAGATGATGTTTGGTAGCACATAGCTCCAATAAAGCAACAGGTCCCTTTGGTATTTGTGTGTTCTTTAATGAATATGCAATGAGTATAAGGAAGCTAAGAAATAGATCTAACCTGGCAGAACTCACAACCCATCTTTTCTAATGCAGTTTCTAACAAATCTATGTTTAATATGTTTCTTCCCAATAGTGCTTGCTTTCATGCAGACCTGCTAAAACCAGTATTTAGAAGCCTTTAAATACAGTAGCAAATCTGATAACTGTTCATATAATATTTTCTGCAGAAATTACCAGAAAATGCTACAGAAATAGGCCAGTCAATGAAGGTGACCCATAGAAGGAAAGCCTCAGCTAAAGTGGCAGAGTGCTGCAAGTGGAACCTTGAATTGCAATTGCTCCCAGCTTGCAGGGCTGTCACGTTGAGTTCACTAGGTTTTTGCAGCCTAGAAAGAGAAAATCCCGGATGCCCAGATAGCACCCAACATGTTGCTATTGTGCAATGATGTGGGAGGGGAAATGCAGCTGATTTTGTAGGGATGTAAGTTTTTGTATTTTAAAGAGCTTCACTACCTTTCAGAATGTCTTCAGAATCTTCCCTATAGACTTCCTCTGACAGACTGTGATAATACCAGTTCCTCACAGCAATACTTCAGCAATTGTCTAACTCTTTAGGCTAGTATCAGCCAACATTTTAAGACTACAGCAACACAGCATCAAATCAGAACTGGAAAATTGCATTTTCCACTTACAAGATTTAGATTTACAAACAAGAAAAAAAGTCATGCTCAAAAGAGGAAGGACTTTGCAAGGAAGAAGAACAAGCCTATGGTGAAATTGAAAATCACTCCCCAGAGTCAACAAAAGCACATCAGGCTGCACCTTGTGTAATATCTTCAATGGTTGAAGTCCATTAGCTAGATCCTTTTTTTCTGTTGGGCTGTTTGTGCCCTCTTCAGGATTTGTAGTGAAATGAACAGACAAGCTCTAGTGAGATTTATTTATACTTACTCATGTAGTTCACAAAATTGTACCTGCAGAGAAGCTTGTTCCCAGCAAAGCCAAAGGGATAAACAATGGGGACAGTACCAGATCATAAAAAAAAGTATTGTCTGAAATTAAAATCTGCTTGCTTAGTAAGAAAATACAGTTTAATGTTTGAAAAACATATTTGAAGAAAAACTGCACCTTCACAGCTGCAGTGGGCAAAAAGGCAATTAGACCACTCAGGAGAGAGTGAAGGGAGGCAGAAGGAATGTTTAGGAGGCAAAAGGACAAATAATTTCAGGAGCTGACAAAGTGCCTTGAGGACAATGTCAGAACTCTGCTATCCTTCTAGATTCATCTGTCCCCAGGCAGAGCAGAAGTGAGCTCAGAAAAGAATCCTTCAGGTTTTTTTTAATCAGAGTTCATAGCTCCACTGTCCTGAAATAGGTCATTGCTAGTATCTCAAAATATGCTTGCTCAACATGCCAGAAGGCATAATGCACATGAAAATCTCTCTGACCCAGCGCTGGGCAGGCCTCTACGTTTATTGGGGTTGACACTCCTAAAACTTCTTTTTCTGGTGCTGCCAGTTTTTTGTGGGACTTCTGAATAGCAACCTCCATGTCCTCAAGCTTTGCAGTTTAAAACACAGAATGCTTTTCCTCTCACCGTCACATGTTCTTTGTACTCATGAATATACCGAAATGAGTGAGAACTGCATTATCAAAAATTGAAAAACCAGAAGATTGCTCAAGAAAATTTTGTTTGTATAAGGTAAATCTAGGATTAGGGCTTTTTCTCCTCCATTTGGCTTCCAAAATCAGATTTGCCCAGTTATGTTTCAAAACTTTCCTCTACCATGAGGGGAGTCTTCAACTCTTTTTTCAAAAAACAAAGGCTGAAAATCTAATTCCATTTGAGTTACAACAGCTCAGGCTTCAGGAACACCAAACACTGCAATACTTTGATGAAAGCTGGCCATACTGCCATCGTGCCCAACACCCCATGAAGCTCATCTAGGATTAGTGATTGCTATCTTCTATGGATTTACTATTTGGATGACACTGATGAAGAGGTTTCAGGGAGGGTCAGTGTGCACCTTGAGGGCAGTTGTATGCTCACACTGCTCACTAGAGTGGAGCCCAAGACAAAAGCACCATCCCAGCACACCTCCTGACCTGCTGCTGCTGCTGCTATGTGCAGGGCTGGATGTGGTCAGATGCAAGACTCGGCTGTTAAAGTGCCTGCAGATTTAAGCCAACCTTCTCAGCACTTGAACAGTGGAGATGCACTTGCACAGTCCATAGGCATCTCAGCTGAGAAAGACAGCTCCCCAGGTGAGCTGGCTGTGTGACAGTCAGCTGCCAGACCATTTCCAGGCAGTTTAAGCCACTCCAGGATGGGCACAAGAGCCAGAGCAAGACTCAAGACATATAATTCTGAGTATGGAGCTGGCTGATGGTGTGAATATACCTGAAGACAGGAATCAGCTCTAATGCACAGTATGCTGTGTGCGTTGAGGGTCCCAGAAAGACACTGTGTGCCCTTTGTAGCAAAAATGGAGCATGGCATCAAGTCATGCAAGGTGAGACATAAGCACACTTTTTGTGCATCTGTTTTTGGTGTGACAAGCTCTATTCTAGCAGACTTACTGTGCACAAAATCAGAAAACTCCTTAAATAAAAGCATAAGCATGCACAGCTTGAGTTTCAGCACTAAGCTCTCTCCTGGCTCCACCGCTATATTCGATCTGTCCACTAGGGAAAACACATTAGGAGGGCAAGACCCCACACCTTCACCACCCATCCTGACCACCTTTGAATATGTTTGAAGTAGCTGTAAGTTCAAAACACAAGCTTGCAATGGGTCATCCTGCAGGAATACGGCTCCTCTCCCTTCTCCTTGTGGTGGGAGGAAGCTAAACATACTGTAGCACTTAACAGAGTTACTCTAAGATCCCAGAGTGGTTATCTTTACTCTTAGGATACCAAGCCCTGGTAGCATAATGTACAGACCTTGTTATTTTTGCACTTGGTCAGCAATCTAGGAGAATTTTTTTAAGTCCATCTAGTGATCAAAGATCTCTGTTTACATACATTATTGTAGGAGACAAATAACCTGTAAATAATTCACGTGAAGTGCTGTTGAAAAACACCAAAACCTCACCCCAAAGGCTTACCGCTGTACAGAGGCTATGAGATATTTTTTCCTGCAGAGAGAATGGATGGGAGGAAATAACTACCCATACATACCTTGTAGCTTTGGGATCCCAAATTACGATGTCAGCATCAGAACCCACAGCAACTTTCCCCTTCTTCGGGTAAAGGTTAAAGATTTTTGCTGCATTTGTGCTGGTAACAGCTACAAATCTGTTTTCATCCATTTTTCCACTGTACTGCAGAAGTGTACACAAAAGCAAACTCATTACTTCTTTAAACAAGGAGTAAAAAAAATGTTCCTGTTGTTTAAAAGGCTAGGATGAGTGACAGCTCTCTGCCAACATCATATCAGTATTTTTTAAAATGTTATACTGCAGAATTTAAAAGAAATAAAAGATAACTACTTGTTTCAGATGCATATACTGCAATGTACATTCACTGAATACAATAACTTTATCTTGCTTTATCCCACAGCAAAGGGAAAAAAAGACCACTTTAAAGCCAAACGCTCTGTGGATCCAGTCCCAAGTCAACTGAAATCAAATTTTTTAGCTGGCTTTGCATCTGTAGTCCTGCTCAGCAGTTTCATCAGGAGACATAACATCTCTCAAGTATCTAGGTTTTGGAAAATGGTGAGACAGTATTAAGGACAGCCTAGAAGATGATAAAGGAGAGGCAAGGCACAATGTGTAATATAGGAAAGGTGATTTGCAAATCTCTTCAGCAATAACACAGAGCATAGTACTATTCAGTAAATATTTGAGATCAAGTAGTATAAGAAACAGATTTGCTGATGAGACACATCAGCAAAATGGCAAACAATAATAGATAGACATGTGTCTTAGACATGTGTCCACTGCTACATAACTAATTTAATCCAGCCTCCGTGACTGTTGTTTGCTCAGAAAGCCAGCTACACTGGCAGTAATATTGTGCATAGGTCGGTCTAGGAATCAGAATCAGTTTGTATGGTGGCCTGTGAGCAGTCATCTGAGAAGAAAAGCATAACGGAAGTGGTGAACACTGCTCTTCTAAATAACGGTGTGTGGGAAGGGAGGGAAGCTTTCCAGACAAACTCTCACCGTTGTATAATATTTTACAAGTAAGAAAAGGGTGGATATCACTGATTGAAGAACCTTTTGAAAAATTATCTTGCCCAACAGGATACACTGTTCAAAAGCAGCTCTGATGTACATATTCATGTCTCCCTTTCATACTAACCACAAACTGGATTATTTTCCAGTTTACACCATCAATAATCATACTAGAGATATGCCACAGGTGAATATAGGCAGAAGTCCGCTTTGTACACACCAACTGGAGCTGAATCCCAAATACAGATAAACAAGAGAGATTCTGAACCACATCCTTACCAAGTGTGTGAGGTAGATAATACTACTGTGGCAAATACATATGCTTCACAGTGCATTATCAACAAGACTTTACTACTGCAAGAGAACTTAGTATTAATTAGAAAGTTGAACTAGAGCCTCTGGAACTTAACAGTATTCTATTAGCCAGAGCAATTGTAACACCCAGTAAGCAGCAGATCCCTCACCAGATTGCCTCACCTCCCCCCTCATCAGACCACCCCATATCCAAAAAGTCTGGCCACTAGCTTTCATACTTATATTTGTTTAGAGCCTGAAGGGCATTGTCCTGAGAAGCACCAAGCATTCTTGTGATGGCACTGAGAATCTGAAGTCAATGGGACTTGAAGGTGCTCATCTCATCATATCACAGGACTAAGCCATGCATTAGAGAAGCATTTCTTATCTCTAGCTTGTTTCCTCTGGCTGAAAACACAAATTAGAAGTTGACAGGCACACATCCAGTGTAGAAGCTCCTCCAACAGCTACCTTTGAGAGAGATCAAAGGGGAAAAAATAGAGAACTGACCAAATGGAAACTGTGGGCACCTCTTTCCTTTTACTTCCCTTTCATCTGTTGAAAAAAATCCTGCAAGTAAATGTACTGTACACTACCACTGAAACAATAGCAGTCCTTTGCTGCTAAATGATGGGAATGATTCTCTAGTGCTATTTTTTAAGCACTAAGAACCTTCTTCTATCTCCCAGGACCATAAAGTGAGAGTTAGTAAGGACTCTGTTGTGGTATTTGATCAAAGGAGTTATCCTATGATAAATACACTTGATAAAACTGAAGAGTTGATGCTGCTGAGAGATTATATTTTGTTGGGGAAATCAATTACCTCCATGTTCAGACATCTTGCTATACTTACAACTCCTTTTTCCCATATGACTGACATCCTGTCTTCTACACCATTCACTCCATTAGGGATTTTTGTGAAGTCATCCTTCCCCAGAGCTTTCTGGCATATGTCAAAGGTGCAGTTGTCAGTCCCTGTCACAGATAGGTCACCACTATGGAAAACAAAGTTCATTATGAATCACAGCATGTACCAGACAGTGCCACACAGGAAAATCTGTTGCCAGGCTGGATAGATCCAGCCATCCCTTCTGCAAGGAAAAACTGATATGCCCTGCCAGCCTGTCTTCAGTCCCATCCTCCAAGAGCAGCTCCACAGTAACAGCCAGTTCCCCTATGAAGCAGTTTCCTCTTCAGAAACTCCTCAGAAGAAACCAAGCACAAAAATAACACTTTTACTTTGGATATGTCAAAGGCATCCCAGAAATGGAGGACAACCCCATGCAACGCTACACTCCTGGGGAAGAGTGGCTGGAAAGCTGCCCAGCGGAAAAGGACCTGGGGGTGCTGGTCGACAGCCGCCTGAACATGAGCCGGCAGTGTGCCCAGGTGGCCAAGAAGGTCAATAGCCTCCTGGCTTGTATCAGGAATAGTGTGGCCAGCAGGAGTAGGGAAGTGATCGTGCCCCTGTACTCGGCACTGGTGAGGCCGCACCTCGAGTACTGTGTTCAGTTTTGGGCCCCTCAGTACAAGAAAGACATTGAGGTGCTGGAGCGTGTCCAGAGAAGGGCAACGAGGCTGGTGAAGGGACTAGAAAACAAGTCTTATGAGGAGCGGCTGAGAGAACTGGGGTTGTTTAGTCTGGAGAAGAGGAGGCTGAGGGGAGACCTTCTCGCTCTCTACAACTACCTGAAAGGAGGTTGTAGGGAAGCGGGTCTTGGACTCTTCTCCCAAGAAACTAGTGATTGGACGAGAGGGAATGGCCTCAAGTTGTGTCAGGGGAGGTTTAGATTGGACATCAGGAAGAATTTCTTTACTGAAAGAGTGGTTAAGCATTGGAACAGGCTCCCCAGAGAGGTGGTGGAGTCGTCAACCCTGGAGGCGTTCAAAAAAGGTACAGATGTGGCACTCCAGGGCCTAGTTTAGGAGTCATGGTGGTGTTAGTTGACAGTTGGACTTGATGACCTTAGAGGTCTTTTCCAACCTTAATGATTCTATGATTCTATGGCTGTCCCACTTTGCCCAGAGCAAAGGGGTTGGTTCCATCCTTACTTAGAGCAATTTTAGACTGTGTCACTCCATATACCCTGTGAAATCACTACAGATCTGCACAACCATCAGTCAGTGTTAAGGCATACCTTCACAGGCTCTTCGGTCAAATTCAACCCTTTTGTGGAGTTAAGCTTTATTGGTAATGAAGTACCAGTAAACTACACATTTTGTTAACTGCAAGTATCTGAAGGATACTTCTGTTCCTACTTTCTTCTGAAGGAGATGTTATAAAGTGGACAGCTTACATCTACCTTCAGAAGTCAGCAGGCTTAGTGTTTATGCAGCATCCAAATTTCAAGTGAAAAAGACAGCTGACAACAAAACCCCAAACTCTTAGCTGTGACCCCACTTTTTACACATATCTGACCAACTTACAGCCTTACTGTCCCCCTGGTCATGTTTCAATTTTTGCTGCAGTATTACCAAGGCAAGGCTTATTGATTAAAATCAAACGGGGACAGAAGGCCACAAGAGTTCAGAGAAACAAAATGTGACCACTTTCTAATTTCCGTAACAAAAAAAATGTTTTTCATCTATAGTTTCACCTTCCATTTCTCCTTCCTGATTATGTAACATTCTGCACTTAGAAACCAGGGCATCAACCTGTTATTATACACTCCAGACAGAATTTGCTGTGCATTTGGGCATCAGCTGTCACTGTTTGTTCATTTGCTTACTTGGCCAGTAAATTCATGAGGAAACCAGGAGTAGATGGATCTGGTCTCAGTGGAGGTCCCATGACATACGCTGCAGCATGAGCCCAGTCTTTGTTCCAATAGTTGGTGCCATCGGTGCCAAGACTAGCAGCAATAGGCTCCCCATAAACCACCTTTCCTGAAAAATGTAAAGCAATAGTATCATCATCAAACAACATAAAAATGCATATCTTGTATTTTCTCTGTTCTGGATCTTTTTGGTGGCAATGGATTTAAATTTGAACGAGTGTTTCAAATCGAACACCGACATATGGAAGGACATAATAAACTAAGCTATAACACAGCATCTCTGTTCTGAATATTCTGCTGGTGATCTCACAATATATTTCCTCATAAGAACATTGCTTGGGCAAGTTTTTTAATTAAATTGTTGACAGATATATTGTAACGGGTTTTACGTATTGTTTACGAGGCATGTGATTGAGATTTCAAAAGGAACACAGTCCTCAGTTGCATTAGTTATGTTCAAGATCCATATATATCTTGATAGCACCTGTTTGGTGAAGTTATTACTGTGTAACAATGTAAGTTAATATATACAGCACACAGACTTCGCAAGGTGGTACTTTTAATTGTCAGGCTATAATTGTTCCAGGAAGAACAATATGGCACCTGACATAAATTTAAAGAGTGTAAAACCATCTCTCAAATAAAAAACTATAAATAATTTAATTTTAAAAGTTATTTCCCAAATTTTAATCTTTAATTCTTTGCTGCACAGTATTCCAGATTCCTCAGAAGAGGATGTCAACCCAGACTGGCTGTTAGCCTTTGGATAGAGCTAACATTTTAACTATTTTTCCCTCCTAGAAAACATAGGTTTGAAACTCATCAGAACAAAATGGGAGATGAAACAAGATGTTTCACTCCCTGAGGAGGTGGTCCAGCCACTTTGCAGTTCTGTAAGTGACAGGTGGTAATGCCCCTGACTGTGATGGTCACCAAAGAACCAGAGCAAGCTGGTACCTCACACACCCACTCATAGCCTATATGATGCTGGATCCCAGCTGGATCCCAGCGAGAGCTTTCTCCCTCCCCTGCTCCCTACAGACAGTGGGTGTCTTGCTATGGATCCCAGATTTCACTCCAGGGACAATTTTTATTGGAACTATCACTACATTACCCCAGCAAGGGCTCAGCTGGTAATTGCTTGGTGATACAAGACATGGACCTTTCTCTGGCTTTGTGCATGTAAGTAAGTCAGGAATTCACTGTACTGTCAGAAAACAGCAAAGCAGACCTTTTCAGATTTCTCTCTGTACCTGATTCTGGTACTTCTGTGAGCTACGGGATTATAACTGCTACACTAGCATATGTAGCTACTGAGGAGCTCAATTCTTTTCAAAATATGTTTCCCACTGCAATAGTGCCATTCCTTAAATTTTGTGTGCTAGACTTGCAAAAAGGCCTCATACCATTTAAAACCCATAGTTCTACAGTTATTTTTACAAGGTTTCAAGACCGGCTCTGACATTACTATACTGTACATTTACTCCAAGTACTACATAGTATAACTTCTGCCACAACCTAAAGACTCCCTATTAGCATTATTAATTTGCTATAACCATCTCAGCATGCTCTGACATGCTGTACGTGCTTGTCTCGTACTGACACTTCAGCTTGGAGCATTCTAAGCTCCCGGATCCACTTATCTACATATTTATAGGTTTACACTTGGGCTCAGAAGGAGACCACCATGATTTTTTGGACTGGAAATCATGACTTAAGCAGTTATTTGCTGATTTTTGCACCTTATTTTCAAAACCTAAAGCACTGGATATGAGGCCATCCATGTAAGTGATATGTCCACTCAATGAATGAGGAGGTTTGAGTCAGATTAGTGTTTCCCTAATTCAGAGCTGCTGCAGGAGTTAGGGGGATCTTGGCTTTCCTTGGGCAACTCCAAACACAGTATTTGAGGGCAGGCTGCCACAAACCTAGATACATACAGAAAAAGTACTACATATATAACCAATCTCTTATACTTACCTATTAGGCTTGTGACAGGTTTTTCATGAGCAAAGTCAGTGGAAATTGGGGGAGAAGGAAGTATGGTGTGGTGTGTGTCTTTCCTACTGCATCTAAACATGCTAAAGAAACTTCCATCCAAACCTAAACTATGAATCATTAGGACATACCTATAAATGATAAAAGTTAAAATGGTAGGAAAGGAGTTTAGCTTCCATAAACAATTTTCTTATCTCAGTTTCACAACATAAAAATGAAAAGAATTCTCCAAGCTCACAGTCGTATATGCTGAGTTGATTCTAACTCATGTACCACAGCTGATGACAGTATTTCTGCAATCAGAATTTGACCTGACCAGCTCCCTTGTTCCCATGAGTGGGAAGGAGTACAAGGCATTTCCTCAAGTGATTTTGTGACTGAACACTGCAGCTTCAACGGACTACATCTGGACACTTCTGCTGATTGTGCAATTTCTTGCATTTCATTTGGACCGTGACTAGGCAGACTGAAGGGTGCAATAATATCAAGATTCTGCTTTAATCCAAATAACAAGGAAATTCTGCGTTAAGGTTCTTTTAGCTTGATTGGCTTCTGCCTATAGGCATAAAACTGGAGTAATGCGGTAATAAATCAGGTCTTTCCATTTGTTAAGTTTTCCTGCATTCAATAAAAATAGTAAGCAGAAAGTGTAATTTATTTTACCACCTATCAGAACTCAAAGAGAGTTATAATCTTGAGAAACACCAACTAACATTTATAGGCTTGAAAAACCGGTCCCTGTGTGCTTATTCTAGTAAAAGTTTCAGAAGCACTTAAGATAAGGTCTTATGGGGCAAAGATACTCACTGACCAGCTATGATCTGAAAGAAGCAGAACTGCAGGGCAGGGTTTATTGAATCAGGCATAGCATTGCATCAATTAGGCTATCTACAGTCTGGACCTGAGCTGTCTTGCATGAGCCAGCTAAAAAGTTGGCATTTTTAGCTGCACTCCTGTGCTCAGAATCAGCTTGAGAGTCTGTACATCCACAACTACAGACATGCCCTTCCTCTCAGTAAGAGCACATCTAACCCGTGACTGATGGGAGGAGGTACTGACTTTGTGAGTCTAAGCAAGCTTCTTGTAATCTGACCAAGTACATACTTTTGTATGCTCTTTTTTAAAAGGCAGAAACCTTTTAAAACCTGACTTTTTAGTTAGATGCTGCTCTCCAGCTCTAATATTACTAGAAAGTCTTATTTCCTTAGCTGTAACAGCACAGTTAAATGGGCAAAGGGACACGATCTCTAGTCTTTTCTACACTTAGAATGAAAGCATTTTTCAGTGGGAGGCACTATAAGTCATATATCCCTACATCACATTTTATTAGCCTTGCTTCCCCGTAGGCATTACTGGCCAAAGGAATGGGTGATAGGGCCACATTAGTTTTCCCCAGTAAGTTCACATCAAGTGGTCCTAACAAGGAGAGGGAGCTGCACTGCTTGACACCAGTGCTCTACAGCCTTGTCTTCTCATTGCAGGGAAGACACACAACAGCAAAAAGAGGATCCTTTTTGGCTTCCCACTCAAGGGAATGAGACTGGGCACACAGAGATATCAAACTGCCCTTCTCTGGAAGCAGACAGTTCCTCTACCTATTCTAGCAAGATTCAAGATCATGTTCTGCCCAGAGATGAAGAAACAGCCCACTGAGATGAGCAAGAACAGTTCTCACAGAGAGGTGCTGTCTTTGACCCTCTCAAATGGAGAAATGGTGAACCATTGCTTTCTGCAAACAGGCTGGTAGGGTCCAAAAAGAATCAAATGGGGGCATGAGTTAACTGCTCCCTCTTCAACATGGTCACAATGTGGAAATCTTGGATTTCCTGTTGAATATTCAGCAGCACTGTAGCTGTTGCTGATGTATACGAAAAACATGCTGCTACAATCTGGAGATTTCCTTCGGTGACCAGTGTTGCTGGAGATCAGAGCAGACACCGATGGTGGACTTCGGCATGGAGGGGAGAAGGAAAGATCGTCACTCATGTGATTCCCCTAAAGTTTGCTTATTCTAGGATAAGAACTAGTATCCCTTTACAGTCTGTATGATTGATTTTAACCTTTAAGGTCTGAGCCATAGCTCACTGAAGCCAACAGAATTATGCCTACTGTCTTCAGCAAACTGGATCAGGCCTTCGGTCTCTAGCTCTAATGTTATTGTTCACCTTGTATAGCTAAATGAGGGACAAAGAAGAACTGGGCTCTGACTTACATTTTTGACTGGGAAAATCACCATCCCACAGAATTTGAGAAGCAATGCTTCAACTCTGGTATCACACTGTCACCCAGAAAATAGATTATGCTCACTGAAGATCAGTCTCTCCCCTTTTGAGGTCAGGGATGGAATAGGAAGGGATATCAATCTTCCCCCAACATGGGCAGGAAGGAATATGCACCCACAGGCTGTACTTCATGCTAAGTGCTTGGAAAGGAACATGAAAAGTTTCACAATTGTAAACAGCAGGAAGCTAGCATCAAGAGATGTAGAAATAACCTTGAAAAGATGAATAAACTGTATTAGAGTGAATATTTCAAATGCTTGAGAGCGTTCCCGTATTTAAGAGTTTACACAGCTTTCACATCGGAGTGGTTTTAACCTGTCCAAGTTGAATATCTTTCAGCAAAATATTTGGGTTTTATTTATGTCATTCATATAATACTTTGAGAATTTATTTTCTTCTGTCTGGAACTCCTTGTTTTGTATTGCCACTTTTAATTGAAGAATGGAAAATAACTTTTACTGAAACTAACAACAATGAATTTCTAATTGCCAGACTTTATACAGATCAGTCTCATTAAAAACTATAATTGTACCTATCTTTGTGGTACACTAGCTACCTTTTGAAATTTCTTAATCAATCCTAGATTTCTGTTTCCTAAACAGTACACTTCTTCCGTGCAAATAGAAATTAATTATGGAGAGATGTTATATGTTGCTGTGCACAAAGGCAAGCATTGATGATTCTGACTGCATGAACCCAGGAAGCTATTAAAATCCAATCTGCACCACCATAGGCATAAGTTGTACCAATTTCTTCTTTTTACACATCGAAGAAGCATACTGTTATCAAGTTACTTATCGTACTGGCACTGCAGACTATTTTTACAACACATGC
>WAAD01033643.1:226616-238648 GCA_013389945.1 Fregata magnificens
CAAGCCAGGATGCTGTTGGCTTTCTTGGCCACCTGGGCACACTGCCGGCTCATGTTCAGCCGGCTGTCGACCAGCACCCCCAGGTCCTTTTCTGCCGGGCAGCTCTCCAGCCACTCTTCCCCAAGCCTGTAGCGTTGCATGGGGTTGTTGTGACCCAAGTGCAGGACCCGGCACTTGGCCTTGTTGAACCTCATACAGTTGGCCTCGGCCCATCGATCCAGCCTATCCAGATCCCTCTGCAGGGCCTTCCTTCCCTCGAGCAGATCGACACTCCCACCCAGCTTGGTATCATCTGCAAACTTGCTGAGGGTGCACTCAATCCCCTCATCCAGATCATTGATGAAAACGTTGAACAAAACCGGCCCCAGAACCGAGCCCTGGGGAACACCGCTCGTGACCGGATGCATGACTATTTGGCTGCAAAGGTACAAATGCAATTCTACTATTTTGCCTTACCTCTGTAACACCACAAGTCAACAATGCTGTCACAAAATCTGCGATTTCTGCTCTGGATTCAGATACCTGCCCATTAGGTAATATCTACAATGCATCCTTATTTCAGGGATCTTTACCTTATTCCTTAAAACAAGCTTATTCCTTTGTCCTTTACATTTTGCATAAGAAACTATTATTTGTTAGGAAGTACACCCTGAACCAGAATCCCTCCTTTCCTTCTCTTATACGTTACTGATTTGACATGCTCTACCCATTCTGACTTTTTTTTTTTTTTTTTTTGGGGGTGGTGGTGGTGGTCTCCTACAATTGGTTATCTTAAAAAAAAATCCTTTGTACAATGTCATAGATTAGAATTATATTCCTTTAGAGTTTCTAGTTCATTTTATTACAACTCTCCCATCATTCAAATTCAAAATACAGTGACTCATCTTTTCATCTTAATTTTTTTGCCTCTGGTGTTCCATCCCTTTCCTTCCTGCACAAGCAGCATACAGGGTGACTGTCACGTGGAATAATCTTTCAAGTTGAATGCACATAAAATATTTCAGATTGTATCTTTTCTTTGGTACTTTGATAATATGATGCGACTTGGTCACATGAAGGAACTAATTCTGAAAGCTAAACTCTTCTGCTAGATTTTGGTATGTGTGGGGAAATATTACAAACATTAATTTGTGCCTGGATATTCACAAAGATTAGCTACATTTTGTTAATGCTGGCTTTCCCCAAAAGCCCTTTCTCAAAGTGTGATTAGGAATCACTAACCTAGATTGCTTATAGAGCTATTTCTCTCATTTCCTCCATCAGCCATGGAGGAAGTCTTGTCTATCAGAATTCTGAGATAATACTTCAATTTAGTGGATACTACATTCTCTTCCCCCAAGTTACTATTGACCGGATAGACCATAGTGTGGTACTGGATGTGAATGGAAGCCTCAACTGGACAAATATATTGACATGAAAGGAATGTTTGGCTATAAAACTTGTCCATATCCAGTCCAATAATTAAGGACTTTAATTTACTTTGACGAGGGAAAGCTAACTACAGTAGTCAAATCTTAAAAGAGGATAGAAGGGAAAAAGTTTTAACTATCGATCTGCTTACCCCTCCATACTTTCAGTGACTTGGCAAAGGGACAAGACAGTCCTCCCTTGTCCTTTAAGAACATACCCCATTTTGGGCAATTGAATTGTAGCTGATGTCCTGCAGGAGTTCAGTTACCAACTGCTTATTTTCAGAAACCCACAGGTGAGGAAGAAGAGAGATACAGCCAAAAAAACACAAACCAACAGAACACACCCCACAAAAAGCCTCATCACAACTACAGGAAGATTAAAGCTGTTGACTTAAAACAAGATTTATGGGAAATGTGCAGTACGTCCTCAGGACAACTGCAGCAGTCGAATAGCTGCAGAATGAAACAGGCCTGTAAACATTCCTTTTCAGAAAGGAAGCAAAAACTCATCCCAACAGGAAACGCCATAATTAACTTTGATCTGCAGTGAGTATTTAATGTAAAGACTCACTGAAAAAGTATTTGTGTCCCAGACTTGAACTGTGATTTCCCTAGACTGAATCCAAGCTTTGCCAGAAGTTCTTGCCTTGGCATTTGGATAGGAAGTGGAACACAAAATACTGTAACTAATTCCAGCATCTGCTCTGGGAACCTGTTTTGAAAGAAGAGTTATCAGCAATACTTGCTGAACTTGTACCAAAAATGGACTTTACTTTGGAAACAAAACAAGTCCTTGCAGCATCGGAAGTTCAGTCAGCCACTTAATGTTTCAATGCAAATCAAATAACAAGAAAAGTACGATATGTGAAAAGGAACAATGACAAACTCCTTCCACGCTTAGAAAGCTTTACATGAGGAGAAAACTCACTTCACAATAATCTACATTCTTCAAAGCTTTCAGATGAAAGTGATTTATTACAGAAAATAAGATAATTCCACAGTGAATCATTCTGACTTTTGTTCAAAATGCCCTAGCATTTAGCACAGCTAAATCAAGAATGATTTAAACAAAACACTCATTCAAGCTCTGCAGAATAAAAAGAAATTGACTAATATGACTTATCTGAAGTCTCAGTAAAAACAAACCAACCAAACAAAAAACCCAAACCCCAATCACTAATACAATAATCAAAAGAAAAATTGATCACTCCCTTTAAAATCACTAAGAAAAAAACCACTGCAACAAATTAGCCTCATACAAATAGGAATTTTATTTACAATTTTCCAAATTCTCAATCAAATGCAACTTCTCAGTTAAATGTGTAGCATTTCTTCTTTAAAACAAATTAAACATTGTGTTCTTTTTACATCTGCAATATGGAGTCCATAGGTACATGCTATTTGGGGCGTCTAATGGAACATTTAAATTACTGTGTGTGTTTAACACCGAAGGTATTCTGTGAAGACTCTTTCTTCAAAATATATCTGCCTCAGGGACAAACATTTCCATAACCACTTTCTAATGACAATTAGTTAGGAAGATTTAAAAAACCCAGTATTTTATACCAGGACATACTGTTCACATATATTTCAGGGTGTGTTACCATGTTCATATTGCAAAGTTGCCTGCTCTATAAGCAATGCCACTGAAATCAGACTAAAGATTACCCACAGATTTAGATATTATTCAATGTGAATAAAAATGGCCATTGATGACTTTTACTCGAGTATGTGTAATTATGGGCCAATCTGTACCTGATCTGGTACCAGTGTGATGTGATTTATTCTGAAACTTGAAACCGCATGGGTCATTATAATAAAATCTTTTACAACTGTATTGCACATAAGGTTCCTCAAAAGCACAAATCTACATAACTGTGTCCTGAACTCAGAATTTACCTGCTAACTCTCATGAATAAAATCAACCAGATGGTAAAATTGTTTACTTTTCTCATCCCAGTGTCTGTGAATGAAGAGAAGAGGGAGAAGATATATACACTTTGGAATCCATTCAATTATTTGTTTCTTCTGCATGTGATTTGTACTTCAGACATGAGGATTTTAAAAAAATAAAATAAAAAGCCAGACAGACCTTGGATTTATCTTTAAAAGTACCTCAAAAACATAACAAAAATTCAATTTAATTTTGATACATATTAAAACATTTTAGTTCTGCCCGACAGCATAACACGACAGAAATGCACAAGACTTTAAACATGCTTTAAAATGACATTCAACAAAGTATTTAAAATTTAATAAATAGCATACAATCACACACAAATACATTTCATACTGGATCTTTAAGCCTACTAAAAACAGACTGGCAAAGAATAAATAAAACAGTAGTTGACATTTTTGTTTTTAAAAGGTGTAGATTCTTGTTGTCACGCTAGTAGCCACATATTAACCTGCTTATCACAAAATTGGAAGGTATGAGCTTTTTTCCCACTGATCTGTTTTGCTCCAACATGTAATATCATAAACAAAATACACTAAAAGGGATTTCTTTTTTTTTTTTTAAACAACCAGTCTGCAACCAAGTAAACCAGTTTTTAAATACAATGAATAAATAGGGAATTAGTAAAGCAAATTCAATTGCAACAAAAATGCAACACCCCAAGAAAAGAGCCATGGAAATATATAGCCATTGCAATATTAGACAATAATAGTACTTAAAGTGATAGTGCTTGTGCACTAAGCTCATTAGAGACCTTAATATGATTTTAGTGCAAATCCCTTGAGTCCAAACAAGCTTTATACCCTACAGTATTAGGGAAAGATCTATTACCAGTTGGAACTTATTCTGTAGTGTATTTGTACATATCGGATATTTAAGGAACTAACACATATTGTAATATCTTCGGCCCTTTTTTACTTCAAATCGAAAAGACTAACAACTGGGGATTTTACATACTATTTGGCTGTACCATATTAGATTGCAGTTTAGGAAAGTCAGTGCTATAAAAGCTTTTGCCATCAGTTTATCTATTATATCTAAATTTTAAAAATCATTGCATTTTGTACTTCCGAAAGAAAAAGAATGCTCCTGGAGAAAGCTTCTCCTCCCTTTAAATAAGTTCACATTATGATGAAATTCAAGAATATTTAGACAAAGTGTTGTATAAACTCAAAGAAAATTACATATTTTACATTAATAATCCTTACCAGTATTTAGTATATTAAGTTACAAGTATGTTGGCAATAATACAACAGAGTCAATTCCTAGAGGAAAATAATTCTGTACAAATTCACCTGTTAATATGGGGTTAAACAGGCAGCCAAATAAGTCTTGAGCAGCCATGTTTCTGGTTTGAACTACAGTACCAGGATAAACTAAATTTGAAACTAAGTGGGATAACTTCAGTTTAAAGAGTAATCAGATCATACTGGATACACACATTGTGTATTCAGAGCCATTAAAATGTTCACTCTAATAGTTCCATAACGTCATCCAGTATAAGAAATGTTTAATCAACCACACAGGCTAAAATAGTTTTAACATAACGTTGTCCTGGTTTTTTTAAAACTAAAAACTAGTTTTGACTGTGAAGTACAAAACAATGACAGATATTGCTCCAACTTGTACACAATCTTTCCTAAACAATCCGTACCTAGCAGAGTAATAATGCCTCATCATCACTAGTTTCATTTTTCACTGTTGCTTCTAAGCAAGTGTCAGGTATCTGGGCAGTGTGTACGATGCCACAGCTCTCACAGGGGCCATCTCGACTGCATGACCTTACACCGTGATGTGTTGCACTGTAAGGCTGTCTAAGCCCTGGTCCTTGATCTGAGCTGAGATCAAGTAGAGGTCTTGAACAGTCATTCATGTCAAAGTCTGATGCTACATCAGAGACTGGAATTAACATTTCAACATCATCATCCTCTTCTCTTCCACTTACCCCATTATCAAGCTGTCTCAAAGGACTTTGGTTCTGATTCACTGAGCTTGATCTCCCTAAAGTAAAGCGTACCCAGCGTAAGCCTTGAGTCATACGACTTAGCGCGCTAGTAAGCTGGTGACGTGCAGGACTTGTGCTTGGGGGCTCTACACTCGTCACTTCTCTTCCACTATCCGTGTTACTGCTACTGCCACTCTGAGCAGAGGAACTCCCACATGCTCCAACTGTTGCTTCTATTGCTGTTGCAGGTGGGACTTTCTGAGGCAAGGTGGCAGCAACGCCACCAACTGCTCCTGCTGTGTCTCTTCTTTCATTTTCTGTGTCTGTATCATCAGATTCAACTGAAAACAGACTTCTGTGAGTATTATTTCTTTCAGCTTCTCTATTAGTACTTTGGCTGGCAACATCATCTCCATCCGCTGAGACCAATGCCAATGATCCAGAATGACGTGACCTTGCAAAATTAAAAATTCGATTCCAAATGTTACTGGATCTGCCAGCAATAGGAAGTCTGATTGAGGTAAATCCAAGCTGAGATCGTACTGCCAGTCTCAGGTTTTCCAGAACTGAAGCCTAAAGGAGGAGACAAGCAGCAATCAAGTGTTGACAGTATGTTGGCACTGTTCTAACAAAAGAACGACAACTATTGTGCAAAATGGCATATAACCACAAAATTAAATGTAGTGTCTTAAATATTAAAAAATGTTGCATCTTTAATATTAAAGATCTGGTGTAGGTAGCAACAGGCTATTTTAAAAACAAAGCAGGCATGAAGAAAGTCTAGATTCTCTTAAGGAAAAAACATTATGAACAGGGAAATTAAGCAGAAATGCATATGAAAGAAAAAGGGGAATAAAAGAGCAATTAAATATATAAGGTATGTTTCTGCCCAAATCAAGGACCTCAAAATAAAGGCAAAGTGAAAAGAAAGGCACTGTAACCTGGCTATGGAACACTGATTACAGAAAAGTACACCCACAGACCCCGTGCAGACCCAGTACAGCAAGTACGCAAATCTGTTATAAACAATCTTAACAGGAAGATAAAGTAGTCACTGTGGATTTTAGAGTACAGTACATAGAAACATGCCTCAAAGTTTAGGATTCAAAAACCAAAATCTTCCAGAAAGATTTAACAGAGGTGACCTTTCCTTATCCACTACCATGGGGCTGCCTAGAATAGAGACTAAATTAAATATCCTCTCTAGCAGAAGCTTGTAGTTTGCTTTTCCCCCCCCATTCTGGCATAATCAGTTAATTCCAGTTTCAAAATGCTTTAATGCTTCTGTTTAATTAAAATTATCTTATATGTTCTAAACCATACATTTCACAAATTCGGCATATATTTTCTAGACATTCAGCTATAGAACAATGCATGCCTGAACTTTTCTGCTTAAAACCTTGTATAACTTTTAAATTGTAAGGTAACACAAACATTAACAGCTTTGATTTGGGGGTCCCTTACTCAAACTCACAGAAAACAGTGCCTCAGCTAAGTAGCTCAATTCTCAAATACTAGGGTAGAAGATCTACCAGATGCCCACAATTCTGAAAATATTTACTGATGTGTTTAATTACAGGATAAAGTCCATATTCACATCTTTTAATGAAGATTATGGCAAAAATATAGAATATTCTTCAGAATAGCCTTTTTTTCCCCCCAATTAAACACAACATATATGCATATATTTCACTTTGTTTACAAACACTGAACTTCAGTGTTCTCATGCTGTCACCTTCAGCTCCTTTCTACAATCCTTAAGATGCCACAGGGCATATACAGCACAGCATCCAAACAATACTTCATACACAACCTACCTCTTCCCTTCCAATAGTTCATAGAATGATATTTGAATTCAAGCATATAAATACATACGTTCAGTAGCCTTACTTTCAAAACCTACTGGAGAGATTGCTACCCATCCTTGAAAATCCAGCTCTGAAGGTACGTATCAGTTTTAGGTGGAAAACATTACATACAAATCAGAACAACCAAGATTCCTTTAGCTTGAGACTACTAACTTCAAGGAAACCTCGACTAGGTATCTTCAGTCCTACACAGATTTACAATCTTAAAATGTCTATATTGCTCAAAACAAAGAAAGCTGCGCACATCCTGACTTAATACTAACTCCCTCCCCCCAACACTTAACCATATTAAAATTTAATTTGAGCTTTATAATTTACAGAATTCAATTTACATTGCCTCTTAAGCTTTTACTGATGTTCTCTCCTCTGAAAAACAAATTTTTTGAACAATGCAACTTCATTGATTAGAGTAAAAATTTTTATGATTAAAGCATCAATGCTTTAGAATGACCTTTTAATTATTTTTGAAGGTGACAACCTGCTCCCTACTATTCCGTATTTTTATGCTACTTAATTTCCCAGTATAGCTACTTAAGTTTTCAAGGCCACAAGTCTTATCTGAAATACTGGTCTTCATAATGGGAATTCACTAACACTCTTTCGTTGTTCAGAACTATTGTACGTGCATCAGGATTTTTATGGAGTGTGAAATCATGGTTACATAGAAAGACTATGAAGCAACTACATTTTGTTATGTGTCATTACGAAAGACTGCCACTTTCAGTAAGTCTTTCAAATTTCATAATATTTTAGTTCTGAAAATAATTTAAAATATATCCAAAGCAACAGTGGTTAATTCAATTTAAGTCAAACTAAAGATAAAAGAAAATCTCAGTAATTGCCCAGCTTTTTAAAAGCTCCAGTACCAATCTCTGACTGCAGCCACTACATGTCTGGGTTTTCCAGAATTGTCCTCTCTATCAGGAGATTTCATTTTAGTAAAAGCCAAGATCTTTAGGCCACCGTTATGGGGTATCATGATGAAAAATGGGTCTGAGCAAGCTAAGTTTGTCTGAAAATCATAATTGTTCCTAAACGTGTTCATGTGTACCAAATCTGAAGTGTCCCATAGAGGGTAGGGATGTGCAGGAAACATTGTTTTGTTCCAAGTTACCTGTACTAGAGGACTTACACATCTGGGCATGACAACTGCACTGTCTTAACAGACTTTCTTGAGCTAACCCTACCTCAAGAGGCCTGTGAGCATAGCTGCATCACAAACTGGTGAAGCTTCATTTCAGAAAAGAGGACAGCAAGCCAAATTTGTAAATGTACAGAATTGTTTTTAAACAGAAACATACTGTTCTTTATTATAACCACGATAGCCCATCCAATAAGAACAAGGGATTCTACAGTGTTCATTATAGGGATTAATTAATAAGCTCATTAATAAGTTTAGTGCTAATTTAGCTACTGAAAAATCTTCACAATGCCTCCTTTCTGATGTTTTCAAAGTCTCTCATGCAAATTGCAACTTATTTTCGTCTTTTCCTCTGCAGAATCCTTTGTGACAGATCACAGCTGCTGCTTCTGAACATGTATGCGTGAAAGAATAAGTGAAATCTATGACAGAATAAGTGTAATGAAATCAGTTCTGTTCAAAATAAAAAAAACCCCCAATTCCCCTTCTTATGGCCTTGTAACTATTTTTCTTACATGCTCAGCAATATTAGCTAACAGTAAACTTTGCTGTATTAACTGCAACACATAATAAAAGTTAATGCCAACTCTCATACAGCACCACAGCAGGATTCTTCGACTTGAGACGACTCTTCTATTTCACAAAGGAGCATTATAACTGAAAACAATTTTTGAATGAAAAAGTTGTTTTAATAGAAATTAATTCATCAACCAAATAAGAATTGGGCTAATGATCCATCTGAGAATCAAGATGGCTAGACACTATTAACTGCCATTTACTAGCTTTTACTTTGTTACTCATTCCTGTTAATTTTATATGATATTACAGCCCTGCCTTTGCCATTACCTTTTCTATGCATAGTGGGCATGATTGTACCTAAACACATATACACAGCAGATATGAACTACCATTTTGCATTAGAAGTCTCAATTCTTCTTTCCCAAATTTCAAAGTGCTATCTTGCAATCTTAACTTATATAACAACATCAATAAAGAACATACAACTAAGTCTACCAATCTATTACTTTTCATGCAAGAGGGATTCTATAGTGTGCATTACTGGCATTCATGAACAAGAAAAAAAGCCTGCAAAGAAAACTGTGTGTTGCTACCATATTATTTTGTCTAATGGCTAATCCTTAGTATAATAGTATCGGCCTGAAAGGAAGAAAAGGAAATGCTACAAAACAAAAAAATGCAGAAGGAAGTTAAAATATCTTTATTTCAGTCTCCTTAAATTTTAAGTGGTCTACCTGCTATTTTGGAATCTTACCTGATTTGGTGAACAAACAGGAAAATCTTCAACTGGTGGAATTAAACCCTGGGCAATTAACTGTCCATAGGATGGAGGAGCTTCTCTTCTTAACAGTTCAGCCTCAACCCTTGACAAATGAGTTTCAAATGATCTTTCAAAGAGAAAAGAAATTTCATAACACATAAGACTATGATGTGTATATATATATTTAAGTGTAAAACTACATCAGACTATTGTAATCTGAAACAATAAATTTCAGCAGATGAAGTTTTATTAATTTAATTGAAATTTAATTGACAAAGGATATACAATAAGTCCTTGCAGTCATTCCTATGGATCTGTCCAGCTGAGACAAGAATAACAAAACCAACCCAACAAGAAATTAAAGAAAAGAAAAAAAAAAACCCAACCAAACAACAAAAAAAACCCCACCACCAAAAAAACCCATGGACTAAATATAAAAGGCACCATGAGAGATGCTTATATTATTTTACAAAAATTGAAGAACATGTAATCCTGGTATGAGATAGTCTACAATAAAAGAAACATGCTGTTAAATACAGAATTGAGATATTTATTTGCAGAAATGCAGCTTTTCCACACTTTCTCTTTGGTAACAACATCCGAAAGCTTAACTCCTAACAGTTAAGTGATCAGAATACTTCTATCCCCTTTTCTTCACTGAAAGGGTGGTCAGTCACTGGAACAGGCTCTCCAGGGAAGTGGTCACAGCACCAAGCCTGTCAGAGTTCAAGGAGTATCTAGATGACGGTCTTAGCCATATGGTTTAGTTTTGGGTAGCCCTGCGAGGAGCAGGGAGTTGGACTCGATGATCCTTATGGGTCCCTTCCAACCTGAGATATTCTATGATTAACTAACCTCTTTTTACTGTCAAAGAAGAAGAAGGAACAATACCTTTACAAATCGCAACAATAATTGTATGTCAATAAAAATGTTTCAAGTATAACAACAAAAGATATGAAAATATTTTAAAAATTTATGTTCTCGAGGCCATCTGTTCTACTTACCTTCGCTCAAACATCCTGAGTGAGTACAATTTACAAGTACATCCCAGTGCAATGACAAGCAGCAATCCACAAATAAGACTCCCAATGACAGCTGCAGTTATTACCCTAGTGGGCACAATGACTGGGCAATTCTCTTCATCACTGCCATCACCACAGTCATCTTGAGAATCACAAACCCAGCTCTCAAACACACAGCGGTTATTTTTACAATGAAAATTTCCTGGCTGACAAAAGAAGCAATTTTTTTCATCTGAACCGTTAGGGCAGTGATTCTGGTAGTTGCAGCGATCTGAACGAGGGTAGCAAACACCATTTCGAGAGCAGGGAAACTCATCTCTTTGGCACATGGTGCAGTTGGTTTCATCCCTTCCATTTGGACAGTGCCAGTAGCCATCGCAGCGTTGCTGCTCTGTGTAGCAACCCCAGTTTCCACCGCATGGAATTTCCCATGGCAAACAGAAGCCATCTACTTGATAGGTGGCATTGAATCCTCTTGCAGCATTCACTTTGTCAGCACAAAAATGCACTCTTATCTGTCCTGAGGATGAAACAACTGTGAGGGGAGCATGAGAGTCAAATGCTGTTAGCACGCGCAACAGCCTCCGTGGATTCTCCTCTAATCCATCATATATTTTGACATAGTCTCCGTAACCTGTACCATCAAGTTTAAAATCGGTGAATCGCAAAATTACTTTGCGATGGTCACCAGTGTCTATCAGCCAGGTGCAGTTGCTTCCAGGTGGATAGAAGTCAGGATAGTTGGGAGAACTGAAAGTACCATAAAAGTATTTTAACCACTGCCCACATGTTGGCACATCACAGTCTATTTCGTCTCCTAGGTCAAGACAATCAATGTTACCATCACATTTTAAAGACTCTGGAAGGCAAGTGTAAAGCTTGGTGAAGCGAGAAAGACACTGGAACTGATTGCAGGCACAAGGTTGAAAGGAAGAAGCTGTCGGAGAATTAGCTTTGGCACAGCTTTCTTCATCCGAGTTGTCTCCACATTCATCCATATTATTACATTTCCAACTTTCTGGAATACACTTCCCATTAGCACAATGAAACTGGTCACAATCACAATTTGGTTCATCAGATTTCCCTGAAAGAACACAAAGAAATTATAAAAATATTATCTTTTTAGAATTTAGCACTTTATGGTTTGCGTCGCATATTTATTTGCTGCTTTCAGTTAAATAACTTTAACCCAAGCAAGAAAACAATGCTCATTTATAGTGATTGAAAAATCTGGCTTCTAAGGTGCAAAAAGTAAGTCAGAAAAATACTGCTTCTCTCCTCTATGTCACTCAATATACAGAAACATTTTGTCCTGCAGTACCAGTTACCTCCTCAAATTCTTTCTTGTAAAAGCAGTCAGACCTCTCTCCTGTTTTTGTAGGTTCCTACTTTGTACCAAAGGATCTAT
>WAAD01033646.1:0-18084 GCA_013389945.1 Fregata magnificens
AGCATCTTGGAATGCATTTCCTGTTTTGTACATTTAGTCTGTTTTTTACTGTCATAATGAAACATGCATGTTTATCGACTATGACTTTGATATAATAACAATATATAATTCTCTCTCTAAGGCTATGCCTGCTTTGTGATTCTAAGGTATAATTTAAGGAGCTACCTTCTCTGGCTTTAATCTAGCTATAATTGCCCTGAAGATACAGCACAAGATTCAGTCCCTTAAGTAAATATAAAGGGATTCCTGGTAGGCTTTTACCTTCAGGTGTTGAAGTCCATGCTCTCACATTTGCTATTGTCATCTGAATTACCTAGATTAAAGCTAACTCACGCATATTACTGTGCTGCAATCACCAGCTCCTCTAGCTGCTGTGTGGACAGACCAAAGATTTGAAATTTGACAATCTGGGCACAGATATTCACAGTATGAAACACATTGGAAAGACTACTATTTAATACAGAGCTGGGGTTTGTCCAGACAGATCTAAAAACATAGAGCAGAGATTTGGGTCAAGAATCATAGTTGATGTACTTTATAAGAAACAAACCATAGCACCTCCTTACTGCCTTTAGGTACAGTTGGGATCATGCATTAATTAACTACAAAGCTTCTCAGCTCAGGCTGGAAAACCCTGAAGATCCAGAGAACGAATCCAAATTGTGAGGATCTGAAAACAGAAGAGGGGAAAGATAGGCCTGCGGCCAGGGCTGAGGAAGGGATGGGACTGAGGAAGGAATAAAAGAGCTGAGGTAATCAAATCAGTGTTGGAGAAACTGGGGAAAAGCCAGGTTTGAGAATTTGAGAAAGGACAAGGTTAAGCAAAAAGTAACAGTAAAAAGCAATGGCAGAGTTAGAGCAGGGCATAAACTGCAAAGAGGAGCAAAAGAAACCTTCAAAATGTTTACCTTCATCCAGCAGAACAATTGAAGTAGGTGGTACTTAATACTCAGTAAATAGGTTTTCTATGAAAGGTTTGAAAAGGGATCATTAAAGCTGAAATGAACCTGAAAAATAAAACATAGGTTAAGGTAATAGGTAGCCAGCTAGTCTGGAGAAAAATTATGAAAAAGAGCCAAGAAATCTATTTCTAGTTCTTTTAGGCAGTTTCTAGGTGTTTGGTATCAACACATAATTCTTTTCCTTTGGAGCATTTAAGATTCTTCATAGTTCTGCCCAGGCTGGACATCATAGGCTCTATTTACCTTGTCTAGATGAGCTTGCAAGCCCTGGTTGATTTCATGCAGACTTTGAATCATGTACGTTTGACTGTTTTCCTCACCGTAAAATTCTGGTACAATAGAGAAGAACATTTGTTGGCAGTTTTCGAACACTCCCAATGCTGCTTCAGAATTAGATTAATGCTTTTCATTCATCTATTGGTTTGCAGATGATCTGATAGCTTTGACTTAACTAGGTAAAATTGTTCTGTTAAAAAATGGAGAGATAAACTGAGTACCTAGTCCAACATTACCATAATTTGTAGACCATATGAACAGAAACTATGAAGACGTAACCAGCTACCTTAATATGGAGGACAAGAATAGAACTGTTATGCTTTGGTTAAGCTGAGGGTGATGACAAAAACAGTGCCCTGCTTCCTGGAAATCCAAAGAGATAGTCTGGATTAGCATGTGTATAGTAAATCTAACAGATTTACTATGCAGGATTTTATTGCTTACAGAAAGTCATGGCGATTGCCACGCTACCTCTTGGTATAATAATGACCTCTTGGAGTGATCTCGTGATCTCTTAAGTAATATTGACCACAAAGTGTCCTGTCAAACAGAACCATGTCTAAATATGTTTCCCTTCAGGGAAATACATTTTGTTTCTTGGCCATAGTAAGTTGTTCGGATTTTACAGTTTAACAGGACTGGGGGTTTTTTGTTTGTTTGGGGTTGGGTTTTTTTTTTTTTTTTGGAGGGGGGGAGATGGATTCAGTGTGAGATTTTAATGAAAAAAGTGTTCAAAATCTGATTGAGTCCCATTGATCAAAAGCAAACAGTTTGAAAAAGAGATGCAGGATTTGGGGAAAAAGGGTGGATAACTCCTTTTTCTGCAACATGTCTGTTTTACCATTTCACCATCCAGTATGACATGTTAAAGTAGAAACAGGAAAATAATTCTTATAAATCAGAAGGGCTAAACCTCACTGGACATAGGTTTGGCAGTTGGCATAGTTTTCTACTTGAAATAGAATAGTTTCCAGAATGAACAGGACCTTGAGCAGGTCAGCCCATCCACAACTGTAAAATCTTGAGGGTGGGTTTAATCTAGACAGCAATGTTACATTTTGTGTCAAAACATATCACCCAAACTGCCAGAAGTTCCCAAGAAAATCACAAGACCATGCAATTTACCAAGAAGTGCAAAAGGAATATGACACCTTTGAGAGCTATTGAATGGATGGCTTTAGTGACCCTAGTGAGAAATCCAGTTCATGGTTCAGAGGAGGTAGCTGCATGTTGTCTTACGTGGAAACACGGCCACAGGCTTGGCCACATTTGGCCATGCAGGCTGAAGGCCATAAAAGAGGGAAAACCCTGCTGCTTTCCTGAGTATTTTTCTGAGGTTGTCCTGCACTCATTTGCACAGAATGGGCCTGAGCACCAGGAGACAGAGGACAAGCCCAGTGGACCAGTGTATAGTTACCAGAGAAATATCCTTCTGTTACGAGAAATGTCTTTCATCAAGACATTTGATGTGATCATCATATGATGATGACATGCCTCAGGAAGGCATTTGTAAGAATATAGGAGGTCTACAGTGGTTATTAATAGTAACTTCCACTGCATCAGGACTTCTTTGACCTCTTCACTCAGTTTTTGACAGAATGTCAGAGCCTCATGACTGGATTTTTCTTTTGTATTTGACTAAATAATGAAATACAATTTCCACTAATGAGTGATACCACCATTGCATTCACTAATTTCACTGAGTCGATCTGTAGCCAAATCCACCTTCTGCCATAGGAAATGAGAACTTTTGAGGAAGGAGAGCAAGCATGTCCTAAAATTCCTGCTGTTAAGAGAGAAGACTTTTCCCTGCTCCCCACCATCTGTTCCTGCTCATCTGCCAGCTATTCATTTACTCTCTCCTGTGCTGGAGACAGGAGGCAGGAATCAATGGCTTGCAAAGAAATTTCCTCAAGTGACAACTAAAAAAGGTGAATCTATTATCACTTGTCAAAATTATTGTGTATGGGTTTTGGGGAGATTGGGTTTTTACAGTCCTACTTCATGATACAAAATCCCCAGAAAAAGTCTGCATAAGAGAATGTGAATAGAGAAGGCCTAACTTAGTGGGGACCTCCAGGAAGAGTGGGGATTTATCATTTACAGCTCCTTTTGTCAGGAGGAAAAGTGGAGAAGAGAAAATAAAAGCTCAAGAGCTCAGTACTCTGGGACTTGTGACTTCTGATAATTGTTAACAATATGTTTAAAGTTTATGGCCTTGAGTTGGATGATCAAATATGTGGCAAAGCCGTCAATTGGTGTTTCAAAAGATGGAGTTCCTCTCTTTTGCAATTCACTATGACTGTTGAGAGGGAAGCTGCTGACGCAATGGGATGTAACATCTGAGCTAACTTCAGAGCAGCATCTCTTGTTCACAATTTACACGATTTGGGAGACCTGAAGAACCTTCATCTTAGACTAACTTCTCATTGACATTATAGAGGAAAGTTTGCTGTGGTACAGCATTCTTGCACCATTTATAGGGCTAGCAAAATGCCCTCTGAACCCAAACAACAAAAAAAGAAGAATATTTGTCCAGTTATTAATTATTTCTAGGTTTTGTGGTTTTCAAATGAGAAAAATACCTTAGCCTTGAAAATGCCAACCCAGCAGTCGGAGTTCCAAAAAGTGATAAGCATGGTAAAGGAGGTACTAGAATGGACATTCTGACATCTTAGACTAGAATGCTTCTGTAGATATTCAAGTTACTACCTTTTCCCATACAAATAGATAACATTGCAATAATCCAAACAGTAGCTGAATACTAGAGGTACAGGTGGAGGGTATTTTCTTTGGCGTTGTTTTTTTTGGGGGGCGGGGTGTGTTTACATGTATTTTGACTAGAAATTTTATAAGAGACAAAGACAGCTACACTATCTGTGTAAAATGCCTATATTAAGATCAAAATGGATGTTCATATTTTCCTTAAAATCACAAAGCCAAATCCTTCAAGTCAGTCGTCGTCTTCGTTTTCAAATGCTTCACTTTATCTTCATTGCAAAGTGACTGACCACAGTCATAATGCAAGTAGGAACAAATTACTGAGCATTGAAGAAACTTGCTGAGCCACATACTTTCCTTGGCCACCTCTTCTGGAGGGGTGTCTCTGCTTTCACAGTAGAGGAGTCTTGGCAAAGAAAGCCACATATGGAGGGAACCTCATAGTTCATGAAAGCCATTTCCTTGTCATTTTCAAGCACTAATACACGTGTTTACAGGCTTCTCTCCAAGATGCCTTGATAATATATTCATCCTGCATTTGCTCATGTCATGCTCGCTGATGCTCTAAGGAGCACTCCCAGTTGCTCCCCTGTGGTATGGTCTCCCTGCTTGACTTGGAATGAGACATGGGTCTTGCTGTACTCTAGGGTCTGTAGTTCAAATGGTCTCGCTGTACTTCGCTAATGGGGGTAGACAACTCCATCTGTAAAATACAATATTTGTTCTCTCTTGAGTCGTGCTTCAGAGAGACACTAGGAGAGGATACCCCTCTAAATATGAGTCAGTGACACAGAGGTAAAACAATAGTCTGTACTAGCACTGTAACTACAAGTCACAGAAAATACGAAATAAAACTTGGAATGTAGTGAAAACAGATTGCTAAAATGAGATGATACAATGAGGTTTGTGCTGCTCCACGTTTGTTGCTTCAAAAGAAAAAAAAGATTAAGCTCCCTGAAGCAGGATTTTCTGAGGTACTTACCACTGTGGTAGCTAAGCAACGTTACATTTAGTAACATAATAAAATTAACTAAAACATTCATTCTTTCAAGTACTAGCTAGTTCCCTGTTCTCCAGGATATGACTATTATGTAAGAGAGCCTGAAAGAAATTCTATCATCACTGTTGTTTCAGCATTTAATTCCTGTCCTTCACCCTCAATTAAATCAATAAGAGTAAGACACCTGGGTGTTTTTGAAAATCCCATTAGGTGTGTCTCTATATCTTCAGGTTGAGACACTTTAAAAATCTGGTTTGTGGGCCATATGGCCACCTGAGAGCTCTTCATTAAAGAGTTGTGTGGTTTTAATTGTTATTCTGCATTTTGACATATCTTGGAGTAAGAGATTGTTAATTTGCAGCTCATCTTGAATATAAGCTGATCTATGTATTATAATCAAAATTATACACTGCTTTTGAAGCCCCTGACACCCTGCCTCCTGACACCCTGCCCCTTGACCAATATCAGCCACATAGGCAGACTGCCGACACCCTGCCCTTGACCAGTATCAGCAGCGCAGGCAGGATGCCACCCATGTTATTCACGTAACGTGTGATTCTCTCAAATCACACTACCACTGGTGGATCCAAAGGGCGGCGCAAATTTTACCCACATTCACAAGGCATTTGCATGATTGGCTGTTGTGGCCAGATGACTTGGACACCAACTGTCCCTGGCAGTCCACTGGAGCCAAGACATTGCTTATGATCCTGTGTTTGCTATCGGGAGAGTTGCCTTATGGGCGCGTTGTTGCTCATCTTTCCTACTGTCTCAATAAAGCTTTGTTTTATAATGTGTTGTCAGATGCCATTACTGTTCAGACCACAGACTCTTAGATCTTCCAGCTGGATTATATTTCAGATACCTTGGCTGGAGAAATAATTTGTTACAATTTCCCTGAAATCAGTGCAGCTTCATAGTTTACTATTGGTGGGGACGCACCTTGCAGAATTTCAGGTGCATTTGTAGAGTATACTTAAAAAACAGTACAAGGGGATTTTGTTTAGTGAGGATGAATTTATCTTCTTATATTCATCAGCTGGATAAAAATTGAAGCTGTTGCACAGATTTTCGGATAAGGATACATTTTTTAAGCTATATATAGTTTTCAAATATTCACATATAATCACATTTAAAATGTGTTCATTTTTCCCCTATCACAGGGCTTCATCCCACCTGAGATACACTGTAATGAAATCCTTTGCTGGATAAGTACTCATGAATTCTAGGAGGAGTTATTCACTTAGCCTTGGGTTTTGCTCTTTGTGATGGTCTCTAACCAACAGTGAGAATATTTCTTTCAATGCTATGGAATGATAGCTGAAACAGGGTCTTCTGAATCCACCACCTGCTTTTTAATTTGCCTTTATGTAGATAAAATATTTTTGTATAAGGAGATGTCACACTTCTTTTTGCTAATGTATTTTATTAAATGCAAACCAGCAAAGTTAAAGGTCTGGCTTAAACCAACAAAAGCAATGAAATTTACCAATTCATTGTTAACTTACTCCATACGCCTAGTTAATGCAGCACATAATAGGAAAGTTGGCAACTGCGCTAAAACCATTGTATTACCATTAGAACCAATGAAATGGGTCAAAAAATATACACTGAAGTGTTTGAGCATTCCCTTCATTTTTGTCTACTTAAGCCATTCTCATAATTTGTTTTAATTTTTTTTCCCCTGCTTATATACATACTGGTTTCTATCACAGCATGCAAAAAATTACAAATCCTGTATTTTTCATCCCTTTTTTAAACTCAAAGTCAAACCCAGTGGATTAAATCTGATTGAAAAAAATAGTGCAAACATTTTTTCAACACAGACATGAAACAAAAACAAACCCACCCTTATACCTTTGCTTATTTCCCATCTTAAGCCCTCTCTTCACACTTTGATTTATAGTTTCTTAAGATTTTCCAAACACCTCTGGGTTTTTAGATTGACTTTATATGATTCTTTCCCATTAAAAGCTCTATAGAGTACATTTTTTTTTTTCAGTTTGACATCTCTTCTTCCACATTTTATACCCTATTTCATGCCCTATTTTCTTCCATCTTCCTTGATACTTAATTCCTTCAGTTCCCTTTTCACTTACCTTTCTTCACTCATTTTTGTTATTCCTTTTTCAGCTTAAATACAGTTCTTCATCTTCTGATAAAGTCTCTTATTACTCTGCACAGTTCTTTTCTTAGTCATTAGAGGCAGACTTTCAATCAGCTCACTTTCACCAGCTAAGACTTAGGCACCTAGTTCCTTATGTTGCTATTATTATATTTTTATATATTTTTATATTATTTATATATTTTACATATAAAATATTTATATTTATAACAGTATGTATATAAAATATATACTTATATTATTATTTATATTTTATATATATTTGTTGTATTATTAAGCGAGATACAGACATCTCGAGGGTGATCATTCCACCTTGAGTGGGTGGACTGTGAAGACTCTCTTCTCCATTGCTTGCTGAGTGAACCTACGTGATTAGATGGCTGGTTTTCAGAAGGCTGAAGGTGAATAACATCTTCCTAATTTGCCAAAGGTAACTTTGAAATTCAAACCCATTTTCCTGTAGGTGTTTCTGAAGTACCTTTCCAGCGTGGCATTACCATCTACCCTACCCTCTAGCAATTAGAGCCTATTTACGGTAGGTAGGATTGAGACCATGTGGACCAAGTCTCAAGTCTTTGGTATCTGTGTTAGTAATGCCTGTTACTACGCCTAACACCTAACGTCAATACTCAGAAAACCTTTTCCAGAAAAGTGGGTTAATTAGTTTTTAAAATCATGCTTCTGTCTAGATCACCATGTTTTTTTTTGGTTTGGTTTGTTTTGGTTTGGTTTGGTTTATTTTGTTTTCAACAACAATAACAAAAACCCCCAATCCTCCCTACCCCCCGAATGAAAAAACAAAGCCTTACCGTAATCCTTGTCAATGTAAGTAATTTCTGTCATGAAAAATAGTAACTTGCTTCCAGACCTACCTCTTGTGATAAAGATCTAGGATAAGAATAATAAAAAATCACCACAAATTAACAATTAAAACATCTCTGTTGCCAAATTTTTACTTAAAGATTGAAGATAAAATTGAAGGACAGTTTATGTACAAAGAACACCAATACTTGGTAGACTTTGTATATGTACATAATTGCAACATGCCTCTCCAGGCATTTTAATTTGAACATTTACAAGGTGGGATGGTTGTGTTTTGGATGGGTTGGTTGGTTAGTTGGTTTTTGGTAGCAAGAATAGCATTTTGCTTCTTTGCATATTCAAGGAATGAAAAATAGAGATATGTTTCCTGAAGTCCCTACTCAATGCTTTCATATTAGATCTTCAAGAGGGTCTGTTAGGTAAGTAATGAAAGATAATGTTATTTTGTACATGACATTTTAAAAATCAGTCATCTTTTAAATTTTGCTTGTTTCAAAAAAAAAAATCTTTTTTTTCTGTTAATGTAATATTTTTCTAAAATTTCATCTTTTATAATAGGTATTACCTTCTTTTATAATAGGTATTATATTCTTTCATGAACTTAACAATAATTTTTAGGTGTGAATTCTTGTTTTTAAGATTATTTCTAGTGAAAATAATCTGGTTTACTTTTCAAAGCTGATTTACGTTTTCAAGATTTCCTTACATTATATTATTTTTCTTACAGCTTCATAATGATCTCTGCAGACAGATCTCAGTCTTTCTGTAAATGAAAAAAAAATTAGGCTAGTGTTTTCCAAACTTTATGGGAAAATTAATGGTCCTTTCAGCACTTAAAAGACATTTTAACATGGGAGAAATGTTCTATAATTATATAATCTACACTGCATAATATTTTTGGCAGGTATTTATGTATGATCTGAATACTGTTTACAAAAGCAGCACTACATCAGTATTTAGGTAATATTAGGTTATATGTTTAACTATATTTATGTCAGTAACAGCATTTTGGTCTTGCAATTAGGGTAGAGAACATAAAGGCAGTAGGTCAGAGTTATTTTCAATATATTTGTGACATGTATAGCACTCTCTTAACCTCAGTAATATAAAACAGTAAGGACAAGATTTGCTTGCCTGACCAGGCAAGTTCAAGATTCATTGCAGAAGGGCATAGCCTTCAGCAGGTCCTATGTCTCATGTGAGAGCCCCATGTAGATGCCTTGGTGACCTTTGGTGTTGCTAATGGCACTAGGAGCTAAATCCCACAAAAGTGGGATTCAGTTCCATATAATACCTGCACATAAGTGCCTCCATATGGGTCAGGTATCAAAGCTTCTGTTATGGTTAATGGAGATCTAGTCAACCAATCAACAGGTTAGAAAGTTGCACAGCTGACTGACCAGTAGATGCCTATGTTATGATTAGCTGAACTATGTTTTCCGCACCTTTGACAGTATTTACTAGATCTCAATTGATCTTAATGGGACCTTAGACACTAGCTAATGGGAACTATCCTCTGTGTCCTGCTGCAGGTGAAATGTTGTAGATACTAGGGACTTGATTCAGATGCATAAACACACATACTCAGTACTGTCTGAAAAGCCCTAGGATATGTGGCATATCTGCATAGGAATGATGGATATGACATGGGAATTGTGGGAGATCCATGCCTTTGTGGAATAACAGTTAGAAACCAGGCAGGATATGGGATAAAAATCCTTGAAAAATTTACAGTTTAAGGGCCTTTTCTGTACTGTGCTTGAACGATTAATTACTTTATGCTTACAATGCACATGGATTAAAAAAGAAAAAACAAAGGAACTATATAAAGAAATAGTGAAAAATACAAAAAAAGGAGTCACATTGTCTCTTGCTCAGTCGGTCCCAGAGCCACCCATTGCTGGAGGCTGGGAGAGCATTTGGAAAGATTATCATCTTATGCTTTCTCTTTTCTTTGTATTCTTTCTCAAGCATCCACTGTTGGCCTAAGCTAGGACACTGGGTTAGACAACCTCTGGTCTTTTCCATCACAACCGTTGTATGTTCTTATAACTGACTGACTGCAGACTGTTTAATAAAAGAGATAAATGTTTCTTTGTCAACAATTTTGATTTTTAAACAGCAACAAAAAATCTATACCAAAAGTACAAAGAAACAATATTTAAGATGTAATATGCTAGTCATGTTAAACACATATGACTGAAGCGCTTTTGGTTTAATTTCTTCCAAATCCCGTATACAATAAAGCCATAATAAAAGTCTCAGAGTGATTCCTAGAGCTTGTCACTAGGCTAGACATGGAAATATTTTTTTAAAAATGTGACAAACCAGAGGAATATGTTTAGGTTACATACTTTCAAAAACCCTTTAAACCCATTCACTGTCAGGCAAACTTTTTCAGTGGCAGAGATAGGAAAATAGAAATGCCATTGAGGATAAGATATGTAATAGAGAAAAATTAATCTGACAATAAAATATTCAGGTAAAAAATAGAATATCCACCATTGTGAAATCAAGTGAAGTATTTTAGCACTGACAAGTCATTCTGGATTTTGACACTGAGGTCCCCTTGGAAAAAACATTCCCACTGGGGAAAATTCTGGTAATACTTTACCGGCTTCCTTCCAGCTATTCCATCTTGGCAGAAGCTTGAAACAGTTTCTGACTGAATGCCACTCCTTGAATCAACGAAAAGGTGCCATAATCATGCTTACAGAATGTACTCTTGTCTGTGGTATCAAACATATGGTGTGATAAATACTGTACCTGCCATATGGAGGTTGGATACCACAGGAAATGTAACTCATTAGCCGTATCTCTACTTGTGATTGGATTTAGTATGCACATACGTTCTGCATATTACTGTGGTTGTAAGCAAAAGTAGGACACTTAGAATCTGTACTTAGTTACTCTACAAGGTCCTCCAAGAAAGTTCCCTCCCTCCAGCTGAGCCAGTAGGAGTTCCAATAACTTTGTCTCAGCTGAAATTGCTCTTTGCAATAAATCATGGTCATTCCATGCTTTGATGCACTGTAGTGAAATGCGTTCAAAAAAAACTTTTACAAAGCAAATTCTTGCTATAATCAACATAGCAACTTTTTGCTCTAATGACTAAAAAAAAAATGTAAACAATTGCACACAGTCCTATAAATAAGAGTTTCTAAAAAACTCCTTATATGGCAGTACTCTCTTGAGCTCTACTTTGTGCATGCTGAAGGGCTACAGATTTTTGCTATGTGTTTGAATGTTGCTTTGGCTATGTAGGCAGACAAGGGCATGACATAATTTTTCAGTTATATACACTCACTAATCTTAAAATCAGGGATGTTTCAAAGAAAATGTTCATCCCAGTGACATTCAGAAATTTTTACCTTTTTCTGTTTTCTTTGGTGGTAGAGTCACCAAAGGATAGCAAGTCTGACTATTCATAGATTTATTATTGCTATTCTAGAAATACTGTGTTAGAAATTAAAATAATTGTCAAATATATTTTCAAAACTGTTTGTATTAAGGAATACTTACAAAGAAATGTGAAGGAAAAAAAAAAATCTAGCGTAGAAGTAATTATCTGTATTTTCTCAATGGTAAATATGACCTCTGATGCAAAAGGACAGTCATCGCAAGGTATCTTGGGTTATCCTTCTACACATCCTTATGGTCCTGACAGATTTTCTCTCCCATTTTGACACATTACTTTCAATTTTCTGGACAAATGGAACTAGACTATGTACCCTTCAGTGACAAGGGAAGTCTTATCAACTTCTTGTCCACCAGGAAAGAATAACTGTAAGAGAAAGAGGGGAAACACAAGATACAGCAGAACATAGAAGAATATATATATATAAATATATATATATATATATATAAAACCAATCAAAATGTCTGATTCTTTCAATGTCTTAGTAATAACCTGCTGCTTCCATTGTTACATGAAAGAGAACTTTCTTAATTATTTGGTAGGTTACAGCAGAACCAGATTAATTTCAAATCATACATTCCCTTTAGACTATTTTAAATCATTGATATGTTATTTTCCACAACAGCTTAATTACAATACGTGCAATATATACATTCAATTTGCATTGTAAGTGTAAGCATATTTTAGAATTAAGTGAAACTCTTTTGATCCAACTTTCCTTGACAAATTAAAGCCAGCACAAAATATCATCCCTTTAGTAAGTGTCATTGTTATATTGGTGTACTCAAATTTGTAGAATATGAAATAATTGGTGAAAAATGTGCTTTTGGTTTGAGGGAACAGCCCAGGAAAAAAAGTCAGTGTTGCAATGGTTGAATGGAGAATTACTGGAACATGAATGTGAAATCACAGAATCACAGAATGGTTGACATTGGAAGGGATCTCTGGAGGTCATCTTGTCCAATGCCCCTGCTCAAGCAGGGCCACCTAGAACACGTTGCCAAGGACCATGTCCAGATGGGTTTTGAATATCTCCAAGNGTAAGTGTCATTGTTATATTGGTGTACTCAAATTTGTAGAATATGAAATAATTGGTGAAAAATGTGCTTTTGGTTTGAGGGAACAGCCCAGGAAAAAAAGTCAGTGTTGCAATGGTTGAATGGAGAATTACTGGAACATGAATGTGAAATCACAGAATCACAGAATGGTTGACATTGGAAGGGATCTCTGGAGGTCATCTTGTCCAATGCCCCTGCTCAAGCAGGGCCACCTAGNCTGATGAGATCCCTCCTGAGCGTTCTCTTCTCCAGACTGAACAGTCTCAGCTCTCTCAGCCTTTCCTCTGAGAGATGTTCCAGTCCCTTGATCATCTTTGCGGTCTTTTGTTGGACTCCCTCCAGTATGTCCATGTCTCTCTTGAACTGAGGAGCCCAGAAGTGGACCCAGCACCCCAGGTGTGGCCTCACCAGTGCTGAGCAGAGGGTAAGGATCACCTCCTTTGACCTGCTGGCAACACCGGGAAGGAAGTACAAAGGAAATGGGAAGGAAAAGATGGAAATAAGGAAAAATACAGAGGTAGGTGCTATTTTTTGTTTGTTTCTTTGTTTTAAGAGACATGGGAGGACTTATGTTCAGCCATGTAAGTGTTCATGATGAAGGTACAACTAATATAGAAATTAAGCAGATCAATACAATCAATCTCATAGTAGCTTAAATGTTGGGTATTATTTCATAATTTATTAAATTACTTCTGTTACAAATAATAACCATGCATTCAACAGTATTCATCTACATTTCATCGAAGCATATGCTTCCAAAGCACTTTATGGAAGTCATCATTATTTAGGTGGAAAGACTTATGCACAATGACGTAATGTGATTTGTCAACAGTCTCAAAGTAAGCCAGTAGCAGGCTGAAAATAGAGCTCAGGTCTCTAGGGTCCCGCCTGATATCCTCTCTGTAGGAATACATTTTGCATTGGACATTGGTTAGAACAATTCTGTACTTCTTTTCAATTATAAATTAAAAATAGAGTGATTAATATGAATTGGATCTCTTGTATTTTCCAGCTTGCTGACTGAATTAATCTAAAAATATGTATATACATTTTTTGCAGATAAAGATATGGCATATTGAGGGTTAAATTGCAATATAGTTTATTTCTATTTCCATTTATTTGATTTTGGCGTACTTTTAAAAAAAAACAGCTAACAACACAACACTAAAAACCCCAACAACTAAGCTTCTTTTCATTAATTGCATTTTAATACTAATGGTATAATTCTGCTTTCAAAGATAAGTCCCAGTAACTTCCTTAGGTAAGAAAGTTTGTCTCAGCTTATGAATTCTTACTTTGAAAAGAATTTAGCTCCAATGTGTTGCAACTGATTTTCAGGTGCCTGCAAATTAAACTCTTCTATAATTTTGCTTAAAGCTTTTAGATTGCATTACATATGACCTTGTGGTGGCAAAGCAAGCAATAAAATGGGGCTACAAAAAACTGTAAACAGAAAGAACACTTTTATTATTGTTCCTCAGTCCCCTGTATTCCAGAGCTTTTACATCACTGGCCTGGTATCCATGTTGCCAACATCACTGTCACGTCAATATATGACTCTATATGGAGGTGAATAATATTTTACTAATTCACAGTTTAGCTTTCACAGTTCCATAAGTAGACTGTAATTAGACAGAAGCAGCTCATACTTTCTGAAAAACTGTTTCTGAAACATGGACACTGGGTATTCCTAAATCCTGGAAACAATCTTCATGAAGAATATATCTCTGTTTAAGAGAACATGATTCCTCTCTCGTCAAATAAACATTGGTGTAATTCAAGTATGCTAATGAGCAAAGTAATGATGAAAGGAATCTTGTAGACAACCGGTAGCAAAGCTATATCATGTAGATAATTTTTGTTATGTTTTGTCAAAGAATCTTAAATTTTTCCCTATCTTAACTTCTACAAATACAAATGACGGATCTCTTTCCATATTCTCTGCAATGACATTTGCAGTAAATTTAATTTATAATATTGTACCAAGTATCCACTGCTGCACTGTCATTGAGATTATTGAAATGATAGTTCTGCTAGATAATCTATCAATCCAAACTNTCCAGATGGGTTTTGAATATCTCCAAGGATGGAGATTCCACAACCTCTCTGAGCAACCTGTGCCAGTGCTTGGTCACCCTCACTGTAAAAAAGTGTTTCCTGATCTTCAGATGGAGCTTCCAGTCTTTCAGGTTTTGCCCATTGCCTCTGGTCCTGTCACTGGGCATCACTGAAAAGAGCCTAGTCCCATCCTCTTTGCACCCTCCCTTCTGGTATTTATACACACTGATGAGATCCCTCCTGAGCGTTCTCTTCTCCAGACTGAACAGTCTCAGCTCTCTCAGCCTTTCCTCTGAGAGATGTTCCAGTCCCTTGATCATCTTTGCGGTCTTTTGTTGGACTCCCTCCAGTATGTCCATGTCTCTCTTGAACTGAGGAGCCCAGAAGTGGACCCAGCACCCCAGGTGTGGCCTCACCAGTGCTGAGCAGAGGGTAAGGATCACCTCCTTTGACCTGCTGGCAACACCGGGAAGGAAGTACAAAGGAAATGGGAAGGAAAAGATGGAAATAAGGAAAAATACAGAGGTAGGTGCTATTTTTTGTTTGTTTCTTTGTTTTAAGAGACATGGGAGGACTTATGTTCAGCCATGTAAGTGTTCATGATGAAGGTACAACTAATATAGAAATTAAGCAGATCAATACAATCAATCTCATAGTAGCTTAAATGTTGGGTATTATTTCATAATTTATTAAATTACTTCTGTTACAAATAATAACCATGCATTCAACAGTATTCATCTACATTTCATCGAAGCATATGCTTCCAAAGCACTTTATGGAAGTCATCATTATTTAGGTGGAAAGACTTATGCACAATGACGTAATGTGATTTGTCAACAGTCTCAAAGTAAGCCAGTAGCAGGCTGAAAATAGAGCTCAGGTCTCTAGGGTCCCGCCTGATATCCTCTCTGTAGGAATACATTTTGCATTGGACATTGGTTAGAACAATTCTGTACTTCTTTTCAATTATAAATTAAAAATAGAGTGATTAATATGAATTGGATCTCTTGTATTTTCCAGCTTGCTGACTGAATTAATCTAAAAATATGTATATACATTTTTTGCAGATAAAGATATGGCATATTGAGGGTTAAATTGCAATATAGTTTATTTCTATTTCCATTTATTTGATTTTGGCGTACTTTTAAAAAAAAACAGCTAACAACACAACACTAAAAACCCCAACAACTAAGCTTCTTTTCATTAATTGCATTTTAATACTAATGGTATAATTCTGCTTTCAAAGATAAGTCCCAGTAACTTCCTTAGGTAAGAAAGTTTGTCTCAGCTTATGAATTCTTACTTTGAAAAGAATTTAGCTCCAATGTGTTGCAACTGATTTTCAGGTGCCTGCAAATTAAACTCTTCTATAATTTTGCTTAAAGCTTTTAGATTGCATTACATATGACCTTGTGGTGGCAAAGCAAGCAATAAAATGGGGCTACAAAAAACTGTAAACAGAAAGAACACTTTTATTATTGTTCCTCAGTCCCCTGTATTCCAGAGCTTTTACATCACTGGCCTGGTATCCATGTTGCCAACATCACTGTCACGTCAATATATGACTCTATATGGAGGTGAATAATATTTTACTAATTCACAGTTTAGCTTTCACAGTTCCATAAGTAGACTGTAATTAGACAGAAGCAGCTCATACTTTCTGAAAAACTGTTTCTGAAACATGGACACTGGGTATTCCTAAATCCTGGAAACAATCTTCATGAAGAATATATCTCTGTTTAAGAGAACATGATTCCTCTCTCGTCAAATAAACATTGGTGTAATTCAAGTATGCTAATGAGCAAAGTAATGATGAAAGGAATCTTGTAGACAACCGGTAGCAAAGCTATATCATGTAGATAATTTTTGTTATGTTTTGTCAAAGAATCTTAAATTTTTCCCTATCTTAACTTCTACAAATACAAATGACGGATCTCTTTCCATATTCTCTGCAATGACATTTGCAGTAAATTTAATTTATAATATTGTACCAAGTATCCACTGCTGCACTGTCATTGAGATTATTGAAATGATAGTTCTGCTAGATAATCTATCAATCCAAACTGCAGGACTTGCACCAATCTCGTCTATATTAAAATTACCTTCCCTGTAAGAAAGACATAATTCTTCTCCTTTCTTTCACAACTTTGCCTTCTGTTTTGAGTTTTATGAATAATTGCTTTCTACTGATCAAAACCAAATTCTAATATACTGCACACATGGTCATTGATCACTATAAGCACTAATGTATAAATAAAAATATGTTTATGTTTCAAACTAAAACTGACATCTCTATAATAAGACCTCATACACACAAGCTAGCACATTACTATACCATACCCAGAGAGGCTGAACACTCAGTTTCTGTGAGAGTTTTTCCAGCTGAAATATGGATCATATACTAATGAAATATTGAAATAATAGTATATATTTTCTGTGTAAAAAAAAATCTCTATGTATGTATTTGATTGTTAAATTAACTGAACTCTAGGATCCTCCATTAATTAAGATAGTATCGCAGGTATATATTTAAACCAAAGTACATTTACAACTTTGGCTTGGTATACCACTATAAACCTGTTTTCTAATTCTGTTTTAGATGAGAAGTTATTTGATATTCCCTTCCTAGTCTTTAGTGGATAATTATCTATGCCACATGATCACCATACAATTTGTGTACAATTGCTCATCTGTTATTGATAAAGGCCATAAATAAATATATGGCAAGTCAGAATTGTGATGCATTGGAAATGCTTTCAGGCCTACCGGCACTTAATAAACTTAAGTAAATATGATGAAGGGGAGAGGGAAAAGGGAAAGGGAAAGGGAAAGGGAAGGGAAGGGAAGGGAAGGGAGGGGAAGGGAAGGGAAGGGAAGGGAAGGGAAACTAAGTCCAGTTTTTAAAAGTTAGCTGAGCATGATTTTTTCTTTCTCATTTATTATGTAATCTATATTAGGTTTGACAGGCGTAGGCTAACAGTTTGGAAATAAATGAAAACAGGTATCTACCCTGATACTCTCCATACCTTCTTTTTAAAGAATTTCTGCTTCCTGATTGTAACAATGGCCACTAAGTTGCTAGTTCTATGAAAAACAAACCAAACCAAGACCCCAAACCTATTTAAAAAAAAAAAAAAAACCAAACCAAAAAACCACCAAACACAGAAACAAATCAAAGCTTGTTACAGAAAGGTTTAAATTAAAAATAATTTGTGGCTTTGGTAAACTTTGAACGTTTTACATTTCTTTAAATAAGCAATTTTACTCCACCCATTAGTCAGGTATAAGGTCTTCTTCCCCAAGCTAGTACGCTTTATAGTGTGCTTCTAAGATTATACTACCTTCACTGAATTCTGAAAGTACAACAAGTGCTGTAAGCATTGGTTCAAAGGTGTCCCCCCAGGGAGAGCAAAATAGAATAAGAAAGAAAAAGTAAAAAAAAATAAAGGCAAAAAGTCTGATGTAGATTCAAAATAATTTCTACATAAAAATATTGGCTTAAAAAGACATTATATTAGAAATAGTAACTTGAAATGTGGATAGAGCTTTGCCACCTTAACAGGTAAACCTCCAGTCTGTTACGCTAACAGCGCATCGAGAGCTTATGAGAAAAAATTAAGGGGCAGGCAAATATGGGTGACACT
>WAAD01033650.1:3289-94281 GCA_013389945.1 Fregata magnificens
TCCGCAAGTTTTGTGCGAACAGGCATACGGAAGAGGCTTAATTGCATGCAATTAAAGCAAAGTACTTATTATTAGACACTAGAGAATCCATATAGAGGAGTGAATTTAAAAATGATTCCTCTGCAGAAAAAAATGCCACTGGAGTTTGTAATTGATAATGAGCATCAGACCCCTGTGAAATCTTATTTTAATAGTGCCGGGCTCCTTGCTATGTATGCATCAGGCTGCATTTATGATGGAGGCTCAGTAACGTTAGTGGTAAATCTGGTTCTTCATCCACTGACTTACTAATGTAAAGTACATTTAATTCTTGTACTACTGCACCTAGCAAGGCTATGGACCTGCAACAACCATGAGCCCTGTATATGCATTCCAATTAGTAGATTACCTGACCAGGCCTGACCCACAGTACTGTTGGGAAGTGAAAGAAAATCTTCCCCATGGCAATAGTATCTGCTTTCTCCTCTTCTGGGATATTGCTGCTTTTTATTTTTATGCTGTGATATAACATGGAAACCTTTATTTGGATCAGCATATCCATAGATATTGATATTTTGGGGCCTTGCTGTATGGATTTAATATGTCGTGAAAATGCTTTTATTCTACTGCATTGTTATCAAAGACATTTTGTGGGCTTTCCCTCATGCCTATCTTTAGGGAAAAGAGATTTGTCTCTGTAGTTGCAAGGTACGCATTGAATTTTTAGGACCATTGACAGTTTAATTCAGGAATGATCTAATTAGGGATCCAGAGAACTGGATTCAACGTATCCTTAAGTATTGGCTGTCCTGAGAGATGCTCTGGCAGATGGTTAGTTCAAAGTGAGTTTACCTTGGGCTCAGTTTCTTTAGATTGACAGCTTTTTTTACTCAATTAAATGAGACAACTGTCAAAAGAACAGACTCTGAGTTGATGCAAATAACTCTGCGGCACAGATAAAGCTTAAATGTGTTCCTTGAGTCAGCTGAAACTGTCAGGTGCTTTGAGTAACTAGTTCAGCCAGCCAGAAAGGCACACTGGCAAGTAGAAGAAAAGGTTGGGAGGTGCCTAAAAATTAAACAACTCCCAGGTTTTTGTTATCTATTCTTCATTGATTTTACTTTTTGTCACATACCAGTATGGCATGTTGGGAACTGTTCTTCGCTTTCACTCTTGTATTCATCTAAGTAAGGAATTCTCGTTATGTTTTAATTATCCTCAGAAGTTTATTTGTTGTTAATGTGCCCAAAGTCCTTAGGCTATGAAAGCATGAAAATAATGAGCTATTATGATGGAGCTGTCAGGCAGTCCCCAAACTAACTGTCCTTTGCTCTGAGATTTCAGCTGTTTGCAAATAAATTGTTTTTTTCCTGGCAAATTAGAAATCCATCTGTGTTGCTTATAGCTAAAATCTAGAGTGTGCTCTTCACCTTCTCTTGCCCCCCAAGAAGAACTAGAGTAGCTCTTCCTGGTGCTGATCTCACTGAGCAGGCAAGACCCTGCCTTTCTGTTCTCTATTCAGTCCCTGCAGCTTTCCTTTCCTCGTGAATTACTAGTTTTCATGAACTTTGTGGTAATGAGGAGGTCCTGCTGATGTTACACAGCCATTTGGATGATGTCTTCTTTGCACCAGACTTTGTCCAAGGTAAACTGGAATTGAAATGGGTTAAAACAGACAAAATATTCTCATGGGTGAAGGAGAAGCCACTTGTCTGCTGCTAATCTGAAAAGGAGTTGCAGGCATCTTAAAAACCTGGATGTAACTGCGGAATGAGAACAGCAGACACTGAAGGATAAAAGCCAAAAGCTGGGGTGCCTGTGGAGAAGGCTGTGATATGTGAGTACCTGCTAGTGCACTTTGAAATGCAGAGTACTCGAATGAAAACTTGTTAAGACTTTTTAATACATTTTTAATTGAGAAAAGCGGGGGGGAGGGGGTTTACCTTCCCCTTACACTAGAAATTTCCCTATTCAGGAAGAGGAGTGGGACAGGGCAGGGGAAAAGCAGTGTTCATCTCATGAAAAAGCAGATTAACTGCTCTTATCAAACCACACTGCTTTTATAATACACTTTATATGCTCTCCAACATGGACTCATGGAAGACTCACAACTTCCCATAGTCTAAGATGATTAGAAATGTTAACAAACCTTTGTGATTTTAAATTCTTACGAAGTGAGCAAAAAGTCCCTTGTGAGAACCAGGTTTGACTCTCAGAATCTAATACAAATACAGGGGCCTCTCTTAGTACGTTACTATAATCATGTCCCAAGAAGCATTTTACCAATACATTAGTAGACTTTGACTGGCAACTTCCATTGGTTGGCTGATTGAGTGCTTTAACTTTCATTCCTCAAATGTATTGGAAACGTGAAGTTTTCAAGTCCCACTTATGAAACTTCTGTGTTATTACTTAGGTGTGAACCCGGGGATCAGAAAGTCAATGTTCTACTTTGGGCACATGCTCCTTGCCAGCTTCCTGAGCAACTGCTTCTAGTCGTCCCTCCTATAATTATATATTACCCTGTTTCTCCTACTGTCATCAGAGTGTAAGTCATAGAGGAGTGTACAATACCAAGCTCGCATAAAATAAATGTAACCAGTTCAACACTAAGGAGGCATATATTTAAAATTTCTATCTCTCATTAGGATGGACATTTCAGGACTTCTGTTACTTGCTTGGCATTTCAGCTTGATTCTGAAAGGAACATTGTGGTCTCAAGTAAGAAAAGCCCAGTCCAATGAGTTGTGTAGGGTTTTTGCATTTAAAAAACTGTCACTTGATAGATTTTCATGAACTTATTTGAAAGTCTTTTTAAACTAGGAGCATTAAGCTCTAATTTCAGTCTCAATGAAAATGCTGACTGTAATGGAAGTTAAAGAGAAGTGATGAGAACATCAAAGGCCTTGTTATGTCTATTAGGTAACAAGATACAGAACTGTCTACAAGCCTAGAGGGAAAAGGGAATGATGAAGCCAGGAGTAATTGGAAAGATGGGTGTGGCTTGTGGGTGTAATCAACAGGCATTGAATATATGAGGAGTGTCTGGGTTGATATAATCTTGTGGGTGGGCAGGGCTTCTGATGCCAAGCTTGTATACGAAGGCTAACAGCTAGCTACTATCACTTATTTTTTTCCTGGTTGAAAGATCATTTTTTAGTTCACTTGTTAATGGGAAAATTGTTGATTAATACTACAACTGGGGGATAAGTATTTAAAGCCAGTGCATTTATCTGGTACAGCTACTTTAAAGCAGTACTGCAAAGGAATGATTCTGAAAATAAAAATATATAATTCTTCTAGCAGATGTTGGCGGAAGAGATTCACATGTATCTTCATGTGAACATAACTTATGGGTTGAAGAAATTGAAGAGTACTTGGTCAAACGTAATTCTGAGCTCTTTCCTCTATTGTTATCACTGAAGATTCACTTTTTCTTTGTAGATATATATTTTTGAAGTGGGGAAACAGTGAAAGTGAAAATAAAGAAAGCATTATGTCATTCATTGTCGCTCTTAACCTTTGAATTTTCTTAGTACTCTGCAGTACTGTAGGGCCAGGTCTGTGTTGGACAAGTTTTGAACTTGTAGCATTGGTTTGGCCAAAGCTGTGCCATCCACTAACTGCTGAAAAGCACTTTGACCGGCTGCTTTTATCTCTAGGGAAGGGATCTACAGATCTAGAATGCTATAGCGCCTAGATCTTTAGTCCCTCATCAGTCTGATTATTATGTGAGTTTATTACGGTTTATTTATAGAAGTTGTGCCTTTGGGCAATTGGTGGGGCTCTCAAATTTCTTTCTGGAGTTTTCTTAAACAGAAGAAGAAAAAAAATTACATTTTGTGCAATGCGTAAGCAGTGAATCTACTGGTGTGGAAGGGGTTGGACTAGGCCAGCCATGCACTGTATGTCCATGTTCATGATCTGGGCATGCTCGGTTGGATCCCTTTGGATGGTGGGCTGTCCAGCAGTGCAGTCAGAGCTACTTTCTTGGCTGGCTTGCAGAATGTCTAGAAATCTCTGGTAAGTTTTGTAAATCCTGCTTTTCAGCCCCAGCAAGATTTGCAGTTGGAAGAAAGCGAACATGTCATTTTCATAACCCAAATGGTACATGCCTCTTTATAAATGTATCGGATAGCATATGCTTTTTTGTTTAATTTTATAAAACTATTGATTTTTCTTCACCATTCCCCCTTCTTTTTTCCAGTTCTCATCCTATTGCAGTCTGTCGTACTTTGCTTATGAACAGAATTATTTTGATGAGTTTCAAGAGACTTCTAATGTGCTTGTCTTTTAAATGTATTAAAAAAAATCTGTGGATGTCGCTTCAGTACACGCTTTCGTCATGTCACAATCAGATTTTTAGCTTGCAGGGTTTCAACACGTTTGCTTTAAATGCTTTTCCTTTGGAACAGAGTAATCTACAAAAAGCTCTGACACATTCTATCCCTAACCTGTGAACTGCAGGATAAATTGTCATCAGGAGGTAATCCAGTGGAGGTCAATGATCTGATCTTCTTTCCCTCTGCAATAGCCTCATTCATTTAAATTTGAAAACAAGTTTCTGTTTAGAAAAGTGAAAAGTGTTCTAGCAGTGGCAGAAGTTGGTTTTTACTCTCAAGTAAGCGCAAGCATTTCCCAGCGAAACCTGAAGGTGTTTCCTAGACAGAAATCAGTGACCTCTGGGCTCTGCCCCGGTCAGGAGGTGGCACAGCTATGCCGGTAGAACAGGGGAGGAATCTGTGGTGGTAGAAGTATCTCTTCACCTAAAGGAAGCTCTCAAACTGTGTGAAATGTGGGAAAAAAAAAAAAAAAAAAAAAAAGGACGACAACTTGGTGGTATTTCAAATTTATTAGAATGGTGTATGTAAAGGCCCTAAAATGAGACCCTAATCAGGCTCAAGGAGGCTTTTCTAGAAATACATCAGTTCTGAGCTATTCATGTGTTTATTGCTACTCCTTTTCGTGTTTGTTTTCAGATGTTAGTTGTTTGAGCTATGTTATCGTTACCTGACACTCTGTTCCGACGTCAGTGCTTATTCACCAGTTTCAGCTAAAGGTAACTCAATGACTTGCTTGTTGATAAATGAGAAAAGAAGGAAAACGGATTCACAGATTAATGTTAACTGATAGTTGTAGGGAAGTGCTAATTGCAAGTGCTAAAGCAGTTTCATAACAGTGCTAATAATACACTCTATTCTCATTATAAGGCTCCCTGTTATGATTTCATCACGGTACAAGCACGTGCGCTTTGGCTCCTCACTGCATTAAACCCTGGAACTGTCTGTGTTGCCCGTGCCTGCTGTCTGAATGCATGCAGAGTAGAAGGGAGCCAGCTTTGTCACTGAGCAGCCGTGCTTTCCTCAGGATTTGTTGTTCTTGAGCTCACTGTTACAGTGGCTGTTACCACCAGCTTTCTGTAACAGGCAGGCTAGGGCGCTGATATGGGAGTGACCCATCTCATTATTTCTGTGCAAGAAGGGGGGGGAGGCCCTGTGTCTTTAAACTTCTATTATTTCACATGGTCTGCCTGGTGATAGACCTCTGTCCTAAACCTGCAGAGTTAAATTTACCCGGAATGACAACTGTATACTGAGGGTTTAGTTACATAACAGCAGTTGCTGCGTTTCACGTTGCACTAATCCAAACACAGTGATAAAGCAGGCCATGAAAAAGCTGGCTGTTTTTGGTATGTTACATAGGCGGGAGGATAAAGAGCTTTTTAATTTTCATTTCTACATTGCTGAAACTATTCTCTGACTTGGGTGTTTGGCCATCCGGTGGCTTATTTAGTGCTTTAACTGATGTGTTGGCAGATAATGTTGTTTGTTGCACGACTTTGTAAGTTATGAAGATGGGTGAGAAGATGGTTGTGTTTGTAAGTAACACGCATACACCACTGTATGTGTTTAGATTAAGGCTGGCAATGTTGTAAGGTACTGCGGTGATTAAACCCTGCTCAGCTTTCATGTACTGTTCTGAAACTGCTCTTAACCCAGTTCCCCAGCAGCTCTTTCCAGCAGTACTCGGAGGAGAATCCTTGTGCTAGTCTAAAGCAATTACCTCTGCATGCTCACAAGTCCACAGTGGTCAGATCATCTATCACGTATCCTATCATTAATATGTTATGGCTCGTCTTTTGAGCCCTGCTGAGAGCATGCCCAAATGCACTGTTGAGCTCTCTGAGCGTAGGCATTCAGTTCCCCATGGGAGTGTTTGCAGAGCTTTGTTAAATAATAAAGACATTTTTCCAACTTCTCATGTGTTTAATCAATATATGAACTCTCCCAGGAGGTGAGGAAAGGCAATGGGGAGGAAGGCAGGCAGAGGATGTTGAAGATTTGGATTCTTGCAAGGGCTTGGAGTTGGTAGACAGCTTGTCCCAGGCTGCATATTTCCCTGAAACTTCTTCCACGTTGTTGCTGAGCCCCTGTGCTTCTCCCTCATCCTTGTCCTTTTTTGGACACCTCTGAAGCAGTAATGGTTTTTGTGTATTCTATGCTATCATTGTGCTTGCCACTCAGTAAATAAAAATGAGGACCCTCTGTGCCACGTGAAGAGCCTGAAGGTTGGGTGTTTGTACCCCAGGTGATCCCTGGAGGGGGTTGTATCTTTTTCTTGGCAAAATGCCTGTGGTCTGCAGTGGAGCCTGGCAAAGAGCCATGAAAATCTCTCATGCTCCATTGCACAGCGCACTGTTGGGCTAACTTAGTGAGGGAAGCTGCAGCGTGCAAGAGAGTCCCGAGCACAGCAGCGAGAGGGGCCCAGGGCAGAATTGCAGCAGTAGTACCAGAGGGGATAACTGTCATGAAACTATGCTGTAATCACTAGGGTTTTGGTTTCGGGTGCTGAGCAGAAGTCTTGGGAGTCTAAAAAGAAGAGCATAAAACCAAGTTGTTGAAAGAATGGAGGTTACCATAAACCTTGCAGGGTGTTGCCGGTGGAGGAAGTTGACATGTTAGAGTTCAGTCTCTTCAAACTCATTTGTAGTGCATTCAGAAACATTGTTGAATGTCACTGATAGTCAGAGATACCAATTTAAAAAAAAAAAAAAAAGTTGCAACACAGGACTCAAATGCATGTTCAGAACAGTATCTCACTATTGGTAAATACATTTCTACATATGTTATTCTTAGCCATATAATTTATTTGGATTTTCTTAGCTGTAGTCTTCCCACTAATTTTTATGCACAGAACTGTTAAGATTAGTTAAATAGCTATACGCTGGCCTTGGAAGGAGTACACTGAAATTATTTGCATGGATACATTACCTTTGATCTCTCACACATCCATCTTTAAATTTAAAGCTTTCACTACTTGGTCAAGAATTCAGAAAAATATAAAAATAATTTTCTTAAGCAAAATCAGTGCTGCAGTCTGCAGTATAAGAAATCAGCGCTTTAATAGGTGTCCAAGAGCAAATGGTTTGTTTCTTTCTGCCTCAAGCAAAGCTTACAGGAGCTAATGAGGAGCCATAGTTAGATGACATTTGAGTGTTCAGAGATGGGGCTCACTCTTTTGCTACAGGATGATCTGAAAACCACGGCATACTGGATTAAAATTTTTGGTTTGTATTTTTCATTTTGGACAGACAGAGCTCCATTTGTGAATGTTCCCTGATATTTGTCTTTTATTTGAGAGCTAATGGGCTTATTTTCTCTTTTCAGTGAGCACATGTACTGTTCATCCCAATTAGAATGAGGAGATATAAAACACTTGATTTTTTTTTTTTTTCCCTTCCTATTCAGCTCTCCTGTGTTTCATAATTTGTGTTCCATTTCTTGGACACTGTTATATGAAGAGCCATTTTGGTTACTACTTTCAGGATGAGAAGACTCAAGAGAGTGTGACAGTGAAAAATAATGATAAGGAAAAACACGATTCCTGTCTTTTTTGAACATACTAGAAAAATCTCTTTTGTTGTGGTAAATAACTGTGTTTCCTAGCTTCATCTGTGTATAATTAATTCCAAGTTCTTAAAAAGCAGAAATGGATGTGCTAATGTGAGTCACTTCCTTTTAAAAATTAAATCAGAGATAGTACAGTCATGGTTTTGGAGTCCAAACTTGGGCTTTTAAAGTGTTAGTAACTGTAGAGTTGATACATTATACATTTTTGCTTTCAAAAAAAAAAAAAAGGGGGGGGACAAGGGGAAGGTCCTGGCCTTGACCTCTTTGAGCATTAAATGAAACTGTTCTCTTAATAAAGACAGCGCCATTTTCAGACACATTTTGTGTGCATCTTTATACATCAGCAGCTCCGATCTGTGACTTACTCTCTTGAGCAGCACTGCCATGCAGTTTAAGTACTTTATGGAGATCTGCAAAGTGGAAATGGTCTGTGCCTTTGATGGGTAGCGGCTCATCTTTAGCTTTCTGAAACCTTTTCCTTCCCCTTAAAACTTTTTTATTTGTTAGTAGGAATAATCTTCTATGTGCCAGAAGCTCTGGTTTGAGAGTAACGTCATGAAGTTGCTGTGGTTTTTGGGTTTGTTTTGGGATTGTGCCCCCCGCCCCCGCCAATGGCCTGGACAAGCAAAGCAGTGAAAGGTTTTCGGGATTTTTTTGCTGCTACTGGTGACTTTTTTTCTTTAAACAAGGTAACTGTTTTCACCACCTCCTTACGAAAAGACACAACGTGAAGCTGCTTGTCTTTTCAGCTGCAACAACATTTATAAGAGATTTTAATACAACAAGGTCTGTCACTGGTGTTCTCAAGTTTTCCTGGAATTTCATGGGTGTCTGAATGCAAATGTACTCTCCCCCCTTTTTTTTCCCTCCTGTTTGAAGGTTAGCTTTCTTTAGGGTATCGCTTCATTCCTGCCAATCTGATAAACCTAACTTAATTAAAAATATTACCATTAGATCATACAGTTCTCTTTATTAGTTTAGTCCATGGGGCTCCTTTTCCACTGGGAAATTATTTACTTCAGAACTTGCGAGAGTAGCCTTGGCTGGCTTTGTTTAATGCAGCTGCTTTAAAGCTTTCCATCAGATTAATGTTTTTCCAGGTCTTTTCTTGCAGGTACGCTGTTATTCAGAGATAACTCTGATTGCTCATGTCTGTGTCGTTTGCTGCAGAGCAGTGCCCTGATTGGAGGGGTTTATGGCAAAGGAGACACAATGATTTGTTTCGGATGGTTGGTTATTTACTCCTTTTCTCTTTTCCTTTTCTTTCCTTCTTCCCTGCCCCCCTCCCCATATTTTTTCCTTCCAAGTGAAAAAGTTGCCTTTTGCTATGTGGACTGTTGGAAGTACTTATTTTCTACTCCAAGGATTTTTGGGCTTTACTTGGTAGGGGAAGGGAGGGAATGCTAGAGAAATTATGTGACTATCCTCTATTTCTCACTAGCAGTTTTCAGCTGCAACATCGACAGCTTGTTTAGCTGGAGGTCTGGTCTACAGGCTTTTATTTATACTTCCTATTCCTTGTATTGTATTGTGGAGGAGCCGTACTGCTGTAGTGGATGCTGGAAGCAGCCTTCATGTCATATGTCATATAACCTACAGGTATAGGACAGAGGAGTAGAGCAGTGTGTAAATTCTGTGCTCTAAACCAAGTTGTGGTGTGACCTCACGTAGGTGACTTCACCTCCATTCTTGTATTGCACTTTCCATCCTGTATCTGATGCTCCTTATGAGTATTCTCTTCCCACTTGTTTCTGTAAAGCCTAGCATGATCCTTGATAGCTGTTTAGACCTCAGTACTACTCTGGTGCAACTAATAGGTGGCAGTGAAACTTGTATTACTTATTTGTTCAGTATACTCAATTCTTTCAGCACGGACATGTTTTTCTCTTTGCACTCTATCAGTGCATCTAATCTAGAATTCAAGTTGTTGTTTTTAACTAAATACTTTTAAAACCCTGATACAGACTAAACTTACTTTAACACGTCGGCCTGTAGAAGCAGATTGGCAATTGGCTACTGAGTGCTGTTGCAGTATACGGCAGTCCCAGCCTGGGCAGCTTCACAGTCTTAGCTAACGCAGTGGACGCTAGGAACAAGCTGCAGGACTGAAGGCATCACTGGATGCAACTGTGCTTGAGACTTATTTCTAACCTGTTCAGTAACGATCTTTTGTTTGAGATGTTTGAGATAGGACTGTTGTTTCCAAACATCTGTCTTCTCAAGTATGTGACCTGATTATCTACATGCCTGTATTAGTCTGTACAAGAATTAATATTGCTTGTGCTCATAACATTTTTAGGCCGATCTCTGAATGTTGAACCCATTCTTGAGGCCAAATCCTCTTCTCCTCAGAGTAGCAGTCCTACTGAAGCGAAAGTGAGTAGGCTTTGTCCCCCTCATCTTGCCTATTTTGTTTTCATGGGAAGTGACTGCTGTAGCTTAGGCCATGCTTAATGCTAACATGCAGGCGGCATTATTTTTCAAAATGCTTCCTCCCTCAGAATTAAAATTCATGAGCAGTTCCCTGGGGAGCCACCTGAGGTAACAGAGTCCTTTCAGTACGCCATTAATATACAGGAACACTGAATACAGGCATTTGGCTGTGTTCACTCTTCCTCACTCTTCCCTGGCTGGTCGCCTGTATGTGTTGTGGAACAACAAAACTGAAATCTGGACAATTTATATTTCAGTGGTGATGGGATATTCTCTCTTTCCCTGTCACTTCACATTAAGGACCTGCCACTAATAAAACTAATTAATAACTCTTGGCTCCACACAGAACACTTGGACTCCCTAGTGCTGGCGCCGTGCCACTGTAGCTTTTGAAAGAAGTGCTTCATCTTAGTCGGGGACAGGATGAATATTCTCCACAGTTCTAATTGGACAAAGTGCCTCGGCATTTCAAAGACGGCAGATTAGCAGGCTGTAGATACTCTAGGTAGGATCTCCTTGTAGCCTCTGAGACAGTAAGGTGGGAGGGACTATAGTGTGTCTTGTTTCGGTGCCGTGACAGGAGCAGGATGAGGTTGAGCACTGCACGTAAGAGGTCGTCCATGTTGCAAGGCTTTGCCCTGCACAGAGATGGCCCTTGGGCAAGATGCATGTAACACCTGCAAAAAGCACGATGTGTAGGTAGCATAGTTCCTTGCTCGAGAGGACAGTGAAATACTCTCAAAGGGATGCCTTTGGCTGTTCTAAAATCTCTGATTAAAATGGTAGAAACTCTACTGACCAAATGACAGTCTTGCTGAAAAGTTTCATCTCTATGGGAGGCTTTGTTGGCATTGTGATGCCACTTGTGGGCGTGTTTTGGTTTTTTTCTTGTTGCTACTGACATAACTGGGCCAGCAAAATTTTGTAGTATAAGCTGGGCTGCATTATGTAAAAATATTGTTCTGCCTCCTAGTCTCGCCCCTCTCTTTCCCTTTAGAAATACTGTTTGCTTGCACGCTCTAGCTTCGAGGCCCTATCTGCTGATACATTTCTGTTCAAGTCAAGGAAGTGGGCCTTGGTGGCCCTGCTGATCTGGGATGTCTTGATATATGTGTTTATTCATGAACAGGTCATTCTAAACAAGAATGTTCTGTCTGACACCTGTGCAGTGCTCTCTACGTGCATTAGTTCCAGCTCAGACAGCTGCAGTTCCTTCCTGACACCACCTTTCATACACGCTTCCTTAGGAAGGGTCAGTACAACAAGGAGTACGGTTGAATGAGAAGTTAGCCAGAGAATTTCTATCAAAGAAAATTTGATGAAAAACATTAATGTGAAAGTATGTAAAGAAAATATTGCAAACAGCAAGCCCTTCTGGATTTTCTGCTGTGGCAAAAAAGTATCTAACCCCTTACCACCATTTTCCTCAACTTTCTGAATGTGCCTCCATATAATTGGTGATTATTTTTTAGGCTAAGTTATTTTTCAGTGCTTTAGGAAAGGAGAGGCTTCAAGCTTATTAAAACAACTGAGTAAATTGATAGCTGGAAATACCAAGCATTGATTTTAATATCCCACAATGTATCAAGCAAATGAGCATCTGTTCTTCATCACACCCACCAGTTTACTGTCAATATAAAACACTACTCATTTATTACTATTAATTTGTTATGGCTGTGGATGTTGCTTTCCTGACAAAGGTGGATGCTCTGGCAGAACTTGTTACGCAAGTTAAGTGTAGCTGGACGGGGTGGCAAATGCTGGATTGGAGGTGGAGAAGGATGGCAGCGGTCAGAGCACCCACAAGCCTGGGTGTCTTATAAGACTAAGGCTTTCATAACTTTATGTGTGTGCATGGTGGGCTAGTACTCAAGCACACACTTGACAGATGTTTTTTCTGAGTTCCTGGTGCCTCTTGGTGCTTACAGAGCCTTGGCAGTCATGGTGGTGGAGCTGCAGCAATTAATATGGTTCAGGTGCTAGAAAAGGAAGGACTGCTGCTGTTTAGCTGTAGTAATGTCTCTGTTATCAGGAGGAATATATTGTCAAATACATACGGAGTTGTTGCTTTTTCAAGTTCCCTATCCTGTTCATTGTGGAGATGGTAAAAGATGTGAAGTGAGTCCAACTCTTTTATGATGATGTAAATCTGTAGTGCCGCTGACTCCGCTGTCATTGTTTTGGAATTACACCAGTGAAACTATAGAGAAGAATTTGCCTCCTGGTCTTGTTGCCAAGTAAACTTAAAAGTGTCAGTAGTAAATTACTAAAGAGCAGCCCCTTGCTCCACAGGTCCTGGAAAAGTATTAAAATCCGTGTTGTACTGTCAGATGAAAGGAAGAGTCCCTAACTCCCAACTATGTGCTTTTCCTACTCCCATTCTTCCAACAGTTCTCCTTGATGTTACGCTTTAATCCTTTCCAGCAGAACAGCCAGTTGGCAGCCTCATGGTCTCAGAAAATACAGTAGTTGTCTCCCCCCCCGCCTTAGAAAGGGGGAAGGTTGGCCAAAATTATAACTGGTAACTTTAGTTCCCTCATTACTGAAAAAGCTTTCAGCTACTGCCATCTCCTTCAATTTTTGTCTGGATTTCAACAATAAGAACACAGCTGAGCAGAAGTGTGTTTCTCTCCAGCTCTGTTGCACTGAGTCATTTTCAGTCACTTATTTGTGAAGTCAGAGGTGATGTGTGAGACCTGACCCTCCGTTCTTCCTGGGATTTGCTGTTCCCTCTATATCTGCTGCTGCCCCCCCTCCCCCTTTTGTATCTCTGTTTGTGGATGATTTTTGGTAATAAAAGGGCTGCATTTTTTCTTTTGAACAACAGTTGCCTTCACAGAAATAGTTAAGCTGGGGCTGTCTTTCCCACCAGTGATTCTTTGTAATCAAATCCATGTTTTCTAGGCAAAAAACCGAAACAGTTTATTTCTTAGCTTAAAGACTTTTTTTTAAGTGGTGATTTTTTTGTTTTGTTGTTGGGTTTTTTTTGGTTTTTGGGGGTTTTTTTGGTTTTTTTTTTTTTTTTTAAAGGTGTAATCCACAGTAGTGTGCTGTTGGAGGAAAGCAGATGCTGGGTTATTAAATTACCACTATGATGCAAATCACCATGTAGCAGAGGAAGGCAGGAGAATGCTGCCAGTGATCAGCAGTGTAGGAGAGCTGTCTTGGGGTGATTGTGCTTGAGGATTAGGAGACAGCATCAAAGGAACTATGGGCGACAAAATGAGCTGGGTGTTTAAGCAGCACCCAAGGAAGCTTGGTTACGTAGATTACAGGAATGAGAAATCAGACTTTGGTAAGGCACAGGTACTGCTGAAAGCAAAGCTATTGTTGGATTTGAGTTTTGCAGAGAGTTATTCTTGTAACGAGAGGGCTTTGTTTCAGGGTATTGAACTATCGTGACCTTTCTACTGCTGTTGAGATGCTTTATGCCAAGGTTACTCCCTCTCTAACCACATTTTGATACAATTATTTTCATTTAGAAATGGTACTTTCAGTCAGAATCTAGGATGTGGATGGCTGCTTGCTTGGGGTTTTTGTCTCTTTCTCAGTATGTGTGCAAGTTCTTTTTAAGGAAAGTATGACATTGGTGCAGCTTCAGAAGTGCCTTGATGTGCTCAGCTTTAATCCATAAAAAAAGGAAGTCCAAGTTTCACCACATAGTTAAATTCCTGGGTGCGTAGGGAACACAGTGCTATGTGTTGCTCTAATTCTTGGAGACTGATATAAGGCAATCAGAAGCCTGGAAGTATTTCTACAGCTGATTTCTTAAATGCGACTACTGAGAGATGATAATACAACACTTGTTTGTGGTTAGTAGTCAGAAACGGCAGCACTTGATAGTACAGTCTTTGGAAGGTTCTCTAAAAATTTAGTCTCGACACAAAAACAACTGGTGTATGTCAAATCGAAACGCAGGATCAAGTCCTGATTGCTGCACTGTAGTACACAGATTCTCGCAGCTTACCTTTCCCTCCCGCTATGGGCAACAGCAGCTCCCTGCATCCTTTGTACACAGGAGGCAACGTGGGCCGCTTAGGCGGTGTGCTTTGAGGAATGCCTTCTGCAGGTTCGAACCCCTTTGCTAGTATAAATGTGCTTAGAGGAATAAGGAAAAGAGAATTGGTTTGTCTATAGCAACACAGTGAATCCTTTTTTACACAAAGAGTTGTTGAAAAGGAATGTAAAAATTGAGGAGGGTGTTTCAGTGAGTCGGAAGCTGAAATGGAAAAGAAAATTGAAATACTACTTAGTGCTCCACTTTGGCATACAGGGGATATTATAAAATATCTTGTTGGTTTTGTTATTGCTGTAGCTTTATTTTGAAAGTTAGGAAAAATAATATTTTAGAGCCTAGTCTCCTCTAAGTACATCTGTTTAAAAGCTTACTTGTTCAGAGACATGATTTATTTGACTGGGTTTGGGTGTCTTTAGAGCATTGTTCAATGCTGAGCTTATTTGTCATTTAAACTTATGTTGAATTACAGTGTTTGGAGGGTGAATACCATTTTGTATCTAACTCATATTTTTGGCTGTTCACTCCCTAATGAAATAGTAGTGCAGACTTTGATGCCTGTACATCTATTATCTATAAAAATCCCTCTCAGCTTTTGCTTCATTGTAAGATTCATTCATCAAAAAAATAAAATAGTTCTTGGTTCTGTTACTTTTGATGATGATATAAATATACAGTGCTATCTATATTATCTAAACAAGTTGTGCATGAAGAAAAATAACAGAGTTACAAATCAAGATGGGAGGTTTTTACAAAGTCATTACCTTGGGGATCATCTCTTCTGTGTTGGGTTCATGCCATACACTTTATCATAAAATACATCATTTATTGATAACTATGAATACATGTTGGATATAAGTAGTTTATTTGAAGTTGGAGGTCATGATATGTTATGATTTTGATAATACAGAAATTGAGAAGATCACTTGAAAATTGTGGGGTTTTGTACTTGCCAAAAAGTTCCCGCATTTCCTTTGAGTTTTCCATTGACAGCTATTAGCACTGGAAATTTCCCCTGTATTTTATAATCTAGACAACCTCTTAGGCTCTCTGATTTCTAGGTAATGCTCTACACAGCTATACAGACACAAAAAGTGTAATTTCCCTGATGGGGCTTGATAGTTGGATCTGCCATTGGGTTTATCAGAACCTAGGTGTGTAAAAGCTAGTACAGTGCAGCTTTGTGTTTTCTTACACAAGGTAATTAAATAAGGATTTATGACTGATTTATTCCCAGAAGTGCTTCATATAAATGTAGTACGGGAACAATCTGTTGACAGCCTCTCTTGGTGGTGATGAAGATTTTATGTAATGTATAGCTGCAAACAGAGCAAGTTCCAGCATGTTCATCTTTATGATGAACAAGACATGGATAAGGCTGGCAGGTATATAGCTCAATTTGAGAACAGAGGAATTTCAGAAGAGAAGCTATGCAAAAGCAAAACTGTGGTGGTTGTGGAAAACACAGTCAGGCTAATTACAGGGACTTCAGTGTGGTATCTACCAGGTTATCATTAACGACAACAAGTGTACAGAATTGTATGTACATGAGTTCTTGCAAGCTAAGAACAATGCAAAAAGATACTAGGTAATGTATAATACATGTATGAACAACGTAAAGCCTGCATATAAAACCTGCAGAGTGTTTTTATCTTAAACTACTTTTTAAGTGTGCATAACAAATCTCCTAATAATGAATAAAAATGGAATCTGAAACAAGTGGCAGACCTCATGTTACTTCCTTGACTGAAAACTGGTAGTCCAAGTGGATTGCCTGGCTAGGGAAGTCCTGCACTCACTGATGACCAGATGCTGAGAGAGGATGCTGGGAAAAGGATAACTACATTTGTGCCCCATTCATTATGCTCTATATGTATTTGTCACTGAAAATCTTGCAAAATGGCTTCTTACCATTCTCTTACACAGAATTGTTTTCAGAAATCCTCTCATCTCAAATGCTCTGGTTTTCCAAATACTTTACGAAAGAGCACAAGAATCTGCTGCTGCAGCTAGGGAGTACCAAAATACCTTCCTGGTATATTGGTAGCTATAGTTTTTACCATCCTGTGATACACCTATTGTTTAGAGCATGCAGATACCCAGGAAAAGGATGTCTGTCTTAAGACGCAAATGATCGATACTCAGTTTCACTGTCAGAAATTTGGACTAACTTGGTGTGCTTCCTTTTATAGGTTTTTGCTCCTATCCATCCTTTGTCTTTTTCTGGGGAAAAAGATATTCAGATGTCTGCAGTATGTATTGTTCTTATAAGATCCTACAGAGGCTAAATGGTCTCTTGTGTAAAGCTTAAAATCCTAATTTGCAGTTTGCCACGATATGCTAATGTGTTCAATGCTTCTTTCAGACAGGTTTATGTCTAAATACCTCACAGCAGTGCTGTAATTGTATTGATGAGATCAAGAATCTCTTAGGGAAGTTCCCCCCCCCCCTTTTTTTTTTTTTTTTTAAAAAGACATAAATTGGTTGCAGGGCACCATGCCTGACTGCAAAAGGTATATGTCAGAGGACCTTGGATACAGCCATTTTCTTCCTCTGAAAGGCCCTACATTAAAGTAAAGGGACTTCATGCGATTCCAGGTAGAAATCTATGACAATGGAAAAGTTTTAGGAAAACAGTGGTCTCTCTAAAAATGCCACATACCATAAATGGTTTTGGCCAGTGACTGTATTATGTCAATGGCTTATCTTTATTTTTTTTACTTCCTCATTGGTGCAATCATTTAAAGTAGAACGGGAATTTATTCACCAGTCTTGAATTCTGACACATTCTGTCTAAGGGTGAGGAATTTATATTCATCAAACAGAAGTTTCCTAGCTTTTTAATCAGTATGGAGTAATGTTCAGCTTTCTGTAGACTTTTTAAAGTTATTTCCTTGTGTAAGACTTCTTTTTTTTTTTTTTTCCAATTCGAACCTGCAATTACTTTGCAATGGTATTTTTATGCTTAATTTTTTTAAGCGTCTGGTATTTAGCACTTGAAGGACTGCTTCATTTTCTGTTTTGCAGGCGAGTTCTTAAAATGCTTTTGCATGTGTTGAGGCTCTTGGCTGATTTGTTGTCTAGATTTTTAGAAATCTTTTCTAGTGAAAACATCACGTAGGTCTGTTTTACTACCTTGAAGCTGTCTATATAGGCAGAGACATTTAGGATAAGACTGAAGTCCCTTCTGTAACTCCTCCTTCCGTCCATCTATTATGTAAAAGGGATAAATAATGTAGTTAAGTTCTTGCGTCTGCGTTATACATCAGGACATACGTTACTGGTCGCCGGAGTCCTGACCATTCTGTAGTATAGAATTGCACCAGAATAACCTGTTCTGCTGTTAGTGCACACTGGTCCTGTCTGACAGTGACATTTGGACATCACACCTATTTTCCATGAAGACTTTTTGTCTTTGTGGGATACAAACTGTGATGACCTCTTTTCAACTTGCCAGTTTCCCACGGTGTGGAGGGCATGACTGAAAGAACAGCTTAAATGGGGTAAAAGATACTTCTGCTACCGTTTGCTGAACAGACGGTGTTTTGCAGGTTCATATTATAACTGAAAAAAAGCAAAGGAAGGAGGCACTGGTGGAGTGTGGAGGGGAGATAGAGACTGGGGAAGGAGAGGAAGGCTCCTTGTTGGCCATTCAAGCTCTACTCCCAGTGGAAAAAGATATTTAGAAGTTCACCGTTTTTCTGTGATTATTTTATCCCCGCCCCCCAAGTCCCGAACAATAGAGATATTGAGAAGAGAATGCAAATGATTGCAATGTGCTATAGCACTAAGGCAGTGGTCTGTGTGGCTATCTGAGTTTCATGTGAGAAAAGAGCTGTCTTGGGGCCGTTACTAACAACTGCTGCAGGCTGCACAGTAACAGCAGCGTGCGTGTTTGCGTTTAGCTTGGCAAGAATTTTTTTCTGCTTTAGATAGAGGCTCTTTGAGCGCAATCCTAGAACCAGTTCTGCAGTGTTTACGTGAGTGATACAACTTGGCTGGAGCAGAGCTTTCATCCACCTCTCCCACCTGCCTACTTGGTTTCTCTAGTATTGTTTTTACCTCTTATCAATCCTTCCAAATCTGTCTGTCTTCTAGGGTGCATGTTTTACAGTATATACACTGCCTCCTCACCTATGTCAATCTAAGCTCAAAAGACAGCTGATCTTTTTTAAGTATCATCTTGAAAACCTTTTTCTGCAGTAAACTTAAGTATGTATGTAAAAGAATACAGTGGGAAGATGATGCTGCGTTATTGTATTGTATTCTTGGCTTGATAATGGAATTTCCTGTTAAAGTGACTGAATAAAATGGGAGGAGGTGCGCAGTGTGTTAGAGCCTGGCTGGAACTACAGTGTTTCTGCTCCCCCAGGACCAGCCATACGAGGAAGCGGACCCCTGTGCCTGTATGATGATGATGATAGCAGGCACAGTCTCTTGCATGATGGTGAGTTCCAAGTAGCTTCTTACTGAACAGTTTATTTTAGTGTACTGAGGCTTCATGCTCTGTCCCTTTAGAAACAGTTACCTCCTTTCCGTAAAGACAACAGGAGGAACATTTCAAGTTGGTATAACTTAAGCTAGATGGGGATTATCTTGCTATGAAGCAAGTTAATTGTTAACTTAAAGGATATTCCAGCAATCATTTTTTGGCCCAAGTTCTTTACTTTAGTATCTTAACATTCACTGAAAGAGATCGTATGCCTTTTCTGGAAGACACTTTCTGAGCATACAGAGTGATTCTGTCCTATATTCAGCAGCTTTAAGCATTTGCTTTCAAATTTTTCATATTTGATATATGACTATGAATGTGAAAACATGGTATTTCAGAGTTTTGGGGGAAGTTTTAAACACAGGCTTCTACATGTTAGATTTCCCTTTGCAGAGATGATGATTTGTTTTTTAAATTAAAAACAATCCCCATGAACTCTAAACTTTATACAACATCTAAGAACATATTTGTCTTTTCCTGCGGTGTAAGTGAGAACATATATGCCTATATAAATATATACTGGCACATGTTTTATGCCTTCAAAATGGCTTGTGGGCCATAACTGAACAGACTGCTCAGTTACTATGCTTGGATTGCTTATTTAATACTTCCAAATTTAAATATTTTGTATGTGTTGGTTTGTGGCAAAAAAAAATGCAGTGAAAAATTAAAACTGGCAATTTATTTTTCTGAAGGAGAATTATTCATTGGATGAAACATACATTTCTCCAACAAATGGTCGTTTTCTCCTATACTACAGACATTCCTTTTTAGTGCTTATAACTTAAGTAGGAGCACTAAGGACATTGAATGGGAAATACTTTTATCTGTAGTATCTTGGTATAAGAAAATATAATTCTGGTCTAGCAGAGAAATTTGGTTTGGTTTTGGGTTTTTTTTTTTTTTTTAATATGGAAGTGCAAATTAACATGCATCATGTAGACATGAGGTGAGCTGTTTCACTCAGTATCAGGTACATTACATAGTCTCTTGCAGTTTCTCCAAGTTAATACTGAAGTAATGTTTTATTAATGTAAATAAATAACATTCTCCAGTATTCCTGAACATCCCATAAGCTTTTCAGGCAATAGAGGTTATTGATCTGAAAATACCCTCTCTGATAAGCTTTCATACATATACTACGGCAGACCAGCTTCTGTCACAGGTCACCTCATTTGCTAGTTACTCAGAATTCAGATCAGGTATTTGCAGTGAAATTAACATGCAGAAAGAGCATTTCTGAAGGTGTTTTCTGCTAGGAAAAAAAAAAAGGCAGAATTTAGAGTAACATTACATTTAGAAATGTAAGAACATTCTTATTCCCATGGACTTGGCTGCTGTAGGGAATGTGGGAAAAGGGTGAATAATAATAAATAAAGTGGAAGTAGTATGCTTGGAGACGGCCTGAAGTTATGGCCTCAGAGTTATGTGGAAGGTCTCCCTTCCAAGGGAAGCAACAGATTACATCTCTCCATTTTGTGGAAGCAGGAAGATCAAGGATGGTGCAAGGAGTGTATGCATGGAGGTAGAAGAAATTAACAATGGCTGGAAAAAGAAGAGGAATAGAAGGGTTATCAGTCTGGTGAGGCTGATGGGGAATCTGTTCTTCAGATGACTTAGGCCATTTAGTTGAGAACCTGGGAGGAGAGAGAAGAAACATTCACGGGGTTGATCTGTTTTCTGCCATCTGGATGATGGCTGTTATCTCTCATGCTATTCCTTTGTGCTGGTTGGTTTGGTGTCCCAGATTTGATCAGCTCATAGCTAATTTCAAAATACATCCCCAGTATTCACAACGTGTTTATTTGTACGTGATAATTTCTGGTGCAGAAGAAAAGGTTGTGAATTTTGTTTGTTCCCAGCTGGAAGACATCTCCAGACAGTGAACGATGCTGATGCTATCATCTTCCCATCTCCTCCCCCCAGTCCCTCAGCAAGGCAAAGCCCTGTTAGGTAAATTTTAAGCAAAGACAGAGTAAGATGATGTGGTGGGAGGAGTGCACTTTGAAAAGATAACTTCTCACTCCCTTGCAAGTGTTTTGTCTTTCTCTATCATGGTGCTGGTATGTAATCTGAATCTTGTTAGGACTGCCTGCGTCTTGAGTACCTACCTGGGCATAGGTGTCATACGGTACGTATCAGATGATAGCTCTTACTCTTTGACTATATCTTTGTCCTGAAAGACTCCCATGTCTACCACTAGTAATTACGCTTTGGAGGAGAAGGCAGGCATGGTATAAATGTTCCAGCTGGTTTGCTGGAGCTCTGCTATGCACAGTGACAAAGATCCATTACTCTGGTGTTCTTCACATGATGCTGCCTCGTCATCTTGATAAAATGCCAGTAGTCCCATTTGTCTTAATAGCTCTTTTTGTATAACAAGTTGTGATGCACCTAGTTATTGGCGCCTTCAAGATGAAACTTGGGTGGACAAAGGAGCAGCATTGGAGACTGAGCTGTGAAATTGCTTACGCTAAGACAGTAGAATGGTAAGAGCTGTTAGCACTTCTAGTTGAAATAGCGAACAAGAGCTTTTGGAAGTGCTAGAGAAGAAGAAACATTTCAGAAAAAGATAAGAAAAAAAATTATTGTCTGCCTCCAAAATGCAGTGAAAATTTGCTAAACTCTGTGCACAGTTTTATGTCTTAGATCTTGTTTCTTTGGGAATAGGGCTTCAGGTCACCTGTGCAGCTGCTCAGAATCTGAAGGAGGATGGTGGCCCAGCAACAGGAGAGGAAACAAAGTGAGCACTGAAACTGTTCATCACTGTGGTACTTGTTAATGAGTCTTCTGGGCAGTAGCAATAATCAGCAGTTGAAAGAAGTATTTTATGTACCCTAAATAAATTGCTTCCAAACCTCATAATTGCCACAGTTCTGGCTTTCAGTAGACCTGGTGATGAATTTTTGAGTGTTGTCCACATGTTGTGCCTGTTGCTGTACTTGACTTCCTTCCCATTTTCAGTGATCTCATCAAGGGATGGATGTCCAATATTGGGAACAGTCATGATGATGAGATTGAAATAACTCTGTAACTGACTGCAAGTGATTCTCCCTGCCCCCGTAAGGCCACCTTTTCATGATTCTGCTGTATTACTGATAGGTGTGTCATTTCAGATGGTACTGCCTGGAAAACCCAGTATATTGATTGCAAGAATGAAAGGATACAGCAGCCTCTTAAAGGGTACTGTCATACACGGGAGAAAATAGATACCTTCTTGTCTTGGAAATGTAGATGCCACTGAGGTGTTTCGAATGCCAGAAAATGCCTTAGGTTCAGATGGGCATGATGAAGCTAAATGTCCCTTAAAGGCTTGTGGCATGTGCCTGCGTTCAGATTTTAACTCAGTTCTTGCTTCTGCTGACAAAATAAAAAGGAGAAGGAAGTGGCAGATTTTTTTTTTTTTTTTTCTGGAAAGAGAAAAGTAGAGAAATCTGGAGAGACTTGACTTCACTTACATGAGCTCTTCCTATATGTATAATTTAACATGGCACCTTATATATAATTTAACGTGTGAAATAAACATAACATTTGAATTTCACAACTGGAACTCTTCTACTTACAGAAGTGGAATTTTTTTTCCATCTGTTTTTAATTTAAAAAAGCAGTTTCTTAAATGAAATGAACATGTATCATGACTTACAAACATTAAATCCTAAGAGTAAAGATTGCATGACACCTTGCGCCCTTCCTAGGACAGTGAGCTGAACCACCGTACAAGGTATACGTTGAATTGATGTCAGTGTCATGACGGATAAATCACTTTCATCCTGCAACAGAGCCTTATTTATAAATAGCTCTTTAATAGAATGCCCTAAGTTTGCAATGATGCTTTTCAAACCCCTGAGAATACTGGCTCTTGCCTCAAAGAGCTTATAGTCTAAATTAAATAGATAACCAGGAAAAAAGGATCAAAGAAGAGAGGAGAAGCGCAAAGGAGAGAAGCGGTGGGTAGGGGAGAAGGGAGGTGGGCATAAATCTCAGGAGAGCAGGTCCTGTTTTTATATTCTTGTGTCAGCTGCTTATTTTTACAAAGAATATTGTTTGCTGTCGTTATAATTGAACTCAGATAATGTTTTGGAGCAGAGCTCACTGAACAGACTCACCAGTCTTGATGAGTTTTGTAGAGGAAGAGAAGGGTGTTCTTTTGTGTGCGAGGAAAAGAAAGGCTGTCTTTGACATTAGGAGTAGCATGAATATGCTGCTTGCAAGGGGATTTTACAACAGGTGAACAACTAGTGTCAATAAGCTTTGCTTCATTGATTTTGATTCATTCCAGCTGAGGATATAACCCAGTGGGAGCAGTTAGGAGAAAGTTATAGACCTAGAGGGGAAAAGGACATTTTTTTACCTATGTTAAGCCTTTCGCCTTGCAATCTGAGTTGCACCTTTGCTCCTAAGCAAGTGCTTTGGCATATCATGCACAATAGAAGTGACTTAGTGTGCTGGCCCTCTTGAAGAAACAGAATAAGGGTTATTCACATTGCCTCTTCCCTGCCTTCTGACACGTAGGTGTTTGACAGAGACTGCAAAAATGGGATGCTATGTTTATTTAAGGTTTCCTAGCATAGAGGAAAAAATAGCCCAAAACAACAAAATTTATTTAGTTTGGTGCACTTGCAGTTAAACAGGCGTGCTGTGCTTTTTGTGTTTGGGGTTATTTTAATTCTGCAAAAAGTTTGCTTTGTATGTTGTTTGCTCATCAGAGTCTTTGGAATTAAAAAAAAAAATATCTGAGAGTCACTAGGTGTTAATCTGTGACTTGCTGTGATATTTACTAGCCATAATCTATAAGCATTCACTTGCTGTCTGTCTTTTATTTTGACTACAAGGCAGTCTTGGCTTTGGTATTTCACTAATAGAGCTGATACCATTTTTACTTGTCATCATCCTGAATCTGCTCGTGGTGGAATACCAGCAGTGGTGCAGGAAAATGAATACGGTACCTCGAGGAAGAAAAAACATTTAGAAATTGAAAGTTGAGCGGAATTGATGGATCAGCAGAAGGGGTTTAGGTGACTAACAAACGTAATAGATTTGGATAGGACAAGTCCTGATCTCCCTGTTCTCACTCGGTTTCCAAATAGACTTAATGGAAAAGCAATAAAGTAGTGATGTTGTATAGAGCTAAAAGTAGTAGTTATGTTTCAGTTTGTAGTTTTGACCCTTCTCTTCCTCTGCGTGTGTGGAAGGAAATATAGATATACACATATGTAACAAAATTAAGTAAAACTTCGAAGCCCTTATAGAATCATAGAATGGTTTGGGTTGGAAGGGACCTTCAAAGATCATCTAGTGCAACCCCCTTGCCATGGGCAGGGACATCTCTCACTAGATCATGTTGCTCACAGCCCTGTCCAACCTGACCTTGAACACTTCTGATGATGGGGCATCCACAGCTTCTCTGGGCAACCTGTTCCAGTGTCTCACCACCCTCACTGTTAAAAAAAAAAAAAAACAAAAAACACCAACCAAACAAAAAAAACCCCTAACAAAAAAACCTTCCTTGCTTCCATATATGTATATTATATATATATATTTCTCAGATATGACAAGGTACCTGCAAAAGTTGTAACTTGTAATTCTATTTGGAAAAGCAGAGTTTTACAGGGCCAGGCCTGACACACAAAACTATGCCTGCATTTCTGATTTTGTAGTCTTAGCCACTGTCTTGTATTTGAATGTAAGCAGTTAGCCTTCCTGGGAAGAGAGGGTAAACTAAAACTTGTTAGATTTGACAGCATGTCCTGTGTTTCAAATGTACGCACACAAACATGGAGAGTTAATTCCAGGTTTGAATTTGCCATCCGCTCCCAAATTAGATATCATCTAGAAATCTTGAATCATGGTATGACAGAGAAAGTGGAAACCAACTTCACAGAAGATGTAGGTGATTTATCATTTACCATTATTTTATCTCTTATATTTAACATCCTGTCCACAGTGCTCTCTAGGAGATGCTACTGTAGCTCTGGATATGATAGCTGCGGAAGAAGTAGAGGTACCAAATTTCTGGTGCAGTGTGGTAAACCGGAGTGGGATTTCTGTTTTAAATTCATCATTTCCATAGATACTCTTCTCTTAAATGTAAATAAATCTGCAGGTTAGAAAGTAACTGGATGCACAGAAAATTCCAAGTGGTACTTCTGGCCAGTTTATATGACCGCTTCAGGTAAACAAATACAATATGCTTTCACGTTAGTTAACTTTGGGAGTAAAAACCTAAAGGGTTTGTAATAGTAGTTATTTTTATTACACTGCTGTGCTGTTCTGTTCTGAAGCTGCACAGCTCAATTAAGAGGTTCCCCCTCCACACACACACTGCATTTGTTTCCTAGGTGTCTAGTAGGCAAGGTGCTTACAACCTGTGCGAAACATTTCATTTGTGTCTCTGCCAGTGACTGTATGTATCTCTTTAGGTTGGGGGAGAATGAGAACAATGTTATTGTGAACTGAAATCTTGGCAATCAACCTGAGCATTGGTAGCAGATAACAGGGGATGGTGGAAATTGGAGGAAGTCTTGTTACTTTTCAGACAGTCACCTGTGGAGGATGAGGAGACAAGCTGTTGCTGCTGAGAGTGGATGTGAGTTTAGGGTCTGAAAGTATGCTGGTGCTGACTTGTTCCATGTCCATTGGAAATGGAAAGCAAATGAAAACCCAGAGATAGATAATTGGAGCTTTCCAGTTTGTGGCAATTATTTTTAGAGCAGTAATGTTATTGCCATTCAGCTGGTCTCATAAAACGGTCAGAATTTATTAACGACCTACAGTCTGGTTATGGAAACTTTACAGACACTGGAGTTACGGAAAACTTTGCCTTTCGGTCCATATGCCATCAATGATGGTTGTAAAATATTTCCAGTGCATGGAAAAGTTTGCCAGTCCAAGAGAAGTTATCATATGTCAAATACAGCATCATGGTACGACTCCTAAGATATGTCAAACCAATAGAAACTTAAGTATAACCAGTGAGTATTTTTCCTTAAAAACAGTGCTAAACTCATAGCTTAAAAATGTGTCTTGTGGAAGTGTGGGATTTGTATGCCATGGTCTGAAGTGTAAAAAGTCTCTGTGGCTGTTTTCTTCAGTGCGAGGAATTTCAATATAGAAGTGATGATCAAAATGCTTGATACTGCACCCGCTTGTTATTAGGAAAGATGAGTAAGATGGTTTTAATTCCCATCTTATAAGCAGACAGTTCTATAAGGTTGGTATTGTGTCCAGGTTGTGGATATGGTGCATACAGGTAAAATACTGTGCATTATTAAAAAGTAGTGAATTCAGAAATACTGAAGTATTGCTATTGCCACTGTACAGTGGTCAAGTTCTTGACTGTGCCACAATAAAACCATTCCACTCCTCATTTTCTCTTCATAATGTGCTCGTTTTATTGCACAGCCATACGTACGTTCTTGTTTTTAACTTGAAGTTAGTGAAACATCTTGCTGATACTTTTCCATTAACCTTGCTTGGATGAAGATAACAGGGCGTAGCGTAATATTTTTTTATTGATTCCATCCTTTCTCTCCCTGAATTGCTAAGCCAACGTAGAGAGGAGTGAACAGCTATTTTTAAAATACCCGTTATGATTAAAAACTGTAGATAAAAGACACTGGCAATTTTTCTCTTATTCTGCTCCCTTGGTTGTCAGCTGTTATTGGAGCAATTTAACCTCCAGCTGGGAGGGTGGACAAGTAGCACCCTCTTGCATCTCTTTGCAGTGCAGGCCATGAAAATAGCTTTGTGGATGGCTTTGTGCAGTGCCTCGTGTTAGCCAGTTTTCCAAAAGCAAACTGACCTTTGCTATATAACGTTTTATGTCAAGTAGGAGACCAGACTGGCAGCCGCTTGTGCTGGAATTTCTTCTAAGTGCAGTATTAGATTTTCTGTTGTAATGGTGATACCAGCTATTATGCTAGTTGGTGTTTCCTCCGTTACCCCTCCCACTTTTTCCGATTCAGCCAGGGCTGCCTCTAAATGTGACTGTGGAAATCCCTACTGCAACTTGTAATGGCAGGGCAAGAAAGGCGAGCACTGAGCGTCTCGGCCTAAAAATACTCTCTGGAGCTTGTTCTGTGCAGGTGTAGCTAGCAGTAACATCTCCTCTGCCTCTTCTAGTGGCAACTCTGCACGCTGGGGCTTTCGCTGCAGGCTGGAATAGCAGACAGGTGGGATGTGGGCCCCAGTCCCAGCCCTACAATCAGCAGTTTCTCTAGTGCCTTGAAACTGAACAAAAGAGTGGCTAAAGTGTGTGCTGACTGACAAGATTCAGTGATACATTTGTCTGCTGGGCCTTCTTCAAGCTGTGGAGGGAAAAATAGAACAAGCTTAGTTTTTCCATAATTTTCCCCCCGTAGCCCAAAGGAGACTACGCGGCAGAGATGTCTTCTCTAATCTTCTCTTCCTACCCTGCATTATTTGCTTTCCCTCCTCCTTTCCTTCTGTCTCACAGCTCCCCTCCCCACACACGTACACGCAGACTTTTGACAGCGCACCAGTTTTATTCTCGAGCTCTTTTTTTAGCCCACATGGGTGTCTAGCCAGTGCCTTAGCCCTGGCTAATACACGAGAGTTTGAATAAATGTATAACAGCAGGTAGCAAGTGACTGTTGACAGGGTGACGTATTGACTTAATATCTTGTGTAATGTGATATGAAGGATGTGCCTTTTGGTGTGTATTTTCATTTTAATTTTTTTTGTGTGTTTCTTAGGCAGGCACTTGTAGGCAGTTTTGAGTAATTGTCTGAAATCATTAACATGTTTATTAAATAAGGAAGCAGAGTGCATTATCTAACAAATCAATTATGTAAATGCACAAAAAGCGTAAGAGATTAGTCCTTAACTGTTGCTGAACTGCATCCACTTTCCTAAATTATAGATGAAAGTGGGTTTTTCTTGTCACTCTGTACGTGTGGTGTTAGGGTCCACTTTGCGCTCTCACAGCTTAAAGTAACAGCAATTAATTGGTGCTATTGTGCAAGAAGAGGGCATTCCTGATGTACACTAATGAACGCCAGTGTGCATACATCCTTTCTATACAGGGAAACAGATGGTCTGTAGTGGAGAACAGAAGTAATCTCAATTGGAGAGTCTGGATGACAAGATAAACTGACAGCGAAGCCCTAGCAATTCATTCTCTCATCTAGACACTGGGAAAAAATCTCCAGGAAAATCTGTTAATCTCTAGCATTTTTAGCAGTATAGTTTTTTTCTGGTGACTTATGATCAAATGAGACTATGCCTCTACAGTTTTACCAATCCTCAACTTCAAAAGGAGGGGAGTATAGAGCTCATCACTCACTGCACATGTGGAAAATTCACCCCTTTCAATTACAGCTGTATAAATGGTGTGTGTAGGGGACCATGTGGTAATAACAGCACAAACTACAGTGCTCCTTTTTCACCCACTGCATTTTCAGTCGTGCTCAACTGGAAAGAGAATACTCTTCTGTGATTCAGGCAACTGTGACTTATCCACTGCTCTGAAGCATATTGCACAGAAAGAAGGAAGACTTGCATCTTATGTAAGTGGTGGGTACCTGTGCAAAAGTCAGAGAAAAGGTTATGGATACGTTTTAAAAGTGAAGCTCATGGAAGCATTATCATTCTTCTGTATTAACTACATGTATGGTCTCAAGCTTCCAGTAGGAGCTGGGGCCTTCCCAGAGGTTATCACTGTGCAGCAGAGGAGAACATCAGTCCGACTAACTGTTCTTTTGCCACACTATTATTCTGCTACCACGTCAGCTTCTGTATATCTTCCACAGAGGTGTGCGGAGGTTGGACCACTTCCAAATGCTCAGCACAGGGGATGCAGAATTTCCCTAGAATGATTTTGCAGATGATCATAAATGCTCAAACTGTCTACAGCACAGTGGTCCTGAGGACGCTCTGTAGTTTCATCCCTACTGGAATGCCGGCACACGTAATTCAGCTCTTTATTTCCGTTGGTTTTACTTCTTACCCAGGCTTGAGTTTGGTTTGTTGAAGTGACTAACTTCTGTTGGCTTGGCAGACCACATCCTATTACCACAACCCAAGGTTGCCTCCGAGGAATGGAGGCAAGGAACTTTTTCTGCCTCTCCTCTGGTACTCACTCTTGTGCCCTAGTCCTGACAGGTAGCTTGATGAAGAAAGGCTTTGCAGCCTTACCTCTCTTTTGACAGACTGTGCACTACAGTGAGAGAGTCATTACACCATGTATTGCAGGAGTTGTTAACTTGTCATAAAATCAGCAACTATGCTACAGAGCTTAATACAAAGAATGTACACTGTTTTCCTGTATTCTGACTGTATTAGTTGGAGGCAGCTAACAGAATGCAATTCAGTTCACCAGTGCAGTCACATATGTCTGAATTGGCTATTTGCTGTCATTTGAAGACTTTCTGGAGTGTGTATCGCTGTGATGTTAGAAATGTGGAGATGTGGTAATTTAGCTGGAGACAGTAAATTATATTATTGTACCTGGAAGTAGGATTGGTTTAGTTTCTGATGAAACTTTCATTTATGAAAACCTTGTTCAAAGACAATGCCTTCCCAGGAGTTCTCGGTGTTAAAGTAACAGGATGTTAAGTGTGTCATGTTTATTGTCAAAATTAGATCAATCATAATGGAGCTAACAGATATGTCTGGTTGAGCTGAAAGATGAAGATGGGAGAGCTAGCAGATATCACCAAGGAGCTAAGAGATGCCAAGAGAGATAACAAATGTGGCTGGCTGAGCTGAAGGGGGTTTAGAAAAATGCAGTCCCAGTCATTGCCTCAGGGAAGAAACAGTAAACCTTGTAGACATAGAAAAAATGTCTCAAGTGAGCAGGAATGGAGGGGTTTGTTTTGTGCTGTTGTCTCTGACTCTCACTTGCAGTGTCTGCTTCTTCCTCTTCATGAGAAGTTACCATAGGGGAATGAATGCTGTGATAGCTGGGATTTGGAATTTTATTCATGTTTAGATTAAAAAGCAAACTGTAAAATATTATTGTGCTTGTGCTGATTCTTTTTGACCTTAGCAGTGTCCACGCTTCGGCACTTGCAGAGACTTGAGAATCTTTAGCCTACAGTGTTAAAGATCTTTATCCTGCAATGACTCACTTGGGAACAGATTCCTGTACCTGGGCAGAGAGCAGGAATAAACTCAAGGTTGAAAGGTGGGTGATCCAAGTCCAGCTCGCTGCTTTCCCAGAGACTTTGGGAAAGCAGATACATTGGTGTGATCTGTGTGATTGTTTTAGTACTCTGTGAAGCGGGAAGAGCACTCTACGGTAATGTAAGAAGGAATCCATTGGGGTTTGCAAAGTACTCAAGTGGCTCTGATAATATGGCCACAGAACCATTAGAGAGAGAATGGAACCTATATCGTTAAAGTATAGATTAATAAGAAAACAACATCAATATATGAAATATGGCCTTTTGAGTACTTTTGAGTAAACTATATTCCCTATTAAATACATCCCCTTACTTAAGGGATGTATTTTTCTGGAACGTGCAGGTAGCTGTTGCACTGAGATTTTTAAGTGGAGATTGCGCAATACCCTTTTTTGTTACTTCCAGTATCTTAAAAGCTCATTGGGCTATAATAAAAAGAATAACAGGAACACATCATACTGCATTTAGTGAAGTATCCCATCCTTTTACAAATACTTGTTTTTCAAAACCTAGAATGAGACCTAAATTCCTGAGTGGTGTCTTTTTAAAAGGAGACCCCACAGACCTTTCTCAAATAATGAAGAATGTGCTTCATATGATAATACTGCATAGGTATGGCACTTCTATAAAAGTTGGTTCAGAAAGTCTGCACAACACCCCCTCGTTGATGCTATAAATACATCTTTGTGATGAAGCTCAAAATGTGATGAAAATATTTTGATATTGTGTTGTTAACTTTTGATACATCTCTTGGCTTTAAAGATAAAAGGATTCACTCCTAGAATTTACACTCCTCTGATGTGATTAAAACCAGATAGGTGTACTGTAAATAGACTATGCTCTGTATGATGGTAGGTATGGCTTAGTGCTTTTGAGCAGGAGGTTTCTTACTGTGGAAAAACAGCTTTTCTTGATGAGTTGCTTGTCACCGTTTTCAGCAGCACCTCCTTTCATCTATTATTCATTCTGGAAGACTTAATAGTATGGTTTGGGCGTGGGCTGGTACCAGACACCGGTAGAGTATAACCCCTGCAAAAATAAGAGATCCACAGAGCTATCAGGGGTAGAGTGGAAAACAGTACAAACGCATCTTTGCTTTTTAAAAATAATTCCCCTACCCAAAAAAGAGCCACAATGTTACATGCTGTAAACTCTTTCCTGTAGCCCCCTATTTAAATGCCTGACTGAGCAGACAAAAAGATGAGTTTCTGTGCACCTTATGCCCATGTAAGGTATGATGTGAACCAAGACCCCTCTCCTCTAGTGAAGGGAGTAGATCTGCCCCCATTGTCTGATAATGATTGGAACATGGAACAGTATCTAGGCAGACTGCATCTAGTATTTTTCTCTAGCCCATTAACACAAACTGGGGTGTTTGTGGAAGGTCTACAGTTTCTTCCCCATGGTTTACTGTGAGGTCTGTAGGGCTGCAGTTTGGTGTGTGCATGTAATGACTGTGAAGTCCTATGTGACCGTGGATTTGTTGCAGTCGCTATGTGCATATAGATGGATGTATTTATAGAAGAATCACTGTGAATGTGAGAAATAAGCCTTTGAAGTGTCAAGCCAAATATTCGGGGTGGGGGGAAGAAGATTTGTCTACATCAGAAGCTTGCATTTCATGTAGACTTGTCTCGTTTTACCCAAAATATCTCCCCACAGGTTAGGAGAGCTGAAAACAATAATAATAATAATAATAATGGGGAATGTAGGGGGACGGAGCGTGTGTGTGAGACAGGGAGAGAGAGAGAAGAGGGAAGTAACAAATATCTCTGAAATGTTTTTGTTTCTCCTTACTTACAGCTTGTTTCTTTCCAAGAAAGCTTTTTCTCTTACTTTATTTCCTGTTCTGTCATAGAGCGGCAAGGGAGACAGAGCTGTGTTGCTTTCCCTTCGGTCAGACCCCTGCAGGTGTCCTACTGGCAAGGAACAAGTGATGGAGGACAGCTTCCAGTGTTCTCTGAGCAGGCTGGACCCCCTCAAAGCTCTGTGATGTGACGCTAAGTCAGGGTGATGGGAGGTATGAGGTGGATGCGTGCCTCTCAGCTCCCAGCATGGCTGCCACCACAAAACTAGCCCAAGCCTGACATGAAGCTTTTTTGTTTGTTTGTTTGCTGCTTCCCTTTGGGAAAGAAAAGGCATACAGATACTCCAGAGTCACAAACGAAGAGGTGCACTAGTCTTTCATTAAGCTGCTACTGTGATATTATAAGAGTAGACTGAATGACTTTTGGATATGGATTGAAGCCAAGGAATGTTACCGAAAGGAGACTTTTTGCAAAGCAAAATAAAATACAGATGTTTTTCAAAATTAACTCTTCAGTTGATGGCAGTGGTTTTGTGCATTACTTCCATTCCAAAAATAGGAAGGCAATCATTTTTATCAAGAACTGTTTCAGGCTGCAGTTCCAGGCTGGTAGGCATCTTAGCACATGTTGCCACTGGGACATCTCAAAATCTTCAGTTGGTGCTTTCAGTGAGAAATCCTTGCTCCCTGTTAACAGGTTTGAGAAGTGACTCTCTGCTCCTTTTGCTGTACCTTTCTGGTTTGAACACAATATATCCTCGTCCCAATTGAAATTTCTAAGTTTTGCTCTAAAAGAAATAAATCTTGAGAAGACCATGTACAGTGCCTGTATAACCTTCAAAAACATACGTTGCAAATAGTTTGTGGTGTTAAGGATGAGAATTCTTACCTTCTTGTTTGTAGGTAATTACTTACATTGTGCTCATTATTTCCAATATTATAGGTGATCTTCCCATTCCTTGTGCTTTTTAATATAATGTGTAGTACTGAAGCTGAAGAAAACCAAGGCGGCAAGAGGGCTGGCTTAGAAGTGGAACGCAAGATATTCTGTTTTTAAAATACCGTATACTTTGTAGTATTAAGTCTTTTCATGCTATGATGAAAGGTTGTGTGCTAACAGCATGTGCTGTTAAGTGGTTATTTCAGTCCTGAGCTACTAAATCCTTCCAAACGGTGTGATTTTAAACAAGGTTTGTGAAATCTAGCCAAGCTATTTGTTGTGCTCTGTATTTGAAATCTGTTATTTCGTATCATACATTGGTGTGATCTGTGTGATTGTTTTAGTTTTGTTCTTGGAGAGTGTTGGTAAAATAGCAGTGGCATTTATATTTTTCTTTAGTGTTCTGGAGACTTTAAAAAAAAAAAAAATCTTACAGTTAAAGTAGCAATAGGTTGCTAGCTGCCAGCCTTAGTATGCATTTTGAGTAATTTTAGAGACACCCGAATTAGGCGAGAGAGAGAGAGTGTGGAATTAAGACGATGTTAAAATGTAGCTTCAAATAGCTGTAAGTATCAATAATTGCAAATGCTTTATCTTTCCATGGAAATATCTTGGTTGGACTGCGCCTGCACCTTGGCATTTGAATTGACTTGCGCTGCTGTAGGTAAATGTTAACATGCAGCAAACACTGCAGGCAGATGAGCTGGCTGCCAAAAGAAGGGCATTTTTCAAATGTATCGCTGTAGTGTTGAATGAGAAGCTGATAATATGGTTTCTTTGAGAGATTTAAAATATTAAAGAAGCCAGTAGGAATAAATGAAGTGCACCCATTGGTTAACAGCATTTGGCTATATATCAAGCCCATTTCTGGAAGTAAAACTTGTAACATAAATTATTGAATACTGAATTACTGCAATGTGTTAAGGATTCTTTTTAATTACAGAATGTTAAGGCTACAAAAATAAAATTCTTCAAAGTTAATCATGGAGTAAAATAACTCCATATTTAGCTGAGCTTCAACTTCATTAAAACTGTTCAAACGGCTGATGGAGCCCTAATAAGTTTTGTTCAAAGATACGACATCTTTGAAAATTTTCTGCAAATCTAACTCTATTATCTTTGATACTCTCTAATTGGATATAGCGATCTCTATTCATGTTGTCTAGTGGATTGCATCCGTTATAAGGTGTTGTGAATGTATCCTGTTGTCCTGAAATTAGCAAATCCAGGGATTGTAAGGGCTATTTCCACAGTAGTATTTAAGCCCTTCAGGCAATGTTTTATCATAAGGCAAGTACAAAATACGTATTTTGCCTTATATAAATGTAAAACCACTTTGGGGAGTGGAAGATGGGGAAAAAATGGAATAAGCAACATTCTGACAGTACCAAATCATTAATGAGGGCACTGGTTCCTAAATTATTTACGGTGTGTTCCATGTGCTCATCTGTTTTAGAATTGTTAATATTGAATGTGTTGTTTGTTATATACACATATTTTTCTCTCTTTTTCTTTTAGATTTCCTTTTTGTGATATAATTTAATTAATGATGCTGCTTACTCTCTGGAGCTGTAAAGATTTTTTTTCTTCTGCAAAGTAAAATCACTAACTAATTTACTACTGAATATCATCTTATGAGAAGCTGTCGATACTGTGTAGATGATGGAGAAGCATAGGGACATAGTATTTATTGTCACAAACTGAGGTAGACCAGATATGGACACGACGGGGAGCGGATGCCGTATTGTGTCCTCTCCAGGAGGAAGCTAGCTAGTTTTTCTTCTTTGTCTTCTATATTCTTGTCTCCATTAGTGTCCGGGCAGGGGAGCTGGGCGGCGTTCCAGTGCCCTCTCGCCTCTTTGGGAGCTGTTACTTTCAGGACCATCAGCTGTTCATCCTCTTTTTGGTGTCCCTTAAAGCAGCTTAAACAGCAGATACAGAAGTAGCATTTTGCCCTCTGGTGGGAAACTGCGTTTGACAAATAAGTGGTGTGAACTGTGGTGACAAACATTCTGTTTAAAGAAACTGCGCGAGTCTGAAGAAATACTTACCAGGCTTGTAGAATTTTTTTTCCTGTGCTTCATTTTCTCAGATGTTGTAGCAATGGCATAAGTTTCTGTTCTCTTTCTCTTTAAGTGTGTGATGTTTTTTCTCCTTTATATCTATTCCTTTTGTGTCAGTGCTGTCATTAGAACTCATCTGTGGCTATTAGGCTCGGATGAAGTCCTTTGCCCCAGTCCCTTCTAACAATAGGAGAGCACTGAGCTACTACGTCCTACCCTGCCACTGTATGTATGGATCTGATTTGCAGTGTGAAAATTCAAACACACAAAAAGTGGAAATGGCCTGGTTTCTAGTTCTGATTTGGAAGTAGGCAAAATACTTCTTGCATTTCTAGTGTAATTTCAGCTAAAGTTGTTGGAAGGATAATAAAAGCAGTAATTTTTTACTTTGATGTTCTGCAATTTAGTTAAGAACAAAATTTTTTCACTGGTGTCTTGAGATGCTCCTCAAATGAGCCCCTGCTTCTTAAATAATTGTAATTGTGGGTATGACCATTCCTCCTTCATATTTATCTTGTTACCAATGACATAGATTCTTTCACTACAAAGTTATACAGTGTTTTCATGAACATGATGCTTTTAATGACATTTTGCTGGCCAAATACCTTCCTGCACAACACCATCAATGACAAAGCCCGGTTTTCTGAAATAATACATATATCATCTTAAAAATATTGTTATAGTAGATAAACTTCATGCCTTTTCAGTGAAAAAATCTTGTGCTCAACTTTCAGCTATACAAATGAGAAAATATAAACTAAGAAATATTAGTAAGATGAGGAAATACTGTATAGCTTAATTCCCCTGTACCCAAGATTCTCCATTTTACCATCAGTATTGCAATTTTATTGAACCTACTCTGAAACCGAGAGGCTGATTAACATGAAGCATCAACACAAGGCCCTTGTGCTTTGTTCATGGAAACGTAATGTATTACTGTATTTTGGGGGGTGAAATTTCTTCCTGCCCCTGAAGTGCAAGGCAGCTTCGCAAGACTTTTCGGACTCTTTCAGCCTCCTTTGATGTAGGGATATTTTTAATTGTGGTTTGAGAGCCCTTCTGTGTTGAGGTGAATTTTATCCTTGGGAGCATTTAGCTGGAATATGAAACATACTGTGCTCTGTGGCTGGCATCCGTCAAGGATTGTAGGATTTTTAGAGTGAAAACTGTGGTTCATACAGAAAAAATTGGCATAGAAGTCCCACGGAGGACAGTGCTATTGAAGATGTTTAGATATCTATCTTCCATTCAAATACCTAGCATGTACTAGAAGCTTTACTGGTGTTACTTAGTAGACGTTAGGTACTGTGGAGGTCCTTCTTGTTACTACATTCACATTTGATACTCCATGAAACGTCAAGTTCAGTCACTGTAAATGAGCTGAATTAGCTTTTGTTTCTTACGAGTTGTCATTTTATCTGCAGCTCTGCCACAAAGAGGTGATTATTTTACTGTATTTTTCTGAAGGAGCTTCATTGCATTAAGAGAAATAGCTCAGGAGCAGGAGGCAAAATAAGGAATAGACCCGTGTTATTTCCTTGATGGCTTGTGACAATGCCAAATGCATGTTTTGATTTTCTGCCCAGCTGAGAAGTTGTTTAGTTTTAAAAACCTGAATTCTCCTATTATTCATTTCTATAATTTTAATTCATTTTGATTTATGAAGCTTGGTGATTTAAAAAACCCACTTTTGAAGGTTGATTTAAAATCGGTATGAAACCACTTTTCCTTGAGAGCTATTATCATGCTGTGTGTTACACACAGGTTGTGTACTTGTGGGATCAAGTTACATCATCTTTATATAACAGCCTCCCACCCATGTACTCAGTTTATTTTTTTGTTGTCGTTTTTGTTTGTGTATGGACATGTTTTCACGTGTATTATTAAATGAAACTTTTTTTAAAATTGCCTGTTGTCCAAGGCTCACAGTGAAGGGGTTTGGGTTTTTTTAATAACTCTTCTGCATTGTGCTTTTCCAGTCGTTTTTATACAATGTCCCACTTGAATAGAAATGGCTTGTTTGATAGAGTATGGAAAGATCTATTGTGCCAGGATGTTCGTAAATGGATGCATGCATATGCACGTGCACAACCCTGTCATAAGATTTGGTGAACATGTCTCTGGAGATTTTCTCACCTTAGAGGAGAAGGAGGGGGAAAGTGAATTGATGGGGTACCGAGGTACTTCCCTAAGCTTTACAGAGTTCTAGTGATGTGTGAGAAGTATTGTTCTGTGGTTATGGCATGTATGTTGAAGCTGTTGGACGCTGCTCCCAGCTCTGTCACAGACTTCTGATGCAGTCATGCACAAGTTGTTTGGTGTCTCAGTTCCTCAGTTGTCAGTATTGTCGGGTTCCTTTGATAGCACCACAGAAGCGTGCACAGGTGGTTGTGGTGTGAATGAAGGCGATGACCTTATTGCAATAATGGCAAGTTTGTAAGGATTATTATACTAATATGTGTGAAAGAATATTGCTCCTTCACATTACTAAGCTCGAAACTAAAGCGGAATAAATATAACTGTATGGGATTAATTATATTTTAGGGTTTTTTATAATTTAAGTGGTTTTGCCATAACTCGGCTGCAAGCATTTTTGTGTTACTATGGTTTTTGAATCTTGAAGATAACACTGATGATGTTCTTGGTTATGATGGGGTACTACAATGCATAATGTGGAGACTCTTTATTTGTATCATTTTTTTCACATCAGACAAATCCCATCCCTTGTAATCCTTAGCATTTCTCTGTCTTGTCAGTGGTGTGCACTCAGTTTCATTTGTTTGATAATTTGAGTGATGAAGATTTAATAATCTTTCTTTGTCGTCTTCTGAAGTAAATTGTTGGGTAATAGTGATACTAAATCTACTCAGTCATGAGGTTGAGAGCTGGTTCTTTCTGCACAGAGCTATATTGCAGGCATTGCTGAACTCAGATTTGAGACTGGAGAATCACAGTAGCTGTAAAACTAGCTCATAGATTAAAATTTATTGCTGTTCAAAGACTATCCTCTTTTTTTTTTTTTTTCCCCCTGAACAGGTGCTTTATGTGTATATTTACTGAATCTCAATAGTGACCTGATTTTTCACTTTTATCAGTGGATGGCGTCAACACAGCAGTGCCATACACAAATGTCGCCTTCTTGCTATGTAACTTACCCAAGAATACAGGAAATAGATGGAAAGAATTAAGCAGGTGGTAGATATCATCTGCACGTATGTAGGGCAGAAGAATCAATTGTGGTAAGTAGAAGAGAGCTATTGGAGTATTGAGGGACAGAGGCAGAAAGAGAGAAGGTAGCCAGCCTCCCCAGCTACCTTTCACAAGTTAGTGAACAAGTGTTGTCTTGATAAATAGCTGATGCTGAATCTGTCCTAGCAACAGCTATGTTTAACACAGCTGTCTGGTGCACATTATGGATAGCAGTGCAGGAAGAGTAATTTTCAGAATGTCCTTTTACATAAACAAGCTGGAAAAAGGACTATTAAGATACTAGCTAAAAAAAAAAAAATTACTTGACTATATCAAGGGAGGGTTTGTAAGTAAGGTACAAATTAGTCTGTGAGCAGGAGATGGCTTTACAAAAGTATAGGTAATGTAGAAGAGAAGTGATTGGTGAAAATAAAAATGGAGAGGAGATGAAAGATGGAAATAGAGAACAAGGGAAGGTTAGGAAAAATATGAAGTGGAACCAAGATAAACTCTGGCTTTCAGAGTTAAAGATGACAGAAATTACAGCAGCTATTCATCTCTCTAGCTTGGCTGAATGCAGAGGAGTGTAAAAGTTAAGGTCCCGTTAAAGGGCAGGTCAGCAGTGTGACTTCATCATTCTGTGCTCCTACTGGAAAACAAGGGCTTGAAAAAGGGAACGAGATGAACTGAAGGTACATCGGAACATAAAATCCTCCTTTTTCTTCTTTTTAGAAAGACATTATGATGATTCAGCATGAAATACAGGCAGTAATGTGCACTGCTTTGAACTGGATTTGTTTTACTTACATGTTTAAAACAGTTGCTGCGTTAAAGGTGGATATTCCCAAAATTTAGGCTGTTTCCATCCAGATGAAAATTATGTAATTGAATCAGATCTCTGTCCTATTTAGTGTCTCTTTTATCTGACAATGCCCTGTGTTGGCTGCTGTGAAGGAAAGTGTAAGAAAACCTACAATGCCCAATTAGGGAGTCATGTGGCCGTATGCCATGTTTTTTCCATCTCAGCTGAAGACTGGCTTCTGCCGTGAAGCGTTTGGATTTCTCTCCCTTCCACATTTACTGAATTCCGTGCAACATAATACAGGATATTCTCGTTAGCTATATAAATCTCAAAACCTTTTAAAAAGCTGCAGCACCTATTATCTTCTGTATCTGGATCCCCATTCTTTAGCTGTCTTCTAATATCCGTTCATGTGGTGACAACCATCTTGAGTTGGTCCCTGGCACCATACTAAACATGATAAAAACATAAGCATACGAGATAAAGGTAAGATTAAAAAAAAGCAAATAACTTTTTTTAATATACAAAGGTTCTAACGTACACTGTCTTGCAGATTTTTTGCAGATTAGACTAAATTGTCATAATAGTTTGTTCCTGTCATAATATCACAATTCTGTTAATTCCAGCATTTTCAGTTCAGAGAAAAAAACCCACCAACCCTTCATTCAAGGATCTGGTTTTAGGTGAGGTGTTTTTGTAACATCATAGGTAAATGGAATTCTCATTTCCCAAATACACTAGGGTCCTCACAGCATCTGCTGTCTTTCTAACATACATAAACACACAATATGTGGCAGTTTCCAGCTCTGCTGGGAAGTTGTGGGTTTGCAAGTAAAAATCTTTCTATTTGGCTATCAGAAGGCAGACTCTGATGACCTGAGATAGATAGAAGCCAGTGTTCATACATACACCTGTGCTGAGACTATTCTCCAAATGAAGTCTTGTTTCTTGTATGTGATTCCTCCGTCACACGAGTATTTAGAGGATGCTTTGGTTTATTTCTGATGCTTGAAAAATCTCAATATTTTTGTCAGTGATTTTAAGTGTTAAAAATTTTGCTCCTGTAATATCACTTTGATATTTCCAGTTGATACGTTCCAGGGAAATGAACTCTAAGCTTCCCGGTGCCAGATGATATCACCCTGCTTGATGTTGATATTCCATACTAGTTGGATTCTTTTTTTAGTGTTGTCCTCCTATTGTTCCTTATTATAACGCCCAGAGAGATGATATATCAGTATCTTAGCCTCCGACACCACTGCAATTTGTCCGATAGCTGTCACTGAACTACAGGCAGGTTTAGAATGTCACATTTTTGTGTTAATAAAAGTTGTTTTTTCCTGGCAGAGTGGTTTAGGTACTCTTTTTTCCTTTATCGCACTGACCTGAAACTGAAGTTCAAATATACCTCAAATGTTTGCCTGATAATTAAAATTAGGGGAAGAGCATACAACTCTTCTCTGTGGAGTGGGAGTTCAAAAGGAAAACAGGAGAAAAGATAGTGAGACAAGTCACTGACTTCCTCTGATTTACAAATGGTAGAGAGATTTTCTCTGAAATACTTTAGAGCAGAAACTAATTGGTTGAGCTTTCATCCAGGTTTCCAGTTGTCTGGCTTACTAAATAAAATGGCAATGGCAAAGTACAGAATTGTTCTCCAAATATAAGAAACGCTCAGCGTGCCTCAAGAGATCAGTAGTCAAGTAAAAAGAGGTTAAAACCTTGGTGAGAATCATTAATGGAAATTGAGCGAACAGCTCTATTGCCAAGAGGGGAAAATTGTTTCATATATGAGTGATGATGTGTATCCTAATAAAAGACATCTTTTCACACCCACCAGGAGTAAGACATATTCTGTACTTTTATATCCCATCTTGTTCTGAGTAGGAAGAATATCTTTTTTTAAGAAGAAAAATGTTTTGTTAGGAAAGAGAAAAGGAAAGAGGTTTTCCCACATGCGGAAGAAATTCACGAATCATTTCCATCCGAGTATATACAGAAGCAGAGAAGCATTCCATAAGAGAAAGAACAACTGATATTTTTCAGTTGACCTTCAGCACGAACATGATTTGGTGATGCTCTGACTGGTTTGTGACAAAGGAGTTGTCTTTAATGAGGGAAAAATAAAAGTTAGGGCCTCGTCATTGGCTGGAATGCTAAATACATTGAAATATTTTCTGCTGAGCTTTAGAAAGAAACAGTTAAAACTGCGAACGGAGACAACAGATCCAAGAGAGGTGACAAACAGGTGCCCACGCCGTACTACCTTTGCTCTGTAGTCTCGAGTGGGAGGAATATTGTTGCTAGATGGAAGGTGTGCGTTCAGGTGAGGAAGTTCAGCTGAGAGAGGCACAGCTTGAGGCTGAGTCATACAAACAAAATCCCATTTTGAAATGGGGGTAAGATGTGTGACATGAAAGGGGAAGAAGGCGGAGTGTAGGATTGTTCTGGGAGGAACTTGGGGTATGCAAAATATTTCAGGAGGGTGTTGAAGTGGGTGGCAGTCACCCTTTCATCTCCTCCCTTTCTTTCCTGGCATGCTTTCTTCCTTCCCCGCTCCTCTCCCAGAAGGTGTATCCACACCCCATGAGCAGCAGCCTCCTCCTAGCTGCCTGTTGTCACTTCTCTCTATCTGTTGGGCAGCTGCAAAATGGGAGAGAAAGGCACCACCTTGCATCAGAGGGAAACACTAAATGGAGCCTGGATGGGAAGCAAGAAGGTGGCTCCATGGGGAAAGCATTCTTTTGTGGTTTTCAGGGGACATGCAGTAAGGACTTTCTGCTCTCCAAACTCCAACCTATTCACCTAGATACAAGCAGGAGAGAAGCTGTTGCGGCTGGAGTAGCTGCTGGCAGCTGTTCTTGGCAGCCGTCTACTCTATGCCTTGGGGCAGCTCTGGGGACAGATACTTGAACACAAGTTTGGGTCTCTTCCTGTGTTGCCAAGCTCTAGGTGGAATGAAACTGCTGAGAAAAGGACAGTAGGTACCACACCTTGGAGCTGGACAAGAGCACGATCTCTTTTGAAATGTAGTAGTGTTTTCTGTGACGTCAGGTTCCAGTTTTCCAGTGGGAAACTGCTGGCTGATTGGTTTAAGAGCTTCTTGCCTTCTAATTGGCTATTGTTACAAGAAATAAATTGCTTGTTGTATAATCTGTTTCACAAAGTGATGCTCATGGCTTTTCCTGTCCCTGACTTCAGAAGAGACCCAACCGATTGTATGCAAGGGAGCGTACAAGAGGAGGAAACAGAGGGGTGAATCTGTGCTTGTACCTGGCCAGAGTTAAGCAGGACTATTTTCATAGATTTTAGAACAGAAAGACGTACAAACTGAGGGATGTGGGGGAAGGGTTGCGGTGAAGTACACCAGCTCTGCCAGGGGACTAAAATACGGAGCACTGAATTGTCCTACAGATGGAGATATATTGGTAATATTATCTAACATCTGCACTGCCAGAAATATGAAACCTGGAGAAGGGAGGGTCTCCAGCTGCAGCAAATAATTGAATGGGAACAGTTTCTGCAAGGCAAGAAGGCCTGAGAGGAGGCTGTTCAGAGTTATCACCGGCTAGAGACTGGTTTTATGGGCTCATCAATAAGATTAGGGATTTCCCTAGGTAAATGAAGGCTCAGTCAACAGTTACTGTGATCTGGAATCTCTGAGGTAAGCAGAAGCCTGGGAACAAAACGACACGCTCTTCTTGTTTCCTTTCTTTGCAAATTGCTTGGCAGCTGAGTGGGAGAGACAGCCAGGGATGGCTGAGGGAAAGGAAAATCCGTGCTTCGTTCTAACCCTTTCGTTCACCCTGTCTGGAACTTGCCCAGCTACTACCAACTTACTTAGGTACCTTAGAAGAGGTTTCTTTTCCAAGGCCTTTCTGAGCTTAGTTGATGCAATGTCATCTGAACACTCTGCAGGGTAAAATGCTGTTTGCCAAATCTGCAGGTTTTATGAGAAGACTCCTCAACTTATCTCTTTTATGGTGTAGTTAAGATAGTATACCAACAAACTCCTTAATTTCAGCAGGAACTTTCATGCAGGATTTTCCCTTGGTTTGACATGTTCACATTAAGGTTTAGGGGACGGTTTTTGTTTTAATGAATTACAAGGCCTTCAAGAAGTGGTATTTACCCAATATTTTATTATAAGAAGCAGGTTTACTTAGTCCTTCAACAAATGGTACAATAAAATGTCTTTTTCTTTTTAATGGTGTCCCAAGGAATGCATGAGTCTTTGAAGCTGAAATACTTTGACATCACACTGGGTGATGAGTTGCTATGGTTTCAAGGGCAGTGTTAATGCCAGAAAAAGACTGCATCCTTGAAATGTGCACACAGACAGTCCTGGGCTTCTATATATTTCATGACCAGAACTTAGGAAGTAGCCTTCCACATCAGTGGCTTCATCACAGGGCATAAGGAGAATTTGAAGGAAGATGTGCAACTAGATTCCTATTTGTTAATAGCCATTTCATTCGATTTGAGTAGAACTTTGTGTATGTGGCAGTTCTCAGCACTTTGATGGAAAGACGGAAAGCTTATGCCTAGTGCACTCTGCGCACGCAGGGGGAATTTTTAAGGCAGGCAGAAACTGGAGTGGGAGGGAGAGGATTCTTATTTTGGTGGGGAACAGACTCTTAATGCAAGCCGCTTGCTTAACTTCTTGAAATAAATTTTTCAACCTGCAAAAAATGGCATGTTTTTATCAGATGCCGATAACAACCTTAAAGTATATGTGTGTATATATACTTTCTCTGAAGAAGCAGCAATACAGCAGGACATTTTTTAGAATATAAAATAATTTTTAATAACCAAAAAAAGGTATATTAGCCACCTCGCTTATCATTTAAGTGTCTTTAACTAAAAAATAGAGCCCTAATCAGTTTTCCCTCGAGTCTTTTAGCCTGCAAGCAAGAAATAGATAACTGCTGTATGTTTAAAACAATACATTATTTCTCAATGCATCGTAGAAATGTGAATTTCTCTGAGTTATATGTAGTGCATATATTTCTGGAAAATATACAGTGGCTTCACTGTGGGTATTGAAATGTGTCTCTGAAAGAAAGAATGATTTCCTTAAGTCTTAATGAGTGCCTTATTGATTTGTAATGAACAAACCCTCTTCTCTCTACAGACAATCTGTTTCTGGTAAAACAGGTACAGTTACCATGACTGACTCTGTTATATTGTTCTCTGATGTTTCAGCTTCTTCCTCGGTGTAGCCAAGGATGGTTTAGAGTAACTGCTATCATTTAGAGCTGTGCTTGATTTCTCCCTATACCACACATATGTTTCCCTCTTCCCCCAGATAAAACAATACAACTACTCATTGAGTCTTTTACAAGCTTCAGAAATGGGTCCCAGCCAGGTAATCTGTCAGCCCTGGGCCTGGGATTCTCCTGCGTATCAGGTGCTTTTGTAGAAGTTGAGAGGTTATTAGGACTTGGCGGGTTCACAGACACAGTGAGGGGTCCCACAGTCCTCTTATCTTCCTTGAATTACTCGATTTTTTTGCGGGCGAGTCTTGATCCTTCTTCCGTCACCTCAGTTTTTCAGTCTAACTGGTAACATTTGACTTTTCAGAGAACCTGTAATTTTGGAAGTAATTATTTGATCCTTAATGAGTTTACTGATGTGTTGAGACCAGCAGGATGAAGGGAAACTGCTTGCAAATGAGCAGTGTTCATCTAGAAATTCAGCATTCTCACCAAAGTGTTCAAGGGAGGAAATGGTGCCAGCGGAGTTCCCGAGACTTCGAATTCTAAATCTGGGATTTCCAACTTAGAACAGCTGTATGTACACTGAGGCTTTTCTCTTCATTTGTCATCTATCTAACAAGCTCGTGGCACATATGTATATTTGCCTGTGAATTACAAGGAAATGTTTTGGAAGTCTACAGGGAATCCAGTTAATCAATTTGATTCATTGCAGTACTTATTAGCCATGATGGCTGAGCCTCAGAAGGTTTGCCATTTTCTTTGGGTAAAGTTCACTGTATTCTAAGCCAAAATTGTTGAAATTAATATCTTAACTTTTATTACCCAAAGAAACTGTCAGACCTCTCTAATGGTTTCAGATGGAGTAAGACCACCTTTTTTCCTTTTTTTTTTTAATTTTTTTTTTTTTTAAGTGGGTTCAGCTGAAGGGCATAGTGCAGGCATACACAAATTGCGGGGGCGGGGGGGCGGAGGAATCTGAATTAAGGTCTGGGTCCTGCCCAAATCTTGTGAGGCCATTTGGGTAATCTTTTTTATTTTGTCTCTTCACCAACTGCTATTTAACAGCTTGTAAAGATCTTTTGAAACTCTATTATTTTATGCATTAGAGATTTGCCTGCTTCCACCCTCCCCCTTTTGGGATTCTGTGAGGCTTTTTTCTTGTATGCTGTGCCAACAGCAGATTTTGCCTGAGTATTCTTTTTCTCATTAACATCAATTGAAGTGAGACGTCAGAAATCCAGGACCATTTGCAATGACAGGACAGTGCCAATGCTCTTCCTTTTATAACCCATAGGAATAAAACTATGCAAAGCATCATTTCGTTATTCACATTATGATAGCCTGCATAAATTACAAGTCATAAGCTAGGGAAAAAAAATTTCATGATGTCCTTTGTCAAATATCCACAGTTTAAATTTTGAGGGGAAATATGAGGAAGAATAAAAAAATCAAAATAATATCACCAGTGGATTTTGGACGTGTCTATATTCCTTTGTTAACAATTTTATCACAATACCATGTTAGCCTACTTAGGCAAGTGAGGATGAGTGCCAGACCATCTATTTCTTTGCTGTTTTAGAGGAGGTGTGTACTGAAAACCATGCTCATGTCTTTTTTTTTTTTTTTTTTTTTCTTATAATGATGAAATATTGAAGGCGTAGAGTTGAAATCAGATCCTTCATACCGCCTTCATTCGGTAACAGATTAGGTGAAATCCTCCAGCATATCATGCACCTTAGTCCTACTAAATTGAGCAAAATGCCCAGCACGCTTTGCAGTGTCAGGACCCTTCTGCACATCATAAAAAGGACATTCTTTTTCTTAAACCGAGCAAGTCCTCACTTGTACAATGGATCTTTAAAATCTAATTCTTTATGGAGAAATAATTCAGCACTTGTCTGTGGTTTACTTTTAAAGCTCACTGAATTTTTGGGCTTATTTCACTGCATCTGGTTTTTATGTGAAGATATCTGAAGAGAGCAAACAAGCATATAGACAGTGATTATTGTGAACATTGGTCTTTTTTTCATTAGGTAGGATATTTTGGGTAAATTAATGAGGTAAAATCCAGTTGAATTCAGTGGAGGGAAAGCCATATTGTAGCTTACACTTAGAGTAACTATGCCCTTTTTTATAGGATTCTGCAGACTTTAGCACATGGGAGCAGAATAAACCATTTTTCCTCATGGGGACACAGCCAGGCCAGCTCCTCTCAGAGCTTAAAGCCATTCACTTTTTCTGCACCTTCATGTGTGAATCTATTGCTCATATTGGGAAACAGCAATAGTCAAGGGAAATGGCAGCAAGCTGTGCTCTCTGATATACCCAGGCTGTAAGAACATGTTGATTAGGCACATGCTAAATACATTTCCTGAGTTAACGTCTTGAGTCTTGCCATCTTTTCAAGCTACAGAAATGGTCAGATGTTTCTTTGGAGAGGAAAATAGTAAGAAAAGAAAAAAGCTATCAGTCTTTAGGTATCCCCTCAGATCATGTGTTACAGTCACAGAATCACAGAATGGTTGGGGTTGGAAGGGACCTCTGGAGATCATCTTGTCCAACCCCCCTGCTTGAGCAGGTACACGTAGAGCAGGGTGCACAGGACCGCGTCCAGGCGGGTTTTGAATATTTCCAGAGAAGGAGATTCCACAACCTCCCTGGGCAGCCTGTTCCAGTGCTCTGTCACCCTCACAGTAAAGAAGTTTTTTCTCATGTTCAGGTGGAACTTCCTGTGTTCCAATTTGTGCCCATTGCCCGTTGTCTTGTCATTGGGCACCACTGAGAAGAGTCTGGCCCCATCCTCTTGACACCCACCCTTCAGATATTTGTAAGCAGTAACAAGATCCCCCCTCAGTCCTCTCCTCTCCAGGCTGAACAGACCCAGGTGTCTCAGCCTTTCCTCCTAAGAGAGGTGCTCCAGTCCCCTGATCATCTTTGTGGCTCTCCGCTGGACTTGCTCCAGCAGTTCCCTGTCCTTCTTGAACTGGGGAGCCCAGAACTGGGCACAGTACTCCAGATGTGGCCTCACTAGGGCAGAGCAGACGGGGAGGATAACCTCCCTCGACCTGCTGGCCACACTCCTTTTGATGCACCCCAGGATCCCGCTGGCCTTCTTGGCCACGAGGGCACATTGCTGGCTCATGATCAGCTTGCTGTCCACCAGCACTCCCAGGTCCTTCTCAGCAGAGCTACTTTCCAGCAGGTCAACCCCCAACCTGTATCGGTGTGTGGGGTTGTTCCTCCCCAGGTGCAGGACCTTACAGTTGCATGTCTCTTCTGTAAATAAGCATTTTGGTTTAGGGAATGCTTTTGGAGGTGGAAGGGGACACCTTCATTTTAAAGTAAGATATTTAGGAAAATTAAAGACGTTAAAGTAATAGCTAAAGTTCAACACTTGTTAGAATTTATGTTCAATGGAAATTGATAGAACTTACTGACTTTGAGACTTAGTTAAAAAAAAAAAAGCAAACAAACAAAAAACCCAAAAAACCCCCAGACCTGCAGAAAAGACAAACCTATGTGATTTTGCTAATTTTCCTAGTTGCCTGGATAAGGGATCTGTAGAGCCCAACAATCTTCAATCTGACTGGGGGAACAACAGGCTTTTTTTGCTTTGTGGGTCATGAGAAGGAAGTCTGGGTTTTGAAATTAGATAAACAGGGCAGATCAAAAGCCTGAGATGCATTCATTCAGAGGTGTGATGTAATATGTATGTCTTTCCTTACTATTCCAAGGAAGAAATAAGTTTTAAAATACAGCAGGAAATGGGTTAATTGTTGAGTTAATAAAAAGAAAGGGAAAAGGCTCAATATATTATTTAAGGTGGGGGGAGAGACCCAGAAAAATAACCCTTTCTATCACATTTGTTAAGATCTAAGGGAGTTTGATGTTCTTTCTTTTCCAGAGTAATGAAACATACTGCATTTGCAAAGTGGCATTTTAGGGTGGTTGCAAGGCAAATTCAGCATGTTTAAGGGAAAAGGATTTCATCCCTTCCCTCATTGCAAATGATCTAGAGTTGCACTGTTCATAGATACCTTTCTTTGTATCCCAGCTTCCTGGGACACAGGTTTCTGATGTGTCTGGAGCCAAGAGTCAATGAATGTGATAGGAATTGGAATGTACTACTTAATATCCTGTACTTATTAGTTTGTGCTTGTGCAGAATCAGCCAAGGTAATTTTTAGGAAGTGTGCGGGTTGTTTAGAGTGTCAACAAATCTCTTCAAGATGGAGGAAAATAAAGGACATTTAACAGTCGCTTCACATAGTTCTTCTTAGATTGAAGTAAAGTGCAGTATTAAAGATTAAAACAAAGCCAAAACATAACCAAAGGCAGTGTTACTGTAACTCTAAATGTCGTACATCCCTTAGAGAAAGTATCTCTCAGATTAATTATGGAACCCCTGGATTTCAAGAAAGCAGTTATGGAGGCAGGGGGGATGGCCCTCCAGGGAGAAATCTAAAGATGTTTCATGCCAGCAATAAGAAATTGTTAAGGAAACTAATTGCTATGAAAGACTTTTAAAAAATAAATAAAATACAGAGAAGTCATCAGCTTGAAGTAAGGAGGGAAAATGAAAAGATTATTTGAATGCTATTTAAGGAATTAGTGGAAGAATAGAGAGAGCTTAGTATGGTTGTGTCTGAAATGGATGGCTAATTTCAAAGATTTTTATCAGTACTCCTTTGGAGTTACCTCTGTAACTGCTTCAGAGGTTTGCTGCCTACAAATGCAGCCCTTCCCAGCTCACACCACAGGCATGCTTCAAACAAAATGTGTTGTGTTCTTTGTCATTTATTTGGATCTAAATCTTTGTGCTATCAAATGTCATATACTTCTTTATTTATTATACTGTGTGCCTGAGTGATTTTGAGGTTTGGGTTTTTGGGGTTTTTTTTGGGTTTTTTTGGTGTGTGCGTGTGATTTGGGGTTTCTTGTTTAGGTAGGGCTTTTGTCCCCCCTGTAACATAGTGGGACTACCTTGTTGCTTGTATCTGATCTGCAAATAAGAGCAGGGCTGGATTACATTTTGTCTGCCCCCCGTTTTTTCTGCTGTCCAGCTTGAGCAGCCCAGCTGGCCTTTACCATTTCGGGTACCACAGTTTTTTGAGGTCCATGGAATATAAAACAATTGCCAGACTGTGGTGAGGTATGATCACCATGGAAGCTGTTGTCTCTGAGATATATTCTGATATAAGTTGAAGTCTGCAAAATCCTGTGCGCCCAAGTTAGAAATGTTAGAATAGGTGCACCTCTGTCCTTTGCATTCCTGGAAGGTGCTGTTTCTTACTTGCATGATCGTAATTATTTTTAAATGCTGTGTCTGATCTTATTCTGTTCCTTTAAAATCCAGAAAAACTGTGGACTTACCCGCTTTCAAGAATGTACAAGCACGTGACAGAATAGCTTTTGTAGACTTGTGCTGACTTGTGCTTAGGCCACTAGCAGGGTTCAGCTCTGTGGTATAGCTGGCTGCTGCCTGGGTTATGGAGGAACTTCAGCAGGCTTTTGCTGCTTGGGGACCAGCAATAGCAGAAGGAGGAAACGCAGCGAGTTACCTTTTGGTAACAGAAGCATTGATTTACCAGATTTTCTGAAAATCCAAAGTTGTTCTCTCATTAGGTGCAAGAGAAGGAGTATTCTTTCCAGTCTGTCTGCTTCTGTTTCTGCAGTCGGGACATCCCTCCAGCCTTGCCATGTTTCTAGAACCTCTCTTCTTTACCCCTTACACTCCAATAACTATGGGGCTTCCTTCTGCTCCTCCTGGGTACAAGGGTACATGCTGTGAGGGGGCAGTAAGAGTCACCTCCTTGTTCTCACTTCTGCTGTGCCAGTGTAGTACAGTACTTTTAAGAGCAGAGGGGAGGAGGTGTCAATTTTTCTATAGTTTTGGGATGGTGCTACATCAAGTTCTGGAGACTGGACCTATTCAGTGCTAGGAGTGATGCTAGAACTGTAAAGGCACATAAAGTGTTAGCTTCTCTTCTGGGTTTGAGGTACTTAAAATTTTGGTCCATTTGTATGAACTTCCACCACACTGTGAGAGAGGGTTATCTGTACCCCTTACCTGAGGGTCATCCTTAACCCCACCTCCTTTTTTCTCAGCAGCAGCGATCTGAGCTGCTGAAATGGGACTGCAGATGCAGTTTGAGCTATAAATGTAGCTGCCTGCTTTGTCCAGACAATTCTATCCCTGTTACCTTTGGCAGCACGTCAGGCCATCTTCTGTTCTCATTGCTTGTATTGTCAGGCACTTTCCTCTGCCTACACCTGTTTTTTCTTTTTTGTTTGGTGTTTTGTGGTTTGGGGTTTTTTTTCCCCTCCTTTTAATGCTGACTAGTTTCCACAAGAACTGCATCTATGTGTTACCACCACATGGAGAGAAGTATAAGTGTGTGGTAAGGCAAAAAGAAATAGAAGACAATAGTACTTACACGGTAGATCTTAGCGTTTATCACACAGGACTGATGGTTGTGAAGATAAAGATTAAATGACACTGAGGAAAATGGAGGAAGAGATCTGGGGAGCCAGGGCTGTGTAGCGACCTTGGTGTTACAGAAAAGTGGAATATGCAGTGCACAGCTTGAGGCAGAACTTACTTTCTTTTTAAGGAGGACAGCTGAGGTCTCTGTAAGAAGTGCGAAACAGAAGATCTCAGCTTTTGTGCCATTTACAAGGGGTTGCTGTGGCTTGCTTTGGCTTGCTTCAGCCTTACAATTAGCCAGGGTTCAGGAGTGTGCTTCAGCCTGGATAGAAGGCTGTGGAAGAGGTCTGAAGACCTTGTCAAGTTGTTACAGGAATTGGCACCAAGACTTTTTTCAGTGTCTGTAAGTTGGTAATGGGCAGGTGGTTCAGCCTGAGACTCAAGTCCTTGTCTTCCCAGGAGCTTTGGGACCACAGTGGACTTCACCAAAAATAGTTTGCCAGGAGTCGAGGATATTTGGATTTTACAGATTTCGTTTTTTGTTGTGCCAGACTTCATGCTGATGTAGGAATAAAATGTTTTTATTTAGCAAGAAAGCTTGACTGCATACTTCTGCACTTGTCGCATGTTCCTATCACATCCTCTTAGTTTAAGCCAATCTATTTTATCTTGAAATTTAATCCATCAGATGTGAGAAAAAGCAGAAGTGCAATATTTGGACAACTGTTTACTAAAAGCATTTCCGATTCCTGCTTTTCAACTGACTGGTGTGCCGTCAGTCAGCTTGGTCAGCGTGTTTGCTAAGGAGCGGCCTTTATTTGCAAATTCATGGCTGTCAGCATGTCCTTCCTTTATTCCAGGTTTGAACCACTATCATTGCCTGTTTCTTTTAACTAGATGCAGTATGTTGTCTTGAGTAATCATCAGAAAGTACTGGTTTGTGATGATGCTCAAACACGTAAGTATCATAAGCAATTACAGTCCAAGGGCAACAGGAGTTGAAATGTACTGCAGTTGAGGGAACATGATCTCATTGACAGGTTTAAATTGGTCACCAAATGGTGGAGAAAGATGGAAGTTCAGAGACTCTTGGCCTCGTTTCTGTGCTGCTCTAGTATAAAACATGGAGTGCCTGGCATGGAGCCTCAGAAGCATAGGGTGTATTTCTGTCACTCATCAGGCACTGCATATGGCTCGAGGCAGTGTACAGAGTTTGTGGGACAGTGGTTTGATACAGTCTGGCAAATTCTGGTTGTACTTTCTGTTCCTGTTGACTGCCCCGTTCCTGTGGTCTGTGAGCGTTTGCGAACCCTACCCTACCATAGCAGAATACCTGCTTTCAGAAAAGGGAGGAGATTCAGAGAGTTCTAGCTCTTTAATTTTTGCAAAACATTGTAATGCAAAGCCACAAGTGATGGTTTCATCAACATTTTGCACATAGCCTGGTTTATGGCTCTCAGATTGGTTTCTACCGGGCTTGGCATGAAAGGCTGGAAGAACTTTTTCAGCAAGCATTCCTGAGCCTGATGTGCAGGGTTGACTGGAAAAAAGAACAGAATTTTGTATTTGAAATGGATGACAAGAAAAAAAAAAAAAAAGAGCAAGGCCTCACACACCTCTCTGTTGCGAAGAGAAATAAGGCATGTGGCGATTGACAGATTTACGTATCCAGATAAAATCTTCCACTTTTCCAAAAGCAAAACTTTCTCTTTATGCAGTGTTAGTTTCAAAGCTTCCAGCTCCTGCTGCGCCTAATGGCAGGTATGTTTCCAGCTACTTCCTTTTCATGCCTGAAAATGGGATCATTCTCAGGTGTCCTCATTGTCATCTGGTAGCTATTCCCTTTCACTAATTTCCCCAAATGAGTTGTGGCCCTCTCCAAAGACTACAGGATTCATTAGAGTGAAGCATAATAAGAATGTCCTTGGTGTTCGAACAGGAAGAAAATATCCCAAAGGCTGCCAGAGATAAAGATCACCCACTGAAAGGATAAAAATGAACAATGCTTCTTGCAGGGAACCTAAAAATACAATACTTGGTTCTCTCACACAGAGTTTAGTTATTGAAATAACAACTGGATTGTACAGTGCCAGGATTATTTCAGTCTCAAGAAAGTTTGGAGTCTTGTAAGTTTAAACAAAATGCATATCAGGGAAAACATGGTTTCAGGTCTAAACTGTACCCAGTGTTCTGGGGCAAAGCAGGGGTTTATGTGCGTGAAGGTATGAGGCTGGAACTTGCAAGGTCCCTCTTCAATGCTTAACTCTTCAACAGGCTTCTTGGATAGCTTTGGATTAGTTGCTTAATCTGTTCATGCCTGTTTTCTGTCAGCAGGTTTTTTGAAAGCGAAATGGGAATAACCATGCTTTTCTGCTTGAGAAAGTGGGTTATAGGTGGGTTGATTGCTGTGTTATTTCGAGTTCTCTGTCTCAGTAAGACATAGAAAAAACAAGTTGAGTACACTGTGGGGTTTGTGACACTTGTCAGGCCGATTACTGTTGCCTTTAAACAGATTATTTATTATGTGAACCTATGCTTAAGTCCCTTGCTGAGTGGTAGTTCTACATTAATAACTAAATTTTCCTTTCTCTATTGTAACATGAATGTGTATGCATAGTATATGTACACATATGTAGAAATGACATCTACCGAATGGATCCTACATACTGTAGGCCAGCTTTTAAGACACTGTAAAGAGGCACAGCTCTGCAGATTTTATTTTACTGTGTATAAACACACACAATTTCCTGTTGTGCCCGTGTTTCCGAGTCCTGCTTCAGATCATAGAGCTGGAGGAGAAAGAAGAAAAGAGGCAGCTTTTACAACTGCAGTCAGTGCAACTAATTGTTCCTACTCGGTAAGGATTCATCCCTTTTACTGGCTCTCTGATGATGGCTTTTTGTTTCTAGCTACAAGCAAATCTAATTTGCAAATGAAAAATTTCATTATAGCAGAATTTGCCTGCAAGGGAATTAAAGGAGGCACATTCAAAAGAATTCAGCAGAACGTACAATTGCTTCTTAAAGAATGGATTTATGATCCCAATTCACAATTAAAATAACAATTGCTTTTAAGTGGTACCTATTATTTTTAACAGGTTAGGTATTCCAACAATAGAATTTAAGGGAATAAGGCAGCTTGTGAGCAAAATGTGTGGTAGGTAATTGGCAAAGCTCACTTAATATTTTTTGTTTGCTATCCAAGAGCTATTCACGATGCCACTGTAACAGTATGTTGTTGGTACAACAGAGCTGACAGTTTTCCGAGATGAAAAGGAAGAGAATGGAATTAATCACACAAACTTCATCATCCAGTCTGGCATAACTGAAAGTGAGTTCTGCTATACTTGAACTATTTTAAATAACTTCATGTTTTATTAATACAGTTTTTTTCTCTGTTAACCTCTTCTGCGCTTTCTGTCCAGAATCCCATTGTGACTTCTTGCCCTTTGATAGGCTGCCCCTGATATATAGGCAGCCTTAGTATGTGCTAGCTGCAGTGTACAGAAAAAAGGAGTGCTGCAGCAGCCCTGATACTGTACCATGTGTGTACATCAGGTAACATAAAAGACGTCATGTGACGGGTGGAAATGGGTTAGTGCTAGTGCAGGGAGTTCCAGGCTGGTGAGGCAGTGCTAGTGCTGGCCCTTCTGGGGAGGTTCCCCTCCATGGCATATAGTATGCAAAATGGCTGGCTTTTTAGTATTACCCTGTAGTAGCTAGAATGTTTGTACTTTTTTTTTTTTTTTTTTTTTTTTTTTTTTAAATCCACAGAATGGCTAAGAGAAATAGAAAACAGTAACTGCTTTGTGCTGTGGTGCCTAGTTTAATCATTAGCTGCAGAGAGACTGAGTTACATGCAGAGGAGCCAGATTATTAATGTATTGAGAATGTTATCTTAAAAAGAATGTATGTTTTAGAAATTTCTTAAATTTAAGGTAAATGTGACTACATAAAAATAAGCTTGTGGTTGTGAGTTTGAAGACACTGGCAGGGTCCTTGTTCAGAAGAGACAAAATAATTTTCAGTACATTTTTCTCCAAGCCTGCTTAGCAGCCAAGCCTTCTGATACTGTCTGCTTTGTTTGACATTATGTAGAAAGTGCCTAGCGGACCTCATGAGAGTCCTGTGTCCCTTGGGAGGGGAGAAAAGAGTACTAGGGGTCAAATTTTTCTTGGATTTCTAACTCATTCATTATGGTTTTGCGCTATTTTTTGCCTCTTCCTTTGTATCATTAGAGGCCATGTTTTGTGTCCATTGTTGGCATAGTGTTTCTTCAGGTAAGGAAGTGTGTCCTCTTTTTCTTTTTTAATTTAGTGAGATATCATTTGACCTGTATATTCCACAGTTTGGCAATATTTTGATAACGTTGGCCTCTTTTAGGGAGAAAGCAAAGGGTTTGCAGGAGATAGCATTGCTAGCTTCCAAGGAAACTGCCCTAGCTCAAATCTTTTACATATTTAATGTCAAGCTATGGATGTCTTTGTGCAGATGACACAAAATACTGCTCTTGCGTTAGCTAGTAAATGACACTTTCCTCAAAGGATCACTTTGATTCCTTTCACTGTCTTTCCATTGAAGTTGCAAATTGCATCCACTGTGATGTAACCTTGGTATGTTGGATATTTGCCCTGAACCTATTATGAATTTATATTTCCATCTGGAGCTTGGATTTGCAATGTGAGACTGTGAAGGCTCTATGCAGCAGTTCAATCAAGCAGGAGTCCTGTAGGTACATAGTCAAAGAAGTGGAGGCACCATGAAACCATGTAGTCTTAGCTCGTGGTATTTGATCTACACCTGTTGATACTAAGGAGCCTTTCACAACTGTGGATTTCTCTGTTCTTCCAGGTTTTGACATTACTTCTGTCTCAGGAATATAAATTATATGCAGAAAGAGGAGGAAAGGGGTGTTTGAAATATTCTATTGAGACAGTCAAACGTGTAAAACACTCTGAAATCGTTCAGCTGCTGCACTTCAAAACAGATGCATATGTGTTCCTCTACATATGAGATATAGTCTGTGATGAATGGAGGATTTTGTCTGTGATTACCATGGGCAAAATTTTATCACTGTTTTGAGAAGTTTGTAACTTCAGTTCACCTTTAACAGGGCAGGAAAAGAACTCATTTTAGAAAGTATGCAGATTTACATTAAGTTTTAGTTTGGTTAAAAATCTTATCCCTTTTTTCAGATAGCATATTTCTTTAAAGAAGAGAACGTGAAGTTGTGATAAATTGCTCTAGGCCAGGAACTGTACTTTAATATACATCACATACATGTAGCCTGATAATGAGCTTTCTGTAAAGACTGAGAGACAAATACTGGTGGTTGAGACTGTCCTAGAATGGTCAGTAGGAAGAGACCTGGTAGCACCTCTTGAAAAATACTGATTTTACAAGGTCTGTGTTCTAGGTTAATGTCTTGTCTTATTTAATGTGAAATCGCAGTAACAAAGGCTTAAGAGACTACAGCAAGGAAAGCATAGTTGAATTGCATGCGATTATGATTAGTGCTCTGGCACTGCATTCTCAGACCCGTTTTAATAAAAATAAGTATTCTTTATTCCCAGATTGTGTTTCATAGACTGTGGCTTGGTTTTTGGCAATGAGATTTAATGGTCTGTAAGTGGTCTAAGGGACCTCGCTTTCGAGAAACCAGGAAAGATATTTAGCCTGACCTTAAGTAAACTAGTATCACGTGCCATAGGCATGATTACGTTCTGAGATGGTACAGTGAGGATTTTAAAAGAATAATTGGAAAAACCTGGCTGATTTTCAGGACACTGAAATCTCCTTGGCATGCTCCTTTGCTGGAAAGCTGAATCTGAATTCCTCTCTCCCCTTGCCTTTGAGCTGCACTTCTCCAATAAGTAATTGCTCCGAGTGCTGCTCTCGCTTTAGTTTTGCCCTTGACTGTCTTTTTACGCATCTATCTTATTATAGTGTTTTAAGTATGACTAGACAATTTGCTTCTTTATGTGATGTGGAAATGTTTTATCTTTGCTTTATAAACACCAGCAGTGCTTTTTAGCACAGGGGTTGCCAGCCAGACTACTTTTTCAGACTCTTGGAGGCAGTGAAGTTTTGAAACAAAAGTTTTCTTTTTTTCGTAGGCTCTGAGCTTTCAGATTACAGCTCACTTTCTACATGCCAATAAGCTTAGATAAGCAAGAATACATGTTAACACTGTTGTACAGATGGGGGAATCGAGATACGGGAACATTAAGAAACTTGCTTGAGGAAGTCTGTGGGAGCTGACCTTATTCTGTGAGAGACCCACGCACCATCCTTTTTCTTGTCAGATTCTTTCTTTTTACTTACTCAAGCCCCTCCTTCCAAGAAGTCGTTGGTACATAAAAAGAGCTTTCATATTCTATCTATGTATCTATATTTACCTACAGCTATGATAGTTTATTATACGGTATTCCATGTGGGACTGCAATCTTCAGTCACTCACAGTGTTTTCTCGTTTTAACCAGCAAAGCAGCGTTTGCTTTCTATCTGGCAAACTGCACTTTGGAGGCAACCTCACCAGGAAGCGAGTTCTGCAAAAAGTACAGCGAGTATGCGGCGTGGAGCTGACTTGCATAAAGAAAGTGTTCCTTCACCTCAAGTACCCTGCAGGTCGTGAGCCTGACTACGCCGAGCTGCACACTCTGTCCTCATCTTTAAATAAGAATCTCCAGTGTTGTTTGGTATGGTGGAGAAATCAGTGTTATTCCTCTCCTGCAGGAGTGGATGTATGGAGTTAAACAGTATAGGGAACTAGACATTTACTATTACCATGGCAACTTCAGATGATGATTTATTAAGCCATACTTTTTTCCACATTCAAGACTATGCATTCTTGTTGGTCTGAGCTCTCCAGAGACTGTTTCTTGCCACTCCCTAGCGTGTCCTTTTCTCCCATCCAATTCTTTGCTTCTCCTTGCTGAAATTACAGAATAATGGAAATGTGTTTGTAGCAACCTTTATGTCAGGCAAAGAAAGCTTGGCACAGTTATTGCTTTATTAATAAATACACTACTGCTGGTTACCACCTTGGACTGGGACGCAATTCCGATGGCTGGCACGGCAATTAGGAGCAAAGGCAGCACCAGGGAGAGAGCGTCACAAGTGCTAATAGAGCGCAAGACACTGCAGGAAGAGAGGGGGAGGCCTTTTGGCCTGGCCTGGTGCTGTCTTTTTGTTGATCTTAAACTCTCCCTCTTGCTTTCATTCCTCTGTGACTGGCTCTTCCTGCTCTCGACCCTGCAATGGTTGTTTCCATAGTCACCCCCAGCTGCGGATTCTGTGCAATTATCGCTACAACAGTGCTGGAGCTGTTCGGGGTTGCAGTCCTCCTTTGGAGTCCACGACCTGCTCTTCTGATGTAGCTTAGTGGAACTTAGTGAGCTTCGCTAAATCTATCCAGTTTTATAGTCATGATGTATTTGCAAAGCTAGGGCCTCACTGACTTCTGTGGTCATAATTATATTTGCCAGCCCTTTTGTACAACTCCTTTGGAGCAAGGACAGTGATGGCCTCTGTTGATGTCTGCACCCTAGCATATTGCAACTGTTGATGTAGTGCTTTGCATCATAGGCAAGCCTGCTTTGTTCAGTCTTTTGAATGCCAGCGAGATATAGCCCTAAGTAAAGTCTCCAGATGCAAATACAGGCGACTTAATAAATTATTCATTTGCGAGCTGCGTAGACACAGTTTGAAAACCTTGAGGATGGTGGTAACCAGGCCCAAGCAAACAAAATGAATGGAACAGTTACCGAATATACAATAGCGAAATGAATCCTCAGAGCAGAAAAGATCTCTCTCAGAAATCTGGCATCTTTCTTATCATGTGTCTGTCTTTATGAGCAGACAGTGATCTTTATGGCTCTAATCTCTAACAACATTAATCTGCATGTAAACATCACTTATTTCAAGTTTTGGTGTCAATGGGTTTGGTTTTTTATTTGTTTTCGTTCTCTGAAGTAGAGGAATGTCCTCAGTATTCCTAAATAATATAGTTGTGATACATCTTGATGTGTAAACTAGTTGTCCCCTACCAGTTTCTGCTGGTTACTTGCCTTTGCTCGGTAAGATTTATTCATGTAGTGCAGTTTCATTATCATTTGGCCATATTTATGATCTTCTTTTTTTACTTGATTAAATCGTTCATTATGGACTTCCTAATGTGATAATTACGTAATTATACGTGTGTTTATTTCAGTATTGATTGCGTAAGTGTATAAATAGCTAATGCATAGCTTTGTTCTTTAACTAATGTACCCCTGAGTTAACTCCACCAGTAAGAGAACACATACCTGTGTGGGTACTTTCTGTAACTGCTTTCAAGTGATTTAAACTTGTCTTATGGGAGCGGGGCACACAGACTTTCTCAGGGAAAGCTTTCTACCTTTTTTTTTTTGTCTCCTGGGTAATCTACACTGCACTATTCTAAGGCAGGGATGTTTTCCTGACTTTGTTTCTAAGCATATTATAAAAGTAATAAAACATAAATATTAGGTGTAAAAGCATTGATGAACAATGCAGAACCCAGTTCTAAGTATGTGGATCAAAGCCTTGCTAATATTCCCCAATATAACGACATAAGGAAATCTGCATATAGGGGGTTTCTTGAAGTGTACATAGATGTTTACAGCAACAAGGAGTGGCTTTAGGTGTGAAGGACTGTCTGAAGTACAATGCTACTTCATTTTTGACAGCCATCACTTTACATTGTATAAGTATTATCAGGACTTGCATACTTGTATTTTTTAAATTTAAACTTTGGTGTGGAGGAGGAAAATACCATATTTTAAAAGTCTCAACTGTATAATACAAAAAGGTTGCTGAACAGCATATAAATTTCACCACCACCACCACCACCCCAAAAAAAAAAAAAAATAAAATTCTTCTGCCATGCTGGACAGAGTTTGTAGGAAACATTTTTCAATTTCATCTAGAAGTGGCTCCTTGCTATTGTATGTGCTTGCAGCTCTCTGTCACCCGGTTCTATTGTTTGACCTGTGCTGTTTTTTCAAAACCAAGCTAAAATAATTCATCTTTCAATGTTCATTGCCAAAAGACAGTAATATATCTCCCAGCCAGTACTCATTAATTTGCCTGTGTCAAATACACACACAAGTTTGCAAGTGTGTTTGTTGGCTATTACTGTTACCCCATAGAAATCAGGTGCAGTAGAAGAGCTGAAATCCGATCATAGACTAAAATTGAAAATTCCTGTTGTTGTTACTAGGAAAGTCAGCACAGTATATTGCAGTGATGATATGAAAAACCGCTCTGCCCAACTGACCAACTGCTACAGGGACACCTTCTATAATCGAGTTCCTGTCGGGCAGAACAGAGATTTCATTCTGGCACCTATTATGCATCAGTATACGGGTCTGATGAAAAAAATCTGTGCTAAAAGCATGTAGGAAGACGAAGAGGCAGGGAAAGGGACAATTCATTTGCTGTCTCTGCCTTTTAGAATGCTTTTCTGCTTGACAATTTGAATGAACTCCCCGGGTAACAAAGTGTCTTAAACAATAACAAAGGGATTTTTTTAAAAAAAGTCTTTAATAATAAAAGGAAAAGAATAAGGAAAAAACAAACAAACCCAAATACCCCAGACCGTACAGGAGCCCCAGAGAATCACTGGCTGGATTTTGCAGCTGGGGAGCTGCAGTCCCACCATTATTATCACATTGGAGCAATCACTAGGAGTTGCTGCTGCAAATTCAGAGATGCTTGGAGAGAATTCAGCTAGCCAGGAAGTGGGGGGGGAAGGACACCCCTCCCCCCTCAAACCCAGTCCCATAAAGAGATTGTTAAAACTGGTGGCAGAAAACAAACAGTGCAAACATGAAAGGCTGTATTTTGCACTACTTGCATCTCTAATAGATTTCAGAAGGGACTGGAAGGGACCTTTCCAATTGTCTAATCTGACTTTGGTTTAACACCAGCCAGAAACTTTTGTGCTGTGTCATGCCCATAGTTTTTTCTGTCCACCTTTGGGGCTGCCATGTGATTTGATGGAGTTGAAACTATTGCCATAAGCAATACGTCTGACCACCATACTACCAGAAGCTGAACAGGTAGCATAAGTTTTAGAAAGATGGGTTGCTCTAGCAATATTTCCATGAAACTGGAAAACCATTGAAAGGATCGAGTATAATCAAGGAAGTTCACTGCACAACTAGGAAGCCTATATCCTACTGCAGAACTTATGCCTTCTGCTATAGGGATCGGGCTTTGGTAGCGTCCTCGATTTTTCTGCCAGTAAGTCCATTCTTCATGTATTGAACATAATGTTTGCAGCAGGTAATATATACAGGCTAACTCTCATGATACCTTTACTGTCCCTTTAGTGGCATAACAGCTTAACGGCATAAAGCTACCCATTTAAGTCTGAATTAAAAGAATAATTCAGAGATGAAACAAATTTGCTTTGCCTGGGTGACATAGTGTGGGATTAGCGAACAAATGTTGGTGACTGTCTCAGTCCCGTTCACCAGGAAGGCATACAGTGTATGTTTACTTTCTTGTAACGTGGCTCATCAGGCCGTTCCAAGGAATGACACCCTTGGGGCTGCTTGGAATTGCCATGACCTGGAGAGGGAGATGTGTTCTGGAGCAAAGCAGGTCTTTATTCACTTCCAGATAGAATGCACAAGTGTGAAGTGAGTTGGCATATACCTGTTAGCAATGGCCAGTTTCTCCAACATCTCATATCCAGTTGTATTACAGGGATGGTTTTAAATTATACAGATGAAAGGATGAAATCCACCACAAACAGTGAGAGTTTTTCCAGTGATTGGAGGGGGACAAGGATTTTGCCCCAAACACTTATATTTTTTCCCAATGAGTTTTTTCTTTTTTTCAGGAAGTAAGATCAAACTCGGTCATATTAGGATGAGAGCAATTCATGCAAGATAGGAAAGGATGATTATAACAAAAGAGAATTATTAATAGGAGAATAATTTACATCAAGGGGATAGTGGGAGTGAAGTGAATTTTGATGTTTTGAAGGTTGATTGGGTGGGTGGGCATGTTGACAATAACAAGACAATCATGTCTTCTTCAGGAACTTGCTAACAAGCTTCAAGAATTTAAAATAAAATGTACGAGTTCTGTGGAAAGTACTCTTTTTACAACAGTAGGAGCATGGTATAATTTTTTGGTAAAAGACCAGAACACAACTTCAGTTATATGCTGACCTTTTAGATCATGCTGTCACCAAAGTATTTACTTTTAAATAAAATTTACCTTCAACATTTCTAGGATTAAGCACTACAGTTCAATTTTATTTTATCTATATAACTTCAATAGCTTCTAGAAACCTTCAGGATAATATTCCCAATTTCCAGAAAACATTTCCCTCTTGCGGAGGCTTATGTTGTGGGACAAACTCTTTGGTGCGTATGATGATGCATTTCAGCAACATACAAATGCAGACAGACTCCTTCGCGTTGGCATTTTGTCCTAGTGTATCTAAAAATGTATTTTTAGTCTAGAGAAATTAGAACTCTTGGTATGAAAGTGTTAATAAACAATGGCAATCTGTAAAATGATATCTGGGGAAAAAGTAGATAAATCAATGGCATGGTTGTTTTCTTGTACAGTTAAAATGTAGGCTCAGATGATAGGTATTTTTCTACCTGGTGTGTAATCTGGAGCAAGTCCTCCAGTGGATTCTGGTTTTTGTCACTTTATTAGCACGTACACTGGCAAATCTGTTTCTGTACCAAGGCTAGTTCATACTGAAATGTAACCCAGGAAGCCGGCCTGGTTGGAAAGCTCAGCAAACAAACAGATCCTGCTCCGCTCAAATAGATGGTTTGATATTTAGGACTTTGGGGTTGGTTGAGCGTTCATAAAAACTAGTGGCTTGAAAAGATGAAAAAGAAGTAGTAACAAAGGCACCTAGAGAGCGTGTGTCTCGGAAAAAAATAGCAATAGGTCACTTAAAAATGAGCTAGCAGGGCCAGTGCTGGAAGGAGGCATGGGAAGTGAGGAATCCTGGATCCAAAGGTCCTTCCTCCAAAACTTCAATCCCCTACTTATGCAATTATACGTTGTACCACAGAAGCTGAGGGAGCAATAGTCTCCCTCTAGCATTAGTCCGTGCAGCGTGTATGCTGGGTAATTGAACTGAGAGCATATTTTACTCTCTGCTGTTACTGCATCCAGGTTTGTATTGGCATATTTGTGGATGCTTTTACAGGCTGGATAAGATGCAGACAGGGCAGTCATAGCTTTGTGCAGAGAAAAGAAAATAAAGTTCTTGCAGTGTTAAATCCAAACTGATTAAATTAAATCCTAGATAGCTTCTGCGTCTGAATCTTGTATTAAATTACTATATACTTGTTCCTAAACATTGAAAGGAAAAAAAAGGCAATTAAAGGTGTTGATGACTTTTTCTTGGCAGTTTTCTCTGTTTGCAAATTGCTAGTCTCTAGACCCTTTTGTAGAGTATTAAAAAAACCTAACTTGGTTGCTGTTTGCACACCATTTTGGTTTTTAGGTGATTTCAGTGCCAAATTTAGCAGTGACTAAGCATAAATTTGGAGAGAGGGAAGCTTTATTGACACATGTTGCCTTTGCTCTGATCCAGTCCAGTGTGTCCCAATGCAGAGGCTGAGGAGGCATCAGTATAACCACAGTGGGAGCTCAGCTTTAGAGAGCTGTTCCTTTGCTGTCCCTTCGGAGAATCCCTGGGGCTCAGGGAATCCAGTGGCTGAGGTGTGGAAGAAGTAGACAGATACCTATGGGCTGGTAACAACTGTATCATGCTACTTCAGTAGGTTTCCTAGTGTAAGCCTTCATGATAGTAATTATCCACGTCTCCCTATTTTTGTTCTCAGGGGATGATTAAAAATAAAAAGCTGTATTCCCTAACATCTTATACAATATGCCTCTCTGTGGTGTTTTTTTTTTTTTTCTCAGCATGTAGTAAAAGGAAGCAGAAGATAATTTTCTAGAATGAGAAAGCATGGACCTTGATTCAGATTCGCTCTTTCATTGTACCTCCTACTTTCACTGCATCAAAAATGTTTTATCTTTTTTATATATCTACATATTATAACGTCTGCTGTATTTCTGTCCGAGGCTTGCTTGTTGATTAGGCCATCTGAAGAAGTGTCATGCCATCCAACAGTTTTGTTTTCCAGTATTATTACTTCTGTATTATGTTGTTGTTGGTTACATAGTTACAGTTGCAGGCCTTTCTGGGTACCACCCTGAAAGATATTAAAGATCAAGCCTGCGGGCACATTTTTGAAGGTATGCACTGTGAACATGCAGGTATTAATCCATATTGATTTTTACAAAGATGTTGAAACACAGTAACTCAGCCCAGTGACTGTGGTGCCTGGGGAAATTTCACAGGATCTCTCAGCTCACGGAGTTGTCACAAGTTCCCCAGTTCTGGACGGGTGATCTGCATGGGAAGCCCTTGCTGTTCTAAGCACCTCCAGAGAGGTAGCGGGATAGTCATGTGAGTGTCCATGTTATTGGCCTGATTTCCTGCTGTTGGTAGCAAATTTTACAACATACTCTTTGGTGTAATGGTCCCTATAAGGATAAATAGAGCAGTCGTGCTTTCAAAAGCTCAAATAAATAAATGCTGGCACTCACAGAACACCAGTCCTCCATTTGGGAAATACCACTTGATGACAGAGTTGACAAAAGGTCCTCAGACATCAAACACATCAACTATATATAAAAAAGGCATGCTATATATGGTCATTACTTTCTTTGGGAAGACATTCCTTCTGTTGTTCTCCTTCGCTTATTTTAGTCACCCGTTTCATACCTCCTCTTCAACACTTGACCCTTCAAGATAACCAATCTGTGGTGATGATCCATATTTTCTTCAGAAAACTTGGAACCAAAAGACTCTTAGTGACAGTGCTAGGAATTCCTGATTGTCTTAATTACTACTTTACATCAGCACATCTTCACCTTTCTGTTACAGATGTGAGAACTTCTGAACTTTAAACTCATTTGCAGCTCCTGTTTATGACAGAGTTCTTCATACAGTCACAGTGTGGGGTTCAATGCACATTGTTCACCAGGATTTAATCTGAAGTTCCGTCTTGCTTCTTCCTGCGAGTTCTGCTTTAGTTGCAGCAGTCTGTGCGCTAAATGCAGCTCTGGCTAACTGCCTTATCTCAGACACACGTTCGTGAAGAATCACTGTGAGCTGGTACAGGCATTCGACAAGGATTAGGACTAGTTTCAACACTGTTCAATATTTCTGTCAATTACTTGGAAGAATATATCTGAATCACTGATGCTTTATTTCCAGGTAGCACAAAGAGTGGCAGAATAAGAGATTAAAAAAGTAGTAGACGCTTTACACAGAAAGCTCTGAATTGGTTTGCCTGTTTAAGCGGAGGGCCTGTGTAAATCAACTTGCCTAAGAAAAATAAATGTTTCAGTGGGGGAAGACTACGTCGTGCAAAGCAGAGACAGTCCTCTCGGGTAACAGCTGACCACAGGCTTCTAGTGGAAGAGAACTGTGATGCAATGCTTGTTTGTGTAAATGGGAATGAGAGAGGGGAGAGAAGTTTTGCCTGCTTATATGCCTGTGTATCTTGGCAAGACAATACTAGAATAATTCCTGTCATTCTAAGATCCCTGTTTTAGGAGGGACATTGAAGTATTGGGTAAGGTTCAGAAAGTCACCACAAAATATTTGGGCTAGGAGAAAATGATTGGTCTTCAACCACTTGGAGCATCATCTCTTAAATCTATCGGTGAGAAAACTGGGCGTCTGTAAGATAACAGTGTTTAAGAGTCTTCAGAGAAAGAAAATACTGGGAACTAAAGGACTGTCTTCAATATAATGGAGAGAGGCAAAATGGGAACCGGTGGCTGGAATGCTGGAGCAGATGAATTCAAATTGGAGAGTAGGCAAAAATGCTCAACACTGAATGTGGTTAAACATTGGAACGGATTACTAGGAGGAACAGCTGCTGCACCATTTCCTGAAGTCTTCAGATTCAGCTTGGATGCTTTTCTGTAAGAAAAGTTTTAATCAAACACTATTTATGGGGCTCAGTGCAGGGGTTAATGATGTGAAATGCAATGACCTATGATACGCGCATCTTGGGATATGCAAGAATAGATCATCCCACTCATCTTTTTTTGACTTTAAATTCTATGAATTGATGGATGTCTGCTAGTGATAGAGCTTGAATAACTCTTTGTACTTTGTCCTAATTCTACAAGTCTTTGTACAAATTTTTCTCATTATAATCTTAAGAATACCTTACATATTATTCTTTTAGTCTGTTAGCTGCTATTAGCAACCTGTGTGAATCCAGCCACTGGTGTTGTAAGAATTACTTGGGAAAAAAATTCACTTTCTCATGCTGGATTTTGATAAGGTGGAAGTAATTTTTAACTTTTAACTCTACATTCTTGAAGACAAATGTTATGAGTCATTCAACTTTTTTTCATGAGAAAATTATAATTAGCCTTGGTGGTCAGAAAATATAACTCGGTGCTTGCATGTTCCACAGCACAGAATCCAGTCCCTAGTAGCTCTTGAATTCTTCTGTTCTTTGAAGATCAGATACTGGCCACTCTAAAAAGCCTGGCTACTGCACGTGGACCATCTGTCTGAACTTGGGTTTGCTGTGGTCTCACAATTTTCTGGTTTGTATTTAATGCCACTGTCTATTTCTTTTCTGTTGCAGAATATGAAATATTAGATCCAGTGACTGTTGTTTATTTCTAGCATTTATTTATCCAGCTTGTGAGTGTCTTCACAGAATTCTGTATGCATGAAGTAGTATTTTTCTTCTGTGTTTTTTTTAATGCAGTGTAACTTATTAGTGGTATATACTTAACACTAAGCACACGTGTAAATACTACTCCATTTTATAGGCTTGAATAATGCTCCATTGAGTTGATACATCCTGGTAGCCTGCAAAATAGGGAGCATAATGATTAGATGTTACTCTGTTTATACAGCACCCACAATATTGGATGCTGATCCTGGTTGGGGCTTGGAAGCACATCCCAAATGGTGATAGGTTTTGCATTGTATCCAGTGGTGGTAACTAATATTGTGGGAGTATTTTGTAGACAGTCAAAAGGAAATTCACTCTCTTGAATTTGGAAATGTATTTACCTTTCTGAATATAAATTCTTTCAACAGTATAACATTGTCCCCAAATAAATAACCATTCTAGCATAACTTATTTTCTGAGGAATGAATTGATATAGTTGATCGTGTGTCCTGCATTTTGGTTTATATCTTGTGTATTTGATTGTGAAACTGAAATGAAATACTGAATTTTAAACAATGTGGGTTTTTTTAATCTGTGACAAGTCCTTAGAAATAAATAAGTAAGAGGACTGAGTGAAGGAAGGGATAAGCTGGAAGATATTCTAACTCTGATAACGTTATACTTTGCCCTCCCAAGCAGCTTCTCTAAAGCCAGGAAGGATTTCTCTATAGTACAGAGTGAGGAGTGTGTTAAGTCCAGTTATGTTGACTTTATTCATTTAAGTTCTGGTACAGGCTGTGCAGTAATGCTAAAGATTTCTTGTGCATCTGTATCTGAATCCATGAACTCTTTCAAAAGATGCATAATGGATGAATTACACGTACCAAGTATTCATTGGAAAAGGAATTGTCACTTCACCAATGCCTTGGAATCATACAATAGCAATATGATTTGAATGCTTTTGTTTCTGTGGACTTATGCTCTGGTACTTATCTTGTCAGTCTGACAATTCCTTGCTCTGAAGTTGGGAAATAAAAATATAAATGCAGCACAGAATTTCTCTTGCCATTACACAGTGACAGCAATTTTTGCTGATAGAATTGCAGGAAGAATATTGCAGGTTGAAGTGCAAGGTCTCTTGATCTTTGACGCTAGCTGGTGGAGCCTTCCTGCTCCTCTAAACTTTATTTTAGAATAGCTGATAAAATAAATACATACATCTGAAAAAAATACATTAAGCTCCACATAAAAATACCTTCTTTATTAAAGTTATTTGATTAACACGCAAGCAAAAAAGAGCTTCTTTTTCTTGCAGCCTTTAATTGACAGTTGTGAAAACTGAAAATCTTCCCATTCCCTCTTCGTTTCTTTTGATTTCATTTATGCACGCTTCTATTCCTATTTGTTACGATATTCTTGCAGTGATTTTGGTTAGCTCGGAAATATTTTATAGACTGTCAGAATACATTTGTCTGATACTCTCTTGAGAAATGTGACAGATAAAGTATGTCTTCATGGCCAGTAAGGAGCTCTGAACAGGAGTACACTGGTTCAGGTTGGTGCTGCTCGGATGGACAGAGTGGGGATTTGACCAGGACATGGTTGCGCTGTGAAGCACCTTGTAGCAAGCAAGGTCCTTTGGACCATGGAGATGGCAGCAGTGAAGCGCCTCGTCAAGTGCAAGATCTTCCTATAGCAGGCACTTCATCAGTGTTCGAACTGAGCAGGAAGAGCTGTGAAAAGGAGTGCTGTGTGGGGAGGCGGTCAGGGCTGACCCATGCCTCGCTTGGGCAGAGCAGCTGATTTACAGTCAGGAGTCTCGGAAGTATGGTTGATTATTTCTGCAAAATTAATCTGTCTGAAGATAATAATTTCAGGGCACTTGGAGTGGGAACAGGAAGTTTCCATCCTTCAGAAAGTAAATTGTGGTCCCCCAGAAAAAGCAGGTTCGTTGGTAGAAAGTCCTCCCCCAGTCTGCAAAGGAGAGGAAGAGGCATCTTCAGGAGTGTGTTAGTTCTCAGGCAGGTAGGTGCTTTGTCTGTGGGGATTAGTACTGGCCTGTGTCTAATGCTGACAACCTTTTCTATCACCAGCCATGGTAATGCAGGAAAAGCAATGTGGGTAGGAATAAGTGGAGATCTTTTTTGCTCTTAATCAGTAGGAACAGGTAAATGATCTTCTGTAAACTACAAAGATGGTATTAAAGAGTGTGCATGGCTGCTTTTTTTAAAAAAAAAAAAAAAAAAAAAAAAAAAAGTCAAATGCTATTTCTGAGCTCCAAGGGCTGACAGCTGTTCTAGTTTTGCTTGGGGACGTTTTCACAATGTGGATTAATCAATGTTATGAACTGGGTCCATGGGGTTTTGGGAATGTAATTGGTTTCAGATGACACTTTGCTAGTCAATCTGCGAAACAGCCGAATGTTGACACAGCTGAACAATTCCAGCTGTGCCCACTCACCCCTTCTTTCCTCCCTGGATGCACCAGCCTTTTCCCTCTCTCTTGTCTCCCTTCCTTATTGTGACTTTGTAAAACAAATTTGTGATCTCAGTTTCTGTCATTTGTCTCTGCTTTGGTTTTGCTTCTTCCCAGCATGCTTTCAAAATGCATTATTTTAGGTATGGTTTTTTGATGCCCATTTTTATCACTTTGTGCCTAATTTGGTGTACAGATATTAGCTCTTTTGAAGCATATTTAGATGTTGCTTGAAGGTGCAGTTTTCAGATAATTTGAGAAGTTTGAAAACATTTTTACATTTGTTGTGACAAACCCACCTCTTCTCTCAAAAAAGCTAACAAAGAAATTATGATAACCAAAGGCAGGGACAAACTGTGAGGATTCTGCATAGAGACATGCTGTAGGACATGTTCCTCTGCTTTGAGGCAGGGCCGCTGTTGCTTTGCCCTAGCTGATAGCCCAGCTTTGGTGAGGTTGATGACACTTCCGTGCTGTGCGCTGAGACCTTAATGACTAGTAGAAATAATTCCCCAGAAAGAAGTGGCTCATAAATTGCCTATGCCATTTATACTTCTAGAATTAATTTTTCATGTTATTTTTCTCTTGCTTCCCCTTTTTTTGTCCCATTGTATGATAAGCATAGGTAAGTCCTGAATATGTCATGCCACCTACATCTGGAGTTTTTAATATGGTATCAGTGCTGTTCCCAATTTGTGGCAATAAAGAAGAAAGATGCAGCGCAAGACAAAACGCATTAATTTTCCACAGCATTTTTCATGCTGACTCAGCTTCAGGATACTTTGCAGCAAGGACTACAGCATGGCCCAGCCAGTTGTTCCATTAAAACCTGTGTGCACAAACGCCTACACACAATTCACAAATATGGCATTTTAATGAGTAGGCCAAAACCACTGACGAGATGGTCTGGCTCTGTTATGAGTGCCTTTGGTCACTATACCTCTTGTAATAAGCTCATGGCTAGTGTTTTAGTAGTAACTACAGCGGTGGTGTTTTTGTGGTTTTAGTAGTATTTTCCCATTATCAAGTCAGACAAATCTTGAAGGAAGTATGCTCCTTCTTGTTTGTGTGACTCCTCTGATGGCAGACTGTTCTAATTTAAGACTGCTGTGTAAAAAATTCCAAAATTTGTGGTTTTTTGGACAGCAGTTATCTCTGCTAACTTTTTGAAACAGCAGAAAGCACCCACGTGTGTTGAGCCATTGTAAGTCATACCTATTGTATTAGAGTAGCATTTAATGGAATGACTGGTGAGATACTTTCTACATACTATTGCTAATGCTTTTCCTACAAATGAGCTCTTTGACTACGATGTATGGCCCATTTAGAAAAGGAAAAATATATATTGAAAATGTAGTAGGAGAATGGCACCTCTGTGAGTATCTTTCTTAGAAGTATGTTGCTGACTGAGCAAATTGCAAATTTGTGAACTATGGTTTTCAGAGAAAGTCTTGATGTCATTAATTGCTGTTTGGTTTTTTTTATTACCAAGGTATTCAATAAGAATATCTCATCCTACAGACTTTATGCTGGCAGTGGGCACTAGGAGGTTTTGTGGATTACTTGTGGGGAGGGAGACTTGGAAGGCATAAATTCAGTACCCAGGTCTACGCAGGTCTCTTGTGTGACTAGCAGCATGCCACTTTGCTTCTCCTTGCCTCAGAGGCTCCAATTGTACATCAGGATAAAACTTTTTACCTTTTTCTAGCTTTTTCCATCTTTTCTTCATGCCCCAGAGATTTTGGATTCTGACTAGCGGTTCAAACCAGTATTAAAATCCTTTCATTGACTGAGAACTGTCAGGATTCTTCATTCCGTCATTTTTAGAAACTGTGAGAAACCCTATCAAAAGACTGTAGCTTTCTTTTTTCTGTTTTATTGCTGAAGACCAGTTTTTTCAAAGCTAAATGTAGACAGCTGTTGGACCTTAAGCAAACATTTAAATGCACTTGCTACTTGTGCGTGTGACTTCAGATATGTCCCAGTGGTAAACTGGATCTTGCATTTAATCCAAATGATATTTCAGGTAATTTGGGATTTTGTCTTTCTTTGCTGTACCAGCCCATAATTAGTTCTTAGTTAAGCAATGTCTACACAGAGTTGAGGAGAGAAAAGCGAAGGCTAATGCTTATATTAGTTCAGAAACAAAATTACAATGTCGCTTTAAACTGAGCAGACATTAAATGCGTCGAGGACATGTATGCTATTCATTGTAATGTTCTTTTCATCATTCTTCAAACAACCTGTAGAGGTTTTCTGTTGTACAATCTTTGACAAATCTTTCTTTGTATCCCGAGTTCTCTTTTGTCATGCTGAACCACCAAAGGGACTAGGTTCTTGGAAAGACGGGGGAATGTACACAACCAGTATGGTGTGGAAAGCCTGTCTGTGCTGTTACGTGGTTGAATTCATAACAATCTTAGAGCTGTCATAAGTCCAGATTTTCCCAATATGTCTCTTGTCTCCCGCTGGAAATTTTGTGCAAGTAGAAAAGAAGGAATTTGGTTGTTGCCTAGGATTTGCAGACCTGCATATGCTGGATCAGTAGCACTAGTTGCAGCTAGGCTGCCCGATGCTGCCTCTGCTCAAGTCTGCTGTTCATACCCGTGGATCTAGTGCAGAAGTGCAGTGCATTCAGTCCAGTGCATGAACAAGAAAGAACAGAGTGCAGGAGATGTCCTACTCAGAAATTTGAACATTTGGTAGCTTCCCCTTTTTTGAAATGGTTTATTGTTATCATACTGGATTTGAAACAATTTATTGGCTATTAGTCATTTTGTTGTCTCCTCAGACACACTTGCAGAAAGAAATGCATCTTGGGCTACAGTATATTGCTAAGTGTTGTGCTTTGCCAGGTTAGTGTCATTAGCTGTAAAAAACCAGAAACCTACGTTAACTGTTTGAGAGTATTTTGTGTTGCAGTCTCTGGCCTGCAATAGAAAAAGCAGGTTCGTCAGTAGCACCTGCTCTGGGTGTACCTACTATGAGCATGTAAAAATCCTTCTCTGCTGTTTACAGTAAAGTATCCCTGCATTATCCATTTTCATTGCTTTGTCCATCTCTTCCCACTAACTTATTTGGTCATCGAAGCCCAGATGCCCTCAAGAAGCTCCTCTAATAATACAATTTTCAGGAATGGGAAAGATTTCTGAAAAAGTTTCTAATAATGAGTCCATTTCCAAGTTAGTCTTTGGTAATCCCGAACCACCGGTTACTTCAGAAATTTAGGTAGAGGCATTACATCCCAAAGTACTAGCGGTAGATTTTTACTCTGTAGGTGGGGAGAGTCATTTCCCTTGCTGCACGTGTCCCTCCTGTTAAGTTGCCCATAGATGTATGGTTCTGAGGAGAGCAGCAACACCCCCTGTCGATACCTGCCCGCAACTTGTATCCCCGGGATCTGGGCCTAGCCTGTAAAATGTTTCTGACAGGTCTGTGTTTTCCCGTGTGTCTTTATATGTCAGCCTGGTTCTGAGCAGGGGCCCTGGGGACCGTCACAGAAGTAACAGGGTGGAAGGCACCAATAATATATTTTGCTAGTGTGCGCTCATTTGTGTATCTTCAGGCATCAGGCTCTCAGAAGTGCAGGAGTGATACGTGACAGTACAGTACTGTCTAATCATGCATTCGTGTTCCCGATACCCATGTGCATCAAAGAGAAGTCTTCATTTCTATTTCTTCCCTTTTTTTTGCCAAAGCAGAGGCTGTGGGGAGCAACACACTAACATAATCCTCATGTCTTAGTAATTTTCAATACCTGTGCAATGTCACTATTTCAAAATAAGTTAGAAAGGTGCTTTATAGGTATTAAGGAAGCTGTTTTATGCTTTCACAAGCCTTATTTCAGTCTTGGTTTCTGCTTTCTGGAAAAAGTATGGTAGCAACTTGCATACATTCGATGTCATGTTGCGGAAGTTTCTGCTTAAGCATTACTCTGTCGTCAGAAAGTGATCTCTGATGTTTCTCTCTCCTCCAGCATTTCAATGTCAGTCAATGCTTATTAGACCCTGTTAGGGCCCTGAGTGTGCTAACTGCCCTGACCAGCCTCACCTGGGGCCTCCATCTGCACCCCTGCCCAAGGGCCCAGGGGCTCCTTTTAAGCTCAGGTCTGGGCTGTATCAACAGGCCTTATGTTTCCCTTTCTCTTAGAATTTAACAATGCAGTTATATATAACAACAGCCCGCCCTCAAAGAGCGATAAGAAGAGATAACAGAACATTAAGAAAATTTCCATCCTTGATCATATCATCCTGTGCTGGTAAGTTGTTGACATTGCGGTGTGCTATGCTGCTAAATTTTTGACTCATTGGAAATGCAGCTTGAGTCATAAACTCCGATATTCTGTTGTTTGCTATGTCTTGGGGTGTTTTTTGTTTTGGTTTGGGGTTTTTTTTGGTTTTGGTTTTTTTTGTAGTAGCTCTTCCTCCAAAGAGGAAAGCTGAAAAAGCAGTTCTGAGGAGCAGATAGACTAAGTTGCAATTCCAGTTGCTGTGCAATAAAAAAGAGGAAGAACTAGTGTAGAAGGTAGGAACCTTGGCTGGCATTTCAGTGTGTGATTCAGGAGGTATGGTGAAAACAGGAGCCTGTGCCCTGCTGCTGGGAGTTTGTTGATTTTGCTTCAACCCACTTAGCCAATACCTCGCTCATGCTATTAAGCAAGATGATTTTGAGAGCTTCACAGGTACATCCATGAACATTTCAAATCAACTTTTTTTCAGAAACTCACAATTCTGTGTTGAAATAGGATAAAAACGGACAGTTTTGATCTTAAACTTAACAGTTCAGATTTTAATGCATGAAACCATACCCCACGTCTACTGTGGCACCACAGACTCTGAGAAACACGATCATCAGAAAAATCTTTGCTGCACCGAAGTTATCATTGATAGAGATGAAATCAAGGTCAAGATACCACAACGTGTGGGAGGGAGCTGGGTGAGAATTAGCAACTTCATCTAAGGCTTTATATCTCAGCTCGCTTCCAAGTTGTCTTTCTTCCTCTGTCTCTTAGTGACTGTGAAAGAGCCATGAGAAATTGTATCATATATATAATTTTCCCCATTATGTGAGATCTCAGGATCTTTTTGAAGATAAGTTCAAATAGATTCAAGCTGATTCAGAAAAGAGGCCATTTAAGAATTCTTTACTTTTTCAAGTGGTTCACTTAATTTCACATGCTCTGGAAGGAGGTGAGAGATTGCTCCTGGTAGAGGCTCCTGGCAGGCTGTATAAGACGTTTTGTGAAGGAAGGTCGGGCATAGTTGAGCTGGGATTATTCTGCGTGAAGAATTTGTACATAACTTGAAGGCAGTGGCGAGTTCTCTCCTCCCTTCTTTTCTCTCTCTCCCACCTCCACTTTCTGGCATGTTCTTTCACATCCTTAGAAAGCCATAAAAATGCCATAGGTATTTGTAAGATAGAAATTCCACTGTCTCTGGGAAGCTGGGTTTGTGTATCGGCACATAGGTAATTTGTCTGTTACGTCCTGATCTTGTTCCTCTCTGAAGTTAGACCTCTCTGTTCTCAGTCGATCTGCCTTCTGGATCCCATATATTCCTGGGTCAAGTGTGATAAATGTGGACTGTCGTTTCCTCGGTGCCCATGTGCAGACCTCCGCCGTTCAGAACGTCAGAGTCTGTGACTCAAACCTTGGAACAAAATTTGGGGCTGCTCCCTGTTTGTTGTTGACCACTCTGGCATGGAGGTCTTCCTTAGGGAGCGTGCTGCTTGTTAGAGGGTAGGGTTTTATAAACTTGATATGGTCATTTCAACTTTAGAAGTAGGGTGTCACATTTCCTACTCTCCCACTTGCCTGTACAGTCTGCTGTGGATATTCTGAGCTTCTCTTTAATCTGTTCTAGTTGTGATTTTGGTTTTCTTTGTTTCTTTCCTTGGCCTAGTCTAGCCTTTTGCCATAGCCCATTTCCTTAAATAAAGCACTCGAGTCGTTAGCAGAAAGAGGTGCTAACTTCCCAGACAGGTGCCATGCCTGGCAAAGTTCAACCTCTTTCTGTCTCAAAGTACAATTTTCTTCATTGCTTATTGCTGAAAGGTGATGCGGATGGCCCTAGATTCCTGTGCTGTAGCTCTCAAGCAGAGCCAGGAGTAGCAGCTCAGAGTCCCTCTTAGCTGACTGCCCTGGTCTCTGATGCAGTTGCAGCAGAAAAGCCTTGCTCTAAAGCAAAGAGCCGAACACCAGCTCTAGCACCCTTAACAGAACAGCTTGTACAGGGTGGACTGGGTTGCACGGTTTGATTTGATAGCATCTTGCTCCGTCACACTGAGCATTTGTATCCTCACTCCAACATTCACTGATACTTTTTGAAGATTATATTGAAAGCACTTTAGAAGGGGATAAATCAAAACCTTTAGCAGCACTATGCCAGAGAAGAGAAAGCATGTTTTCTTATGTTTGTTATGTATAGTGGTGACCTCTCTAGAGTTTGAGTAAAAAGGAGTTATTAAAGGGACTCAGCAGGAAGGAGAACCCTCCAGATAAACAGTGTTTATTTTCCTATTGTTCCATGTGCTTTGTAACCTTGTAGGATCCAGTAGTGCACCATTTTGATGACAGTACATTTGAATTTTTGGTGAGTTCACTGGTCACAGCTCCCTGGATCAGGGGCTTGGCACGGCCAGATGCACCGAAGGTGTCCTGTTAGTGTGGAGGGAGCTGCAAGCCAGAAATTGGGCTGGCGTTTCTTGTTTACGCCCGGAGTGAGGGTCAGGAGCGGATCTTACTAGGAGTGCTTTCAAGAGAGACTCAATAACTCCAGCAAGACCCCAACCAGAACACCAGGAGAGCACTCAATGTGTGTGCTTGGGAAGAAGGGCAAGAGTAGTCACTGTCCATTAACTCAGATGCTTCTGAGTTGTTAGACAGGTACTTACCTTTTTGTGCAGCCTTTTCAAAGGCTAATACTGCTTTTTTTTTTGTTTTGTTTTGTTTATTGCATAACTCCCATAGAAAGGAATTCCTAAGGCATGAATGCTAAAGAGGAAGGAAAGAATAAGTCGTGCCAGTTAAATTTTCATGTATTTATGCCTTATTATGGCCTGACAGTCAGAAATATTATTATTTTCCTTTTATCCTGATTTTCTCTTTTGGCTGTGTATTAAAAACCCACCAGCAGTAACAAAGTGTAAAAGATTGCATTAAATCCTAGTTAGAATGACTTCACCTTAAATAGTGGAATATCTTAGATCTCTTTCTCTTCCTTTTTTCTTTCTCTCTGTCTAGTCTACAGAGACTTGGCAGTCTCATATGCCCTTGGGTGTTCAAAGGTAGATCAGTCTGCGGCAGGGCTGCCTTTGATGTTTTCACCTACAAAAATGTCACATCACAACCTGCTCTGTTATTTCACATTGAATGTGAAAGATTCACTAAAAGGTTAATTTCAAGTCTTGTTGAATTTTATACCATTAAAGTCAATGCCTTTTCAAGGATGCACCTAGAATGGTTTTAGAAGGATGAGAGAAGGGGCTGGTTCTAAGTTTCCGCTGCAGCTACACGAGTGCCCGATAACCACGGGCATAGGGTGCTTGTGGATGCATAACCCCTCCGTGTGGCAATGTTTCACCCTCCACTCCCTATGGAGAAAGAAGATCAGGAATTGCTATAAATACTTTAAATAGCACTACATCCACCAACAATACCTCTACCCATTTGTGCATGAGGCCCTAATTTGGTCTGTGTTCGGTCTTGTCAAAGAAAAATCTAAAGGGAGAGAAACACTTCTATACAAATCTTTTGTGGGAGATTTTGTAAGGGTAAGGATAATTCTGAATATCTGTTCTGATTTCTGGGTTTTAGGATTGATTTCTGGAGTGATTTGTAGAGTGATTACAAATACCTGGGTAAAATATTTTGGAAACATTGTTTTTCTTGGTTCTTCCTCTCCCCTTCAAAACTTGTGTTTTGAGGAAATACTGTATGTTTGCAGTAAACAGGGGGTTTAATTTCTTTGTGGGTGCAATACATTTCACTGGGGAAGGCTAAATGTACTGGATTTCAAACATTATTTTGAAAAAGAAATACACTTTTCTAAAAGAGTCTTCAAGCTGGGGAAAAATACTTGTTTATCAGTCATACTGCAAATAGTGCATTTGAAAGATTTCTGAATGGACAGATGCTGAAGAAATCGGAGATACAGGTTATGTTTTTATTTTTTTTTTTTTTAAGCAATTGACAAGTAATTGTATTTTCTGTTTTCTCTTAGTACAATGAAATCTTCAGACTCGGTGAGGGCACTTAGGAAAGAAGGCGACCTTCCCCCCCTTCCCCTTCTCCTAGCATAACTTGGATACGTCATTTAATTGGTTCCTGAGCTCGATGTCCTCCACCCTCCTGCCCCCCTGAAATAGTTTTTCCAAGTGAGCAGTGAGAAGTCAGGTAACTCACTCTAGCGTCCTCACATTTGTGGCGTAGCGGAGGCTGGGATTACATGCTTTGTCAAGCTGTGTTCTTAAGGATGTGCCACGTTTCCTACTGTTTTAACACAGGAAATGTCTCTGTGACCAGGCAGCTCTGCTTTTGTGTGCATCCCCTAATTGTGTGTGAACTGAAGGTGCAGCTGGAGAGCACTTCATATCTAATTGGTGTGTGAAAGCTGAGGGCAGAAAAAACAATTAGGAAGTCATGGTCAACTTCAAGAAGGGCTGTAATTGAGGCAGAACTGAAATTAAAAATTGGATTGCTACTGAGCTGAAGTGAAAAGGATGTATGGAAGACAGCTGTAAACAGCAGAGCAGCTTGGGCTCCAAATTCCACTTTCTGCAGTGACTTCGGAGTCTCCAAGTCCCTGGGAGGAGTGGGGATGTAGGGACCCAAGTGCCTCAGGCATACCTGACGGGGAGCTTAGCTTCCCAAGCCACCTGGCGTTTTTAAGAAATGTCTGTGGGTTACCGTGACTAAATTCAGTGTGTTACAGGATGTCTCTGGTTTTGGTCATCCCGCTCTTAATCAACTACAGTCTACTGACAGCACTGGAACAAGGACTAACTGCTCCATTCAGCTGCCTGGTTTTGTCTTCACTTACCAGCAAATAAAGAAGTAGAGGTACTAGGCATACTCTGGAGTGCTATTTTAAATTCACCTAGTCAAGAGTTTGAAGTAATTCAACAAAGGAGTTAATTTTACTGTTCAAACTGTAACAGTTGCTGTGTATGCTAAGTGATAATGAGGCCATTTAAAAATCCTTTTCTTGCCACTTCTAATAATTGGATATAGGTTTTGTAAGAACGTATTAAAATGTGTATCACAGCAGCTCGTTGCCGTTTTACTGTTTGGCTGAACGGTAATAAACTGTGGCAAGTTCTAATTCTTAAAAGTCATGGTCCAACCTGTCACTTCTATTGTGGCATGTGTGGTAACAGCTGATTTTATCAGTGTCTTAACACTAATTGTACCAATAGAAACTTAGATCATAGCTGTGCAAACAGCAAGGTAGTGTGCATGATGAGCCTCTGCATTAGCAGGCCTTGCAAATTGCTCAGTAAAGCCCTTACCTGAGAAGCAGCGATGTGCTGTCAACAGGGAGAAGATGCAGTCCTATCAGCCTGGTGCTGGTAGGAGCTGCAGGAGGTTTTCAGAACGTACCAAGAGGAAAAATAAGACAAAGAGCATACCAAGAGCAATTCTGAGCAACTAGAAGGCAAGAAGTGCCTGATGTGTACTAGCCAGGAAGAGGCTTTGTTCTTGGTTTGTTTATTTTTCTTTCCTCATTATCTTGGTGTCGGAGATCACTCTATCCTGTCATTTTGCCAGACATTTGCTTATTAAGGTGGTATGTCAATGCTTGCAGAGGGGAACTCTCATGCTGCTTGGAGACGCTGGGAACTAATGAGTTAAAATTGTTATTTGGGGAAACAAGCGGCCAGCCTGTGCAGAGGATGGCCTAGCTAGCAGGTCTGATACCACTGGAATACCTTTCTTTCAATTAATTAGATTTTAAGTGATTGCCAGCTCTATTTCTTCAGACTTCTGTGACCTTAGTCTCCTTCCGTAGAAACTTTCACCTCTTGCTTGAACTATGGAAAAGAGTGGTTTGGGCAGTACTCAGATTTCTATTGCCATGGCATGGTGCGTCCTGTGCTGAAGAACTACTGTGATCCTACGACAGCCGGAGCAATTTGTAATTTAGACATGCAATTATAGATTTTGTGTTAATTTTTTTGCGTGCATTCCTAATGGCGTTATTGCTCTATGTTTTCTTGTAAGCTCATTTAGGATCTTTTTGGACAAAAGGAACTACTGAATATGCTGATATTTTCTTAACAAATATGGTGGTTTTGATGGGCACTGTCCTCCAACTCGGAGGATTTTTTTTCTTTATTCACGCAAAGTAGCTACCTCTTGTGTAAGACAGAAACTCTGCGGCATGTAAGGAGAATAAACCAAGCCGTAAAGAGTTGATGGGATAATACCCACCTTCTGAAGTAGTTGGTGATACTACCCTGGTGACGTTAGCTTGATCCTGCCTTGTTCTTGTTTGGCTGATTGCTATTTGCCCTGTGCATCAGTCTTGACATTCCCCCCCGGCCCCCGATTTCTGTGAAGCTCAAAGGCTGTTTCTGTGGCTGCAAAGGCTGGAGGGGAGGGGCTGCCACCTACGCTTTTTACCTTTTTGCTGCTTGTTCTTTAGTGAATTACATAAACAGCTGTGGAGCAAGTCAAGGAACGCTTTTGAGCATTGACTTTTGCTGAGGCCTATCTATGCAGGCTTTCCCTCCTCTTCCTTTTCCTTCCTCCCGCTCTGGGCTGAGAACAGTACATGACAAATATCACTAGGTGGCATAGCCACCCTGGTGTACTGCCCCGGTTAAACCTCGTTTGTAGCAACTGAGGTTTTGATTATAGTTTGAAATAATTCCTGTCTAAAAGACACGATGTCCTGGTCTTTTGTAGCACACTCTTAACACTTAATCACTGGACTCAATCATAAGGCAGAAGGCAAACAGGCGTGTGCGCTCAGGCTTGTGCAAGTTAGAGCTGTCCTGAGAAACCTGGCCTGCTTCTGTTAAGGCAGTACAGGCAAAAACCTGAACGTTTTGCTTACTTGGGGAAAAAAAATTTGAAATGACATTTCCAAAGCCTCTGGAAATGTTGTTTTACCAGGCGCATACCTTAATCTTCCTGTTGAGTTACCGAGCTCCTGTGAAGGTCTGTTTCAGCCTTTTGGAATTTATTCCAGGAAATCCAGTATATAGTCCCAAGTTTAAATAAAGCATTTTATAGTAGATGCTTATGTTTTAAGCACGTGCTTAAGTGTTTTCCCTAGAGAAATTAGGAATAAAATATAAAGCTTGTGCTCGAAGTTGAGTATCAGTTAAGTGTATTGCTGAGCTGGGGCTTCTCTGAGTATTTATTTATGATACTAGTTGGGGGAACTCCATTTAAAAGGTATATGATGGTTTCTGTATTCATTTCTCATTTGGTAGAAATGAAAGTGTAGGATGGACTGTGAGAGAGGTAGATGGATCTAAGTCAAGTTTACTTTGAGGTTTGTTTTGGTTTGGTTTTTTTTTTTTTTAAATTAGAATGCCTTTAGTCCTGGGGACTCAGAAAATTCGCAGCAATTGATGAGCGTCTATTTTTAAAGTAAACTCATTGAACTGTGATGTGTCAATTCACTTCTCTAAACCAATGCGAGTTTTCAGGCAGTGATTTGTTGGCAGTGATTTTAACTGGAATGGTAGGGATGCATCTAAGAATGGAATGTGGGTTTGAATTTAAAATAAGAGGTTATGATTTAGAAGTTATGATTTAAGAGAACAACTGTTACCTGCTTAAGTATGTTGTGTATGGGTTGTATTCATACTTAGCTGCCACAATTGGTTGTTTTCCAAGTGCAGTGACACTTAGTTATTTAAAAGTTTGCTGCTGTTTGAAAATAAAGCATGGCTTCAACTTCATTTGTAAGGAAAGATGCTATGAGAGAGTGTGGTGGTATTATTATTATTATTGCTAATAATGTAGCTTGAAACCCATTCTGGTCACTTATCAAAAGCAAAATAAAAGTCTCTTCTAGGATCCCTCATCAGAATACTCCTAGAAAAATCAGAATAGTCTGGTGAAATAGACCTCAGAGCTGTGAATTAAACATAGGGGATTGGGGATGTCTTGCCTATAATAGGAAATGCACATTTTTTCCAAGGGCCACCCATTGTCAGAACATGGCGTAAATATCAGATTTATTTCTACCGTGAAGAAAAAAACTTCTTCATTGTAACAGGAACATTTATGCTGAGACAGTGGACAACAGTGGTGATGCTGGAACAGGTTAGGGAGCCTAATGTATACATCCCCTTAGAATGTACCGTTCTTCATGTGGAGATCACATGGAAGTATTTAAGGTGGACAGATTTGCATTTGCTCTGGATTCAGTCCCATCCCTGGCTCTGTGATAAATATTGCAAGAAAGCACCGGGATAATCTTGGGTCCTTGCTTAAAATAATGCTATAGGCTTCCCACACAGGAGAGAGTTGTTGAAGGAGATTTTTATGGCTCACACTGGGACTGACGTCAGGCTCGCCCACAGCCTGGGACTGGAGAAATTCTGAAGCTGTGCAGATGAGCAGTTCCTTCCTCTCGGGCAGAATAATCACAAGCAGGTTTGGCTCCCTGGCTGTGATGCACTGGAGATTTTTGCAGGCAGAAAAGGAGCTTTTCTAAAATCACTGTGTGAAAATAGAACCACCCTTAGTGGAAAACGTAGCTCTTCCGTGTCCATGTCCCTTGTCTATGTTGGTTTTTTTGTTTGTCTTATTTGGCATTTTTTTGGACATGTCTTGAAAAAGGTGTTTTTTCTCTCTGTGATCTGTCCATTTCCCTCTTCCTTATTACTTCTGGCCTGTTTTTACTTCTACATATGTGCTTCTGTGTGTGCTGGCGAGTACGTGCATATAACCGTGATGATCTGTACTAATCCTCTCTGTTGATGTGCCTTATATTTCTTTTTGCTTTCTTCCCCCTTTTGATTAGAAACACAAAGCAACTTGGCCAAAAGCATGCCACAGGTCAGTGGGAAAATGTGGATGAAATCTCCAGGTTATTTTTTTCTTCGTGCCCATTAAAAGATTGGAAGAGTTACAGTCCCTGAGACACTTGCTCTAAAGTGTTCTTGAAATGTGAAGGTAAGAAACAGACTCAGGAGACTGTATTTTCTGGATCTTACTAGACAGCCTAAAGTTAAGCCCTCTTAGCATTAATCCTGCTGGAAAGAGAAGTGTTTGCCTTAGAAATGTGGGTTTCATCTTGACAGTGAATATGATGTGAAGAAGGCAGGCAACACCAAGCCCAGCCAGACATCCTCTCTTTCATTTGGTGCAGCATGGGGGAGGTGAGGACAACACTGAGGGCAAGCTTTCTTCTTTTCCTTCTTGCAGTGGAGAGGTCAGGTTTAGGTACACCATCTGCTCCTGCTTTTTGCATTAAAAATTTCTGTGTAGCACATTGCAAAACCCAGCTATGAGGAATTCTTAGAGTGAAAAATTTGCATGGGTGGTGCCAGGAATTGTTCTCACTTGGGATGCAGAATTGCTCACACAAGCAACTTCATAAATTCAGTGTTGGTACCTGTGCTGAATTCGGTTGTTCTTGCTTTGACTTCCCTCAGTTCCATGAGGTTTAAGTTCAGCTAAATCTGATTCAGATGGGAAGGACACCAACTAACTGTCAGAGCAATCACCTCTCCATGTATCCTTCCAGATTCTACTTTTGTAAAAAGTTTTCAACATCTGAGTGCGTGAGGACTTCTTAAGTCCTGTAGCTCTGAGCCGTAAAGTAGATTTTACCTTTACTTTTTTCTTTCCTTTGAGTGAGTATCACTACCATATCTTGGTCTGTCAGCATCACTTCTCTTGATGGTGTTGTGCAGTACCTATAAAAATACCAGTTTTGAGCAAAACCAGTAGAATTTGAACTGGTTACAGTTTGATCGGGTGATAACATAGGTTAACATCATAGCATACGACAAATAGAATCTGAAGATAAGCTATCTCTGTGAAAGCAAATGTGAGGTAAAACTTTGTACACATTGCCTCTTTTATTTAAGGAATGTACTTTGAATGTCCCCTGATTTGTTACCTGTCTTCCTGGGTACTCTGACAAGTCCTTTCCACTTCTGGGCCTGCAGGACCGCTTGGAATTTTGAATTTCAGAGATGTCTTCATGCAGTTTTCTGAGCTGAAAAATAGTGTGTGATTGTGTGGAGTATTGTGGACGTGTAACTGCAGGCTTGTTCTGGAATACTGACTTATCTGTGCTGACATCAGTTTTGTCCTGCTAGGGAGGTGAGAAGGACTAGGAGAAAATATAGTTCTTTGAGAGACTCTTTTTGCTTTGGGTGTGCTGCTCTTTATTTTATTCATCAACCAGGATGTTGGGCCACTCGTCCCATGTCTTGGACCTCTGTTATGTCAGCTAGGTAATAGGGTATGCTCACAGCAGTGAAGTTCCTCTGCCAGTCGTCAGCGGGAAACCCCGTGACCGTGGTTAGCCCTTTTAAATAAGTGCAAATTACATTCATGGAGAAATTAAGATAGAGCTTGATGGAAAAGGTCAGTATGTGGTTGCCGACACCAGAAAAGCTGTTCTGTCTTGCACTTTGCAAACTTCAGCTGGTTATGTATAATCTCTAAAAGCTCTTAGATTTTACTAAATGTGCTTCTTATTCTTGGATTTTGTTAGTTATTTGCTTCCTATTCCACCTCTTGAGAAAAATGTGGGATTAGGACCACACAATGATAAGACAGAATCTGCTGGAGACCAAACAAAATAGAATGGCCAAACATTGGAGGAGCATCAGTGGACACTTGGTGTCCTAGATGTCAAAGTCGATCAATACTGATGGTGGAAATCTCAATATAAAGACAGACTTCCTTAATGCTGGTGGTTCCAAAACTACGCAAGTGAACATGGGTGCATCCATGTGGTCTTTTCAAAGTGAAGCCCTTCCATAGGGTATCTTTAAAACCATTCAGGCAAAATCCCGTTTAATAGGAAGCAAGACACCAGGGCACTGAAAAGAGAACGCCTTTCAGGAGAAATTCTCTAAGTTGGCTGTAGAAGGAGAACATGCAGCAGGAAAGGCATGGGAAGAAAAGCTGCAGCAAGAGCTGTATTGTGTGTTTCTACACCCAGTATGGAGCTATCGTTATGCCTTCCCAGCGCCTGAGAGATACAAACTAATATCCTGTGGCTGACCAAGTTCACACATTCTTTTGTCAGGAAAACAAGTTCTGGGAAATAGATGCTTGGAGACTGCTGCCAACACCTTTTTTCCCCTTTTACAAACTATAGCAAAGCTTTGAAGCTTCTGTTGTCCACAGCACATTTGATTTTTGCCAGAAACAATCTGAAAATGGTCAACTCTACCCAGAAACCTAAAAATACAGGAACACTCAGAAACATTGTAGAGAGTTTTTGTTATACTGCAGATTGGTTTCATACTATAAAATTAGTTCAGAATGGCAGGAGTGCTCTTGATGACAGCAGTGTTACAGTGTAAAAGTTGAATTCTGATTTTACAACCTGTGTTTGCTATAGTCCATGTGAAAAATCATTAATTTACTTGTATATGCATGGTAAGTTAGTAGGGGTTTCTGCATCTAAGTGGTTAAAAGCCAGAGAATTCATGGAGAACTTTGTTAGTCAGCTGCTGGTTTTGCTCAATCTTGTGTTGGTGGTTTTAATTCTCTGTGTTGCAGTTATATTGCTTGTAGCATGAGGATAATAATGCTTGCCTAGCTCTATAATGTGTTTGAAGACATGCTCTGAGAAAGTGCATTCATAAATATATAATGTTTAAAAAAACCCCTAGTAAACACAAATCCTGAGCATAAGTGAAATGAGAAAAATGAAGGTGAAATTTAGGAGATTAATCCCAGAGAGGGGAATGGTGACTGTTTAAGGAGGTGTATTTTGAAGGTAGTATAAGGGGAAAATAAAAGGTAACAATTACCTGAGGAAAAGCTGGGAATGACCTGTGAGATGTTCCAGTGTTGAGGTCAGTTTGGAGAAAAGCAATCTGACACACAATCCTTCCTCTTTTCCTTCCCTCTCCCAGTTCTTACTGGTATTTAAACTGGGAGGAAGACCTCTGTGGTTGAAGGTCTCCAGGAAAAGTATGTAACCAAAACCGTGAAAGCAATTATGGGGGAAGCAAAGATCAGCAGCTTCTTGCTGGGAAAGTAAGAGCGTTTATCCTAGACAAGGCAGACTGTCAGGTACGGGTCAAAGTGCTAGATAAGATGCAGAACCGAAAAATGGAACTCAGGGCTTGTGGAAGCTATTGACAAAACGCTTGTTGATTTGATGTGGCTGGAATTTCACTTACAATATATTATGGTTTAGAGGTTTCCTCAATGCTAGTGACTTACCACCTTTTTAGGAATTTCTTTAGCCCTATTTGTTTAGAATTTTTTAGCTTTTCTCTCCTGCTGTAACCGATTCTGAGTGGGCGTGGGGAAAACACCGGTACAGTGCGTTCTGTACGGCTGCGGGCAGCCGAGCTGACCGGGACTCTGATTTCTGACTTGCGAAAGACACTTAGTCACTATTAAGAGACAACTTCTGTGATTTTTTTGGTTTATAGAAATCAAATTATTTTTTGAGTTATTCCAGCAGCTTTAGCGCATGCACACACTGGCTTATCTTCCTTCTCTGTGTGAGCATTGTTTATGTAAATAGAGAAGGCCATATGGGAATGGTGCCACGAGTAGATATCTGCAGGATTTAGACACAGGTCTTTTTAATGTTCTTATATCCAGGTTAAGTGAAATAAGATGCCATGTTACCGTGTTACCATTTGCAGTGTGAGGTATGAGTGCGATGTTTGTCTGTAGTGAACTATGTAAGGAGACAACGGGAATGGCTAGGAAGGGGAGGTGATGAGATGTGAATCGGTGGCGATACATCCGTAAGCAGAGAGAGAGTAGGATGGATGGAGATCATGTTATAAAATTGGTAGAGCTGGTGGCTAAATTTATGTTGTGAATGAAATGACAAGTCCTGTGTAAGCCCATGGAAAGATGGGAGATTTTCAAAAGAATATAAATGAGTGTTGAAGAAGAAAGAAGCATGAGTGAAAAAACAAACTTGAGAGCTAAAGGAAGGATGTTACTGAAAGAAAAGGAGCACACTTGGCTACACTGAAGATGGCTGACAGGTTGAGGAGAGTAACTGCAAGAATTGATTCTGAATTACGGGTCAGAGTCTGCGATGATACCAGACTTGGTCCATGTGAGAGAGAGAGAATTCATTTTACAATTCGTATACTGCATGTGGACAAGAGTTCTTGGCAGTAAAACAACTGTGAGCTTAGAGAGGACGTTAAGGTGATGGTAGTGAGTTAGGTCAGTATTTCTGATGTGGAAAAGATTGAGGCTTGACTTGTCTTGGAACAGAGTCAAAAAAGAAGATGAGATGAAGGAGTAGAAGTAGGCAGGAAGGAAAGACAGTGGGCACTAGAAAGATAAAGTGATCAAGTATTGCCATGGGGAAAATGGATATATTGGAGGAAGGAAGAAAGTTTACTGTGTCCTTTATCTTTGATAGAAAAGGAGAGTGACATTACGGATGTGTCAAATTGAAAGGAAGGGGAAGATTGTTACGCTTGCCAGTGTTCTTTGAAGAAATCATTAAAATCCTGTACAGAAAAACAACAGCAATGGACAGATAAGAGTCAAAGACAACCATGATGGTGATGCAGGATTCACTGAAATCAGAGAAGTAATTGTTTTGCAGGGAAGCTAGCCAAACAGAAGGAGTGTTTATACTGGAAGAGGTCAGCTTCGGTTTTTTTATCATTCTGTCTGCATTACAGTAGCAGAAGGGCATGGTGTGAAAGAGAGGGTGAGCCAGATCTGAGACTGAATCATCTCTGACTTCTGGTCTTGCGTTACAGTGACTCAGTGATATCAGTAAAAGTTAAGGAAAGGTAGGAAAGGGAGGTCTGAGATCAGAAAAGACTTTTAGTGCTGCTACAGCATCTACTCATTTGACCTGTCACCATGACAAAATTGTCATTGCATGTGAGAGGAAGGTGCAAACCAACCCAAAGAACCTTTGTTTGTCTCTTTAAAAAAAAAAAAAAAAAACAAACCAAAAAAAACCCCCACACCCAAACAACACCCCCCACCAAACAAAGAACCCAACAACAAAAAACTCCTGCCTATAAACTGAAACTGTAGGTTGTCTGTGGTAGAGAGGTTGCCGTAGCTGTGTTGGCCGCATAGCATGAGGGATATAAGGGTTGCTGTGAGTAGTAAAACCTTTCCAGCTCCTCTAGCAGTCCTGGCTCCTATAGACTGCCTGAACACATGCATCATTTCTGAAGTCTTAAGGTTATGATAGCTGGTCAGAAGACTATGGTTTCTGTTCACAGGTGTTAAGAGTTGCTGCAGATTTTTCCCGATTTCTGTCTGTGATCTGCTTAGGCACCAATGTGAATTCCAACGTCTCCTCGGAGCCTGACATAGCAAGAGACTTGGTGTAGACATTGTTTCTAAATGTCAAAACAGTCTCTCTTGACCTGACCATTCCACAGAGGAGGTGTGGTGGAAGCGTGGCTGATGGAGCCAATGACCGACTGGCTAGTGATGGCTGATGACAGTGATTGACTGAGAGCAACATTTTTGTCCTCGCTGGGATTGCACTCAGGTGCTTGCTGGAGCAAGTGGTTGTGGCTGTCAGGTGTTGTGGTCAGTATGTGCTTCCTGGGCTGCTGTTGAGATGTTACCAACAATCCAAGGTGAAAAATAACAGCTACTGTTTCTAAAGTAATTTTTGCTTTCCATGCATTTTTGGCCAAGCTGGGCTTCCAATTAAAAGCTCTGTTGTAATAAAGGTGGAAAGGTGTAAAAGAAGTACCAAAGGAAGTTGTATGTTATTCTTGTATGGCTGGCCACATATGTCTAAAAATATCTGTCAGTTGATTCAGAAAATGTAGGAAGTACCAAACTAAGCAATCTCCTTACAGTAAATAACTCTTTCCCTGCCAGAAGAGGAGTAGGGGGATTTACGAGCTGAGCAGGGGTGGTTCTGAAATTCTACATGAAAAAGACCTCTTCTGCTTGTCTCTTAATTCCCCAGATGAGCTCTTTGGACTGAAAGTAGAAGTAAACTCATAGCTTAACAAATTTACTCTTGCATTTGGGTGCTTAATGGAATGTTTCTTACAGAGGCCACTAGGTTACCTTGGCTAAGTGGTTTCTTTTCCCTGGCAGCGTAGTAAGTAGCCTATCATAGGCAACAATGCAGAGGAATTCACCTTACTTGCCATTTCGGATGCTTAACGTGTTGACTGCATTGCAGCTGGCCTAAACTTGGAGCTACAAAAGAAGTAGGCCTTGGAGTGACATGTGGGTAAAGAAGCCCTTAAAGCTGAAAGAAATGCGAGTAACATTTGTGAGACACCAAGTCCTCATAAAACTTGTAGCCCTGGTTTTCATCACTGTTCAGAGCATTCGCTTTACTGCTTAGAAATGAGTATGTTAAGTGAACTCTCTCCTTCTTCACTGCCAAACAACCGCTACCGTTGGCTTCTCGATACACTTTCTAGAGTCTAGATCCTCTTGTAATATAGAAACTGGTGTAGCTCTGCTTGATTGCAGCACTGATTTACAGCACATAATGATTTGAGTTGGGGCTGGTTGTATTTACCTTTAAGATGTATCCCAAGTCCTAGTTTGAATCTTAGCTTTGGTGTAAGACTTGAGGTTTAGCATCTGGATATGAATTTACAGTTTATGAATATTTGCTATTGCAGTGAGTCAAACAAAAGCCTCAATGGAGAGGACAACCAGCACTTTCGGGTTAAAAACCTGGGGTTGGGACNGGTTTCTCAGCTTAGAAACAGCTGCCATGTGATGTGAATGATATTTTAAAGTCCTGTGTTTGAGTTCTTGTGATAGCAATGTGCAGAGAATTGGCAAGCTCTCGGAAACAAAATGGCATGCTTTATTTTGTCAGTACAAGTATGTTCAATCTGCTATTTGATTCTCTGTAGCATTTTGATTAAGAGCTCCAGTGAAGTTACGTGAAAAGTGAAAATCCTCTTTATCCTTTCTCTCCGAGAAAATGAGACACACAACATTGTCAAAATATTTGCCTAATCTTGCAGATTTGGATACTTGTTGTAGTTCTTCTGACAGACCAAAACAATGGTCATTAAATGAGAAGCAGATGCAATAAGTATGCAAGCAAGCTTACTCGGATAGACTGAGGGGGAAGGGGGGAAGATGCCAACAGTACTCACTAAGCACTGGAGAATAAAGAAAAATAAAATCTCTCCTTGCTATTGTGCCCCATAAATAATCAAGTTCCTTTAGTAATCTAGGCATTGTACTTTTCTGCATTGGTGTTTTAATATGTTCTGGTGCAATATTGACTTCAAATCCGGATGCTCCTTTTGGCTTACCTGAATTTCTTCCGTGTGTGTGTGTGTTTGTTTTGAGGGTTTTTTCCTTGGTTTTGTGTTTTTCTTTTTTCTTTTCTTTTCTGGTTTCACTCACTGCAGCACTGTTATTTTAGGACTAAAGGACATTGTCCAGGAAGAATCTGGTTATGCTAAGTTATTTTCACAGTTTTGTGGGACTGGGAAGACAGAAACTGCTCAAAACAAAACCCTGAATCTGACCTTGGGAGCTGCTAAATTTTGTATCAAGATGTGGAGTATGTTTCTTGAGCAAGTAGCTAGTAAAGGTCTGTTTTGTGGTTGCAGGGCTGCTGTGTGGATTCATCAGGATGTTGGTCCAAAATCTGCCTTAAATTATGGATAGAATTAGAGCTTTCCAGCTTTACTATTGCTCCAGTTATTTACTCAAACCATAAGAATTGAAGATGTGCCTTTAAGAAAGAGAACTGAATTATTACTCAGGATATTCCTTCAGTGATCTGTGTATATTCAAGCTCATCTACGTGATTGCTGTTAGTGTTCATGTTTTCTTATGTGTCCTTAAGTTATCCATAAGTTATAGGTATTAGCTGGTGGGTATAATTCTTGATCCTTGAGTTAAAAAGCAAAACCAAATGTTGGCTATATGGTTGTGTAACACTTTGCAATTCAAATTCTGCTGCCCCACCCTCCAAATCCTTGCATTTCCTCTAGGATTGTGCATAAACGCGTGCGTGCACGCACACACACGCACGTATGCATGGACAAGTCTTTTTCAGCAAGAGCGTAAAGAAAATGCTGGTCTTGGCCTACATGGAAAAGTGCACAATAAGGATAGGGATGTCAAGGTCAAAATAATGTATTGCTTGGAAAAATAAATGTAATAGGCTGCCTCTAAGCCAAAGACAGGGTAGTAGTGCAATATATTGCATTACAGAAGTTCCTCATTTCTAGAGGAAAGACACTGTGGTATGATGCCTGCAAATCAGCCCAGACTGACTTAGTTTGCAAAAACTTGTTCTGAGTCAAATGTCTCCCGGTTCTATGCCAGTCCATCAGCATGCAATAACTCAGATCAGATGTCTGTAAGGTCTGTCTGGAAGGACCAAGTGCCTCTTGGGTGAGGGTTTTACATTTTTTTAATGTATGCCGAATGTGCTTAGGACTTAGATCTAAATGGACTAATTGCAAGGCTTTGTTTGAGGGCTTACATCACACTGACTGTGGCTTGAATTTATTTGTGTACAATGAGTTGTCACTAGAAATCACTTGTAAGGCTCAGGAAATGTTCTGTTTGTCTTGTATATTATACTGTATCTCTGTCTTGTCCCGCAGTCCTGCTCTCCCTGCCTTAGAAAGGGAGTGTGAGAACTGTTGTGCAGAGAAATACAGCTACTTGCAGCAAAGGTATCATGTTAGGCAATGTCACTGCTTGAATTTTGTTTTCTCAGACTTCGGGGGGGAGGCATTGCATTGCTGGGTCCTCATTGCAGACAGCACCATAACAGGTAGTGATTTTCTAAATGGTGTTTTGCCTTGATTTCAAGGGCATCGAGTTCTTTGAGAGAATTGCAATATTGTTAGTCCAAGGTTTATGAGATGCAGAGTGTATTAAATGCTTCTGTTGCCTGGTCACAGATTCAGTATTGCCAGCCTCTAGGTACAGAATAGCTAAAAGTGTCTGCTGTTGTATTTGACTCTTGGGTGTTGCTATAGTATTTGCTTTAGATTCTTTCCATTTTTTATTTTTGCTAGTCTATAAAGGGTTATGCACAACTGGTAAGACATGAAGCATTGTACAGATCGTTGCCTGGATTCTACAGTTAGAGATATATATTTCCCTAATTACTACTTTAATTAATAATTCTTCTTGGATATGAGATACTTGGAGTCTGAGAACCTGTGTGATACCTGAAACAGTCTTTTTTATATATCTGTCTGGAACAAAAAAAAAAAAAAAAAAAAAAAAAAAAA
>WAAD01033650.1:94307-124635 GCA_013389945.1 Fregata magnificens
AAAAAAAAAAAGCACACTGCATAAGGTAAGGAGAAAAATTTGGAAGAGCTAGTCAGATAATAATTCTCTTCCTGTAGCTCTGTGTCAATGGAGGAGCGGTTCTTCTGGCCAAAGCTGAAAAACAGTTGAATCAACCAAATAACCGTGTTTAAACAGCTGGAAAAAATATTTCTAATTCTTGAGAGAAATACAAAAATGTTGATCATTAACTGTGGTTTGAGAGACTTTATTCACACATGTACAGCTCCAGTGTGAATAGATGATACTTCACTGCATATAGCCTAGTGTAAATTTTGGATCTCTGTTAAGGATTTGCATGTGTCTCTCACTCTGGGTCTGTTCCTGCTGACTAGCTGGTGCTGAAAGTACAATATGTTCAGAAACAAAGTTCTGTCTGTGAGTGACCCCACTCTACCNCCTGAAATGCATAACTCGGGTTTATTTTAGGCAGCACTCCTGAAGTCACTGACACAGGTGGCTCTGAGTCTTGAGGGACACTGAGTCTCTGACGGAGGAACTGTGGTCCACTGTAGAGCACTCCTCATAAAGGCCTTTAAACACAGACTGGATGAAACAACGACCTTTGGAAATGGTCGGCTACATTTGATGGGAATGGAATTACGCTATTTTTCACCTATTGATGTTATAATATTAGAGTTATTTATTTTACTTAATGACTGTTATTTGTCTTAGCATATGAATGTTTCTTGTACACGCGGTGATGCATTTTAATACCTTCAAAATGTAGGGAGAAATTATTTAAGCACCAAAGGTGATCTGAATTTCATTCTCAGCTTTTGAGGATTTGAATGTGTAACCTGAGTTGTCTGACGCTTCTGAAAATTAGACCACTGGTGTAAGTGCCTAAGCTTGAACTCCTGACTTACTCATCCTGGAGGGGTAACTTGTAAGAGAAAGTTTGTCTCGACGGAGCTGGGAGTAGAAGCCTTATCTCTTCAAATGACGGCTCTAACCACTAAGAGCTTCCCGTTCACCATCTTCTGATTAATTTCAAACTCAAGTTTAAAGCTAGTCGTAAGTTAATGTAAGAGATAAGAGGAATAAGTGCTTCTCAGATGCTTAAAATACATTTTTCCGATTGTAGTTTCTGTGCACCAGCCTCAGCTAGCTTGTAAAGGGACTGTAGCAAAGCAAACTGACTTGTATTAATTTTTTTTAATCAGTGAAATTAAGCTGAGGGCCAACTGGAAGACTTTGGTTTTACTGGAATAACATCTCTGATTAGCTTAGGGCTAAATTACTAATTCCAGTGAGGGATTTTGAATTTTTCATTGCGCTTAATGTGCAAAACCCTTAAATATTCTGTCATATTTAGTAATCCGAAATACCAGGACCCTGTGAATCTGTGTCTAAAAGGCTAAACCCCACAAAAATAATGCTAAAGTTTTTGCTTTAATATTCTAAACTAAACAGATGTTGCCTTTACTAAAGTTTTCTGAATCACTACTGAGCAATTGTATAATATTCAAATATTTTTAATGTGATGAGTTCTTCTTCAGTGTTAAGATTTCAATGCAATTTGGTACACAGAAACCTGGAGCATTGACACTGATTAAATCTTACCAAAAGCTTTAACATTTTCTGAATATTGTACTCTAATGATGGCAACTTGGTGAGATATATATCTAAACAGCAAACATGAAATAGCATCTACTGAAATGAATATAAATTGAGTTCTGGCTGATGATTAGTAATCCATACAGCTGTTAGCTTGAACTCTCTAAAATCTGGGGCTTTACAATTCAGTAGGGGGAAAAAAGTGGACAATTTCAACAATGATAGAGGCGTTGTTAGCAAAATTAAATGGCTGATAATTGTGATAGCTTACAAAGAATGATGTTATTTACAAAAGCTCATTTTTGCATGGAATCTGACGTCTTCTCCCATGAGCTTGCTCATAATTCATATTCCACTTTAATATGCCTGCAAAATGTGCTTTCTTTCTGTATACGTATTATTTTTAGGATGTTATGTTTCCTTGGTGCATACACAATGAGCCTGAAATCCTGTAGGAGTGTGTTTAATTTGAAAGTTTTATCCTCTGGGCCTGGTTAATTCAAATATGAGGCTCAGAACAGTGCTGCAGTGCCGGCAAGAATGCGGGAACGGCAAATCATCTGCACAAAGGCGACAGAGAGCCCGTGCGGCTGTGATGCCTATGCTGAAAGGTGCCAATATCCTGAAGATCTCCTTTCTGAAGCTGCTCCGCTTGCTTCTTTCCTCTGTCAGTCCTGTGCGCTAATTAAATGAACATTTGGCCAGCTTTGCTTTCCTTTATATCCTTAGCGTCGTTTCTAGGGATCTCATAATTACAGCCTTCTCAGATACTTTTTTAGCCAGTGGCACGGTATGTAGCAGTGAACTGCTTGACTTCGTTGTTGGTGATGCAATGCCTAGACAGGATTTGAAGAGGGTTTGTTGGTGTCTTTTGAAGCTGGAAAACATTGAACTGTGGCCAGTGCTAAGCCCCACCCTATTTTTTGGAAGATGGAAAGAATACACTTGCTGAGTCCGTCCTGCTCTGAGAGCAGTGAACTATGTTTGCGTCTGTAGGAATGCAAGAGCTGAGAAATTCCAGTGTGCAGCCTGCTGGAAAGCGCTGCTGGCTCATGGGCAGCAAAGGGGAATGGGCCTTGTGACGAGGGCTGGGGGAAGAGAAATGAAAGGCATTTTTTTATAATATCCTGGGCAGCATACGCAGGATGTTATGTCTGGCTTGGACTGGGCTGACGTGGTGCCTCAGATTTTTTTCTCATAATGCTGGAAAAATAGATATAAGGGAAATACAGAGATAGAAATGGAACAAAATTAAAATGAAAAGCAAGCTTTATATTTCACAGTGAATAATTTGCAGCATCTTTCCTCAAAGAAATTGGGCTGCCACTAGATATAGGAAGCAAGCGGCATAAAATGTTCTGTAGTTTTATAGTCCTTGAGTAAATGAATATCCAAATTATTGCAGCCCCATTCCGTGACTTGGGAAAAGGCATGGTTGTGGGCAGCTGTGGGGTGGTGTTGGGAGATGCCTCCAAGCAGCCCAGCTAAAGAAGAATTCCAGGTGTGTGTTAGAAAAGAGGAGACAGTAGGGTGGAGAAAAGGGATGAGAAAACTCTTGGCTTGCAGTTGGCCAAGGAACATCTCTAGGCTTGTACATACTGAGGCTCCTTCCTTAAAAGGGGATATGCTGTTACTGGAGAGTCATGTATCTGTTTCTCCAAGTACCTCTGGAGGGTGGAGTGAGTCTTATTACTTTTCCATAGCTCCTTATGAGCAACTGGAGTTTAAACTTGCTTCCTTTTCAGGAAGGGGATGCAGTCAGATTTTTCTCTGGTCTCCCTGATGCTAGACCTGTATTCAATTCAAGTGAGAGCACTCAGACTGGTACCCTTCTTGGAATAAGTCTGTCTTCCTTGGCTTTCATTTTGACCTGATGTAAGATGGATTTCCTTTCTATTTCAAATTTATGTATGCAGGCTCTATGCAGTCCCTGCCCTCCGTGGAATTCACCAGTCGCACCCCAAAATGTAGCCTCTCTTCTTAGTAACGAAAGCGTTTAAAAGCAAAGAGGTGTGTCTATGTGGGGGAAATCCCATTCAGTGCTATATACCTGATCAGCAACTGTAGGCTGTCAACCGCCTCATTTATTTCAGTACATTAATAATGCAAGTCCCTAAGGCTGATTATTGTCTCCGGACTCTGCGATGTGCAAGTGCTTTTCTATTCTGATGAATTCAGTAATCAAAGTCCCACTGGCTGGGCCAGCGCTGAAGAGCCCCTGGCTTAGAAAAGATAAGCCATGGTGGTTGGTGGGGGGGGGGTTGGTTGGTTGGTTGTTTTTTGTTGTGGTTTTTTTTTTTTTTTCCTTTATTTAGGCTGAGCCTTACATTGCCCAGGAATTTTTGTGTCCCTACTCCTGATTTTCATATACATTCCAGATAACAAACAAAGGCTTTTTTTTTCATCATTTTAAATATTAAGAGAGAGAAAAGAATGAAACAGCCATACCATTCTATCTGCATCTTGCTTAAAGGGAAAGTGCTTTGTCTGAAGAAAGAATGGACAAAACATTCATTGGAGTTCATTGTGTTCTTTAGCTTTCAGAAGTTGCAGGGAAAGAGTTACTACCCCTGCCTCTGTAGGAGTGTACACTGGGATTTCTAGCTCAAATTTATTTTGCTGAGACTTTGGAGTCAAGTTTTTATATATAGTTTTTGATGTAGGACCTAATTAGGTCCTACACATCTTAATACTTTTTGCTACATCTGCATTAAAGATGGCATTGCATATATTTGCATACAATTTACATTTAAAAGTTAGCCGTGCTGTGTGCAATAATAATTTTAACCAAGTACTATTGACTGTCAATGTTGTGAATAAGCATACAAAACACCTGGGGCTTATGAGAATAAGCATACAAAAAAATATGGGTGCATACGGTTGTCTCTCTCAAGCAGTCTTGAGAAATTTGGATTTCCTTTTTTAGCATCATAGGTTTGTTGGGATATTTCCCACAAACAAGCGAGCAAGAGGAGCTTAAAGATAGAGCTCTTGCTTTAACTAGAACCTATGTATGCAAGACTCGTCAAACCGTTCCAACAGTCAGCAAAACTTACCCCAAAGTTTGAGCATATACAGTCTACTATGAGTGCCATCGTCAGTCAGGATGCTCAGATGTGGCATTCGTTTCTGGAACTTCAGCTTGGTCCCACTGTGAATTTGAAAGGTAGCTAAAAAAACAGATCTCTGGGAAGGTCTGAGCTTGTTGGATTTTAGTTCCAGCATGTAAAAGATTGTTGGTTTACTAATTTGTTTTCAAAAGTACTGCTAATGGTCAATGGTAGACAATCCTGAGGTCTTTTCAGTATTTTCCTGTGGAAGCGTACTGGGTTGTTCAATTTTTCCTTTATCTCAAATCAGAAAAGAAATCTATAATGGCAGGGAGTCAGCAAAAGAAACAAAGCAAGTTGCCTCACAAGGCAAAGAATCTGTGTGTGTTGACACTGAGGCCAAGCATTCAGTCCAGGAGATGCAGATTTACATCTTGAATAGTCAATGTAAAGAACACGCTAGCGGAAGTGTCTATGTTTTACTCAACAAAACTCAGTCTGTTTGGGGGTTTTTTGGGGGTTTGGTGGTTTGGGTTTTTTTTATTTTTGCTTAGGGGGATCGACATTTCTCATTTAGTAATTATGATGATGTCAAAACCTTTTCAGACTTTCTTAAAAAAAGCATGGAAAGATCTTGGAGTCAGCTGGTGCTTAGGCTAGTAAAGATCAGACGGAGGCATATTCTTTTTAGACAGACTTCAGATCTGATTCTGTGAGGTGGAAACTAGGAGTTTGACTTTCATGCTACAGATGAGTTGTGCAAACCAGCAGAGTCAAATGTTAATTTATGTCTCGGCAGTTAAGTAACAGGAAAAATGAAGAAGGACGAATAAAAAGCTTCTACAATCTCTCATCTGCAGGCATATAATTTTACTTCTTTGCCTTTACTTATCTGACTGCTTTCATCTGTGTAGACATCACAGGCAGCTGAGGTTTGGCAAGTTGGCAAGCTGATGAATTAAGGATTTGATTTTGCAATACTGAAGTTAACTGGAGTTTTTCCATTGTCTTGGTCAGATGCCTTAGAAACATGTGTTCCTCTGTTAGGACGGGAACAGAATGAATCCTCCCTTTCTGCAGTATTCCCAGATAAATGGAAAGGGGTTCTAAATCATGCAACCTCTTAAACTTTGTATCACTAGTTTCTTTAGTCTGCTTCCTCTACAAATTGAGCAGAATTGAACTCATCTGAGAAGCTATGAACTGGCATACTGTGTCTACAGCAGTGTGAAATCAGCTGAGCCAGTACAGCACCATGTCTGCCAGATGATGCGGCTTCATCAGCAGGAGTTGCTAACACTGGATTAACCACTACGATACTGGTATAACTAACAGGGGATGAGGATTGCCATGCTTCCCTTGTAGTTGAATTGGCTGTGATTCTGTCTATACAGTGCCTTATAAAATCAAATACATTTCATGTTAATAATCACGATAATGTAGACAAAAGTACTTTGGATTGTCAGTGATGTAAATGCTTACAAATCAATGAGCACGTGTGAGTAAAGATTTGCAGCGAGGTAAATACTTCAGAAATACTGAAGTTAAGTCAAGGATTTTGACCTCTTTAGAACTTTGGTTCCTTCCTGCTCCCTCCCCTGCACTCCGCTTCAGTTACTCTGAAGACGTTATCGCACATGCATGAGGTGTGCAATACCTGCTTTGCCTTTACAGGTCTAGGACAGCACGCAGTTGTGAGACTTGGCTCAGCTCCTGGATCTCTAATCTTCTTTTGTGGCTGTGGGAAAACTTGCCTGAAAATAGCTGGGTTTGCTCCTGAAAAAAAATTACTGCATTGTGTTTAAGTGATTTAATTCTATATTAACTCTGTGCTTCCTGACATTCACAATTTTTTTTTTATAACGTCATCTTGTCCAAGGCAATCAAGGAGCTTTTTCCATAGGAGCCCTTTTCAGACAAAAGGCTTTCGGAGCAGCTTCTCTCTAAGTGCGTTCTACACCATATGAATTCTGTAAAAATAAGTTCTGAAAATTATTTTCATATCTGCTTAGTAAAATATGAGCTTAGTTTCAAAACCCGTGAACTCTGAAGTGTCCCCTCCTTGGAGAGTGCTCTTCTGAGGTAACATTTCTGCTTTTATATTTACAGACAGGCATTCTAATTATCTGGATGATGATAATGAATGTGTTGCTTATAAGCTATTATATGAGGATTGAAAAAGCTGGAGGGTGATTGTAGATCCTGCTCTTGTCTCAAATGAAGAGAAACTAAAACATAAGAGAAGAATGCAGAAAATAGAGCATAAAAATTTAATGCTTTACTAATGAAAATCTTCCAGATTAAGCACAAAAAGGAGAGAGAAAAGGAAAAGAAACTCCCCCAGTAAACCAGTGGCACTAAAACAAGTGAGAGATTTGAATCCAACTCAGAGTGCTCTATGTATAATTGATGATTAGAATTTATTTTGATTGTGCTGCTCTCTTTTCTTTGTACTACCAAAGCTTAACTTCACTGTAAAATTTGTCAGGAAGGAAGTGAGTGGCATTTGAGTTTCTTTTTTTCAGTCCATAGAAATACAAAATCATTGTGGTTTTTGTCACCTGGGGAGGGTTTTTTTTGGACTGTTAGTTAACATGAGTTGGCTATAGCTGTTGATATCAGCTGTAACTAATTAGTTACACTGCCATTTCAATTGTCATGCTTCAAGATCAATTTTAGCAACCCCCTGGAATCAATTAGACCCTTCATAGTATGCAAATATTGTTTTAGACTGCCAGCAGACTCAGGCAGGTGGCATGTATGAGTTGATACTTCCTTTGCATTTTTCTGTCCTTCACATTTTTAGTGCTGCAATGCGACTGGGAGGATTAGAAGTATAAACTTCAGACTTTGGTGTAGGAGTTAAGAACTAGTAGTGAATCCCCCAGAAGAGAGGATGGGGTGATTCCCAGAAGCCACCTGAAGACTTCAAAATTTTTGCCATTGTATACTGGACAAAATTAAGATCTTTTAAAGTCTTTCTATGGAAAGACAGACTATATGGGAGAGAAGGAGAGACCTCTTCCAACCTCAACTATCAAGGGATTCTGTGGCTGTTAAGATGGTCAAGGGGCTGCAGCACTGGCACATGAGGAGAGGCCGAGTGAGCTGGGTATGTTCAGCCTGCTCAGCAGAAAGCGAGAAGGTTACAGTACAGGGTGGGATCTCCTTGCATTCTTTGGCTTTCTTCTGGAGGGCTGTAGAGAAAAGAGGCAAACTTTTCTCAGATATGTGCACAGCAAAAGGACAATAGGCAGCAGTCTACACTTGCAGCAAGGGCGATTCCTGCTGGGTGTGGGAGCGGTCAGGCACTGGAACAGGTTTCGCAGAGAGACTTTTTCAAACTCAACTGGCTGTGGCCCTGAGCAACCTGAGCTAGCTTTGAATTTAGCTCAGTCTTTACTGGCCTATAAAGAAATACAATTTTCTTCTTAAAATTATTATGAATGACATGTAACGTTTTTCAATGTCACATGTCTCTGCGAACATAAACCACTGTTCCTACTGCAATCTACTTACTAGTGGGTTTTATTTGGATTTATCACTAAACAGCCTTTGGCATTTAATAGCAAAGGAATGTTGTTGTTGTGGCACGTGTGCTCCCAAATGTTGGAAATACGGTGGCATATGTTCTTTTAGTGCATGTTTTAAGAATTGCTCTTAACTTTTAAAAGGCAATATTTTGGAATTGCGAGAAATTATGCACAAAATCTCATCGATCTTTTGTATTAATTTCATGCACAATATATAGATCGGTTGGAAATGATGCCGTTATTTCTTAATTGTATTGCTTGGCTGTTACTCATTTAAAGAGAACTACATTTTTCCGAAATAGTTACTCTGACCTTTGGGCCATTAACCTATGGCTTGTTAAATAGGTGTTCAAAAATCTTTAGCATACAGTCTCTAATGCAGTTTGATGTGCACTTAATACTGGGTGAAAAATTAAATTTGTAGTCTATTCAGTCAATCTGTCCAGCATGCAGATCTCAGAGCTGCTGATAAACCTGTCTGTGGAGGGGACTGCAAGACAGTGCATATAGTATAGCTGTAATGGAAAGTTAGAGAAATCTCTACAATGCTTTGCTCTTAAATTTATGCTCTGAAACAACAGAAGCAGGCTAAGCTGGGAACTTGTAAAATACTTGGCGGCCTGCTCATTTTAAGTCAGGCAGTATTTTAGAAGTCAGTTGAAATAGGGAGGTTTTTACATAGCTGTTTTCTATTTTTAGCTGTTTAATGCTCAAAATTGCTCTATGTTTAGTTATGTAGATTCGGGTTCAAAAACAAATTGTTCTAAAATTTAACATCAAAAGGAAATGACTTACAAAATTGAGCTGAGGCAATGAGATCGCTGTCAGTTTGTTGCATCTGTTGGTCACTCAGGTAAAGCCTCAGAACACTTTTTGGTCTGTAGCACACAGCAGTTGCATACAGCGACATTCTTACTAAAAAGTTCCAAGGGAGGCGAGCTAGCAGTGTTTGCAGTTCAAGTGTTGATTAATCAGCCTGCTTTTATTTCTTTTCCTTTTGATTGTGCAAATTAATAAACTAGTAAACTCTTCATCATGGTCTGGCCTGGTATAGCTGTATCTTTCAAAGCGTATCAGCAAATATATCAAAATGCAGAGTCACACTGGCAAAGGGTGTCGGTGGGCTGGCTTCCAGGAGTCTGACTGTACACACAGGAAAGGTACATGTGCCCTTACTCTGACTTCGAAGGAACTTTGTTTTCTGTTATCAATTACACACCTTAACAGCACAAAACACATTTCTACCATTCTGTTTCTTTTGTTTAATGAAGAGGACTTGTGACCAGATTCTGCCCTGGCAGAACACTAGTAGAATCAAGACAGAGGTGGATGCGTTGAATCTTTTAAATCTACTTCTGTTCACCATGTCTTGGTATTCTTTATTTAGTCTTATGGCTCTTATACAGGCTTTGAGTTTTGAAAAAGACCTTGTCATCATTTTATCGTAATTTTATCCTGTTATCTAAAAAAAGACAGAGAAACTGTGGCAAAGGGCATGGGCTTAGCCATGAATTAATTTATTATGCTACAGTCATGCGTTCAAGTACGTTTACTGTAGTAACAAGCTGGTACTAAGGTTGTACTTATACACAGCTCATCAGGAAGCCATGGATTAAGAAGCTATACTAACTGCGTATCGTGGTGTTCAGAATTCAACAGTACGAGGCTTTTAGCACCGCAGTTAATTTACTTGAGCTTTTTGTCCATGTTTTTGACGTATGCATCAGTTTTATTAAGATCACTTTGGAGCCGGCTCAAAAGAACTCTGCTTGATCCTTGCACCTTGCATATTGGCCTTAGGGCCTTTTCCAAACAAATGTCCTGACTGATGCTTGGTGAGGCATTTGCAGGTATCCAGGATTATGCAGAAGCATAAGTAGCCTTGAGGAGGAGAAAAGGTCACAAGCTTACTCTACAAAACAAGAAAAAAAATATTTTTGCTTGTTAAAATAGTATAAATTCTTCTTTGCCTTCATATTTTTTTTGTTAGGGGATGTTACATATTCCATGTTTAACAGCAAATTAATCTTTTTCTCTGTCAAGAAACATTGTCAATGTGAGCGTGAGTGTAGTAGGTAATTTACATAATGGAAGAAAATCTCAGAAATAGAGAAGAAAAAAAGGGTGTTCCCTTGTGTGTTATGAAGTGAGTGTCTGAGAGACATTCAGAAGGGTTGAAAAATGTCCACGTTTTGTCCTGTGACGTCTGCGAAGCAGGATCCTGCAGGTCAGGGGTTGTGCATGTCTTGGGACATGGCCATACACAAAGGATTCTGCGATCTGCATCCATTTAGAAAAGGCAGCGTACAGACTTCATTGCCAGTATAGATGGAACACCGCACAAATTGCCCAAAGGCACAGGATGATAAAATACCACAAGCAAGTAAACGTTGTGCAGTTGGGGGAAATGGGGAAGGGAAATTCTGGTCAAAAGGAGGAAGATACATTTGTCTTACTTTCTTCACTAATCATCTGGTGTTCCCTCCTTCGAGTTAGTGTGGTGTTATGAAGATGCATCAGATCAGGTCACTGGTCCATCTGTTTGTCTTTGACAGCACCATTTCAGAAAAAGATACAAAGACCCTACGTAGCAAAACAGTTCATCTCGCCATGCTGGCGGGGGGTGTATTTATTATCTATACAAAGTCCAAGAGATTCTCCTAATCTCTTGGCCTTTGTGATAACCTATGGCAATGAGTTCCGCCAGCTGTTACGTATGTTCGGCTGGATCTCCTCATGTTCTTTCCCGTGTGAAAGGATAAGCAGGTATATGTTCTCTACCTTTCATAAACTGCTAGTGTTTCATTTGTATTTCTGTCCTATCTGATAATTTCTGTTCAGAATTAAGGCACCCAGATTTCTTAAGCATATGTGAAGTCTCCTACAGTGAAGTTTCATAATGCAACCATTATGAATTTGGGGGTTTGTTCCTGCTGCAAGCAGAAACAACCCTTTGTAAACTTTTTGCCTGAGTGACAAACCTTAGAATGAGGGATTATGTTCCTTAAAAGTGGTATCGTGATACTTTGGGGTTTTTATAGTTAAAACCAAAATGTAAAAAGAGCACAATACTATTGTTCTGCTAGAGACTGGGGTTTTGCCTCTGGTTTCACTTCTCTCCTAGCGTCAGTGTTCTTCCTCCCTCCTCTCTTTCTCCTACCTTGCTCTTCCTGTCCTCCCCCAAACCGTGTTGTGCACAGAATGCCAGAGTAATTTAATTCCAGTCAGCCTTTCTTAAGGTGTCTATGCATCTGGACGTAAAGAACAAGGCTGGATGTACCTGGAGGCCAGAGTAGGTGAGGCCTGTCTCTTTAGTTCAGAGAAAAATCCTGTTTACCAATGTCTCTCTTCCCCCCCCAGTCCCCCCCCTTTTACTTGACAGCACTTTCTCAAAAATGTTTTGTGCACAAAATTAGAAGCTAAGAGGAGTGGTGTTATATACCAAGGGAGCAGGGGATGAAGGCATCTGTTAATAGCTCTGTGACCAGATTGTTAGGTGACTTTGTGAAAGGCTTATAACCTGTCTCTGTCTCCCTCTCTGGTACTGGAAAACATGTAAATAATACTTTTCTCACCGTGGCTTCTATATGGCTTTATTGAGGCTTAATTAGTAGATGCCCACAAAGCATGGAAAAAAACAATTGCTTTGTTTTTCAGTTAACTGCAGTGTTGTGCTTAGCGATGTCAGAAGTCCATAAGCTCGCCCTTCTGAGATGGTCTGTATTGGCTGCTGCCAAGTGTTTTCTTCATGTCACAAATTTATGAAAAATCACAGCTGAATTTCTTATGTTGAATATTGTGAAAGATTTAAACAAACTGCTTATCTTATGATGTCTGTATATCTCAGAAGAGTAATGGTTAATCTGGCAGAGGTAGTCTCTCTTCTGCCATCCGGTAATATCCATTATCAAAGTTAACTTGAATTTCCTTCCAAAAGGACAACTGATCAGATCACCAGCTTATGTGGGACCCCTTGTGCTGTTGTTAGTCTCTTGCAGGTGTGTATGTGCAGGTAAGATAGCTACAATTTCTTATGCAGTTAATCAGCTTTGTTCATTAAATTTCCATTTTGAGAATGTCGTTTTGGGCAGATCTGTTGGTTGTCAGAAACCTGCCAGAGCTTGTCATCCTCATTGGTCTAAAAATGTGTCTTTGGGTCATCTACATCACCTCTGGAGGTTTTTGGTATGGGTGTCTAGATTCTATCTTGACAGTAGTACAGCAGGCAGGTAGACGCTGTCGGTGGCCGCGGCTGAGAATAGCGTGATTAGTGGCGTTGACTTCTGCTCCTGTGTCAGGGCGAGTGTTTGTGCAGGAAGAAATGTGCCTTTTTTTCTAACTATTGCCTTTGCTGTTGTTGAATGTTACCTTTCATCCCAAAGCATAATCCCATCTGCTCTTTACCTCGGCACACCCCACCTTTCACGCTGCTTTCTGTTTCTGATTTGGGAGTGCAAGTCCAAGTGTTTGGATCCCCACAAGTATTCAGGGATCAGCAGTCACCACCTATATGAAGCAGAGGAAGTTACCTATGTAAGTAATTAATATGGATGTTTACGAACTCTGTTTCCAAGTGTCTCTTCTTGGCTCTGCTTATAGAAAGCATTGGAATGCATCGAGGTATGCCCGTTTCCCTTGTCGCTACAGCTGCTTGCAAGGGAGCGGCAGATTTCTTGAATAGGTGAATAAAATAAAAAGAGGAGGAGGAGGGTTTGTCAAATGCTCCAGGGTGCTCTTCCAATACAAAAGTCAAGACAGACACACATTAATACAGTGGAGAAAACTGTGGAGCTTGCTGTAATCCTTGTGAAGTAATTTAAGAATAGTCCTTTGAGTTTTGACCCAAAGACTTTGTTACTGGTAACAAAGGTTTGCCACCTGAGGAGACCAGTGTGATGATCACTGCTAACTAATAGCTACTGTCGGAGCTGTGATGTGTGTGAGACTGTTCTTGCTTTCCACATTCGAAGAAGGAGGAAGGATGGCATTGCTGATATTACCCACGTGCTAACAAAGGGTAGAAGCGGTGTCTTTTGATGGCAACCGCTATACAGGACTTCTCCATACTAAAAAATGTAACGAGGGCTATACTAGGTCAAATCAAGCCCAGTATCCTGTTTAAAACAGTAACCATATGTCTAAATCATTTAATATCAAATCAGACATAGTCGTTTTAAATTCAGTATGAGCATTCTGAGGAAATGGAAACTTCCTTCCTCTTTATGAAACCATTCCTCTAATTCCTTCTGTGTTCGTTCTGTTAGCACATTCAGAGGCTCTCTGATGTTCAAGATTAAATTAACAGGATTCCCCCTGCTGTTTCTATTGAATTCAGTTAATATAATGAGTTTATTGTTAAATTAAACAAAATAAAGCCTGCCATGTGGCAGAAATACCACTGAGATCCCATAATTTCCACCTAATAACTACTGTCTGTACTGTGGGGTTATAACTTAAATGGTGGAAAGTATGTGTCTGTCAGACATGTTAAATAATTTTCATAAAAACTTTGTTTGGACACATAATCAGTCATAAAAGCAATGTGCCTGTGACATAGAAGCCAATAATTTTATCTCTAATACAGTAAATTAATTTCCATGTGGCTTTCCTACTTTACCTGTGTATGCTTAAAAATTCTGAAGGTGTTTCATGACTCGGGTAACATGTATTGTCTTACCTGTTGCTAAACCCAGATGCTTTTGAAGAGTTACGGCTTAGACTGCTGGCTCAGTGAAATGATTCCTTCTGATGTTTATGATAATGCAAACGGGTTCTGGGAGGGGGTTGGGCCATACCTTTTGGCAGCACCAACCACTGCCATCCCTGCTTGTTGAGCGTCTATATTTTTATGGTCTCTTCTACACCACTGCAGTTCTGTCATCATAAGGAAGTTTTGTCTGGTAGGTTTTTTTTGTTTTGGTTTTTTTTGGGTTTGTTTTTTTTTTTAAATTAGATTGTTTTGTTCTACCATTTGTTACTTCTCTGCCCGTAATGCTCATTATCCATAACCTCTCTTACGGTTTTTATTTTGCGTGTGCATATCTCCTTTTGTGGCCAAATGCAAAAGCTAGCTACAAACGAAATGTTTGTATATCCTCATGTTAATTCAAGTATCAGAGCCCTGCTGTCCTAGGATGATATCCATCAGTGACTGTAGGATTTGTACCGAGTGAATGTCACTATGGAGCATTATACTTGGTTGTTTCTTAATTTAATTTTACACTCTTGTTCTTTTTTTCTGCAATGTGCCTGTAAGAACTGCAAAGATTTTTAGCCTTGAGGCTTCTCCAGACCTGGAAAAATTCAAGATCTAATTTTGCTGTTTGTTTTACTTGGTTCTGGTCTCAAAACGAGACGGGCCTACTTGTGGGTTTGTAGGCTTGTTTACATTTTGAGAGGATTGTAGGGTTTGGATTTTGGTCCATCACTAATTGAAATCCCATTAAATTTAATGCCTGCTTTTGATGAATTTAAACTGTTGTTTGGTTGGTAACTTAACTCTGAGACACAGGGCTTTGGCACTTCAATAAATGCTTGCAAGGCATGCGCCTGTGTGGATCAAAACCCGAGATGATTGCATAAGCCCCTATGAAATGAAACTGCTGAGTTACTGCTGATGCTTGCTCTTAGATGAGGGTTTATTTAACGTTTGGAAACTAATGTGTAGCTAATGTCATTACCATTCTTTCAGGCTTTATTTTTATAAAATATAAAAAAACCCTACCACACCAAAACACTACTGCTGGAAAGTTACTTTTCTTTCCTGTAAAAGACCTCTACAGGTTAGATATGTTTTACAACTTTCCATCAGCTGAGTGGCACAAACTATTCAATGTTAACACTAGAATGTCGCTATTCCAGCTGCTAAACTGTTTGAAATGTTAACTGTGATACAGGAAGTTGCTTTCCCAGTCTCTTAAGTGTTTCTAAATGTTCAAAAAAAATTTTTTTTTTTTTTTTTTTTTTTTAATTCTTACCTCTCTTGCCCTCCCCAGAAATCCATCTGCAGCTCAGCTGCTCACAACAGTCTTTGCAATCGAGGCCTGTTTAGATTTTGCTCATGAAACCAAGTGTGAAATCTGTGGCCACAAGCCAATCCCTGCCCCATAAGGCTGAAGTTTTCTCAGAAGCTGAAAGAAAATGAGAGGAGAACAAGCCTGTATATTTATAAAAGCAGATCTCTGCAAGAATCATTCTTGTTTAAGCATGGATTATTTGCAGGTCATCTCCAAGTGATTCAAATCCTCCTGTAAGGTTCTCTTCTCCTCTTGACAGGTTCAGTGCTGCTGAGAGAGAAGAGTGTGCAGAGTCAGGACACCAGGGCTTGCTTCTGTTGCTGACTTGGTGACTGGTCTGCTGGGTGGCCATGGCTGAATCGCCTTACCTCCATTTGTCTCAGTCCCCACATGTAATTGGGGTAATATTTTGTAATCTGATTATGCAAAGACTGCTTGTTGGGAGAAGTAGTTACAAGTTGGCTTGTGTTGTGGTGATTTGGAGTGTAAGGTTAAAATCACAAGTGCATGATAAATCGCAGCGACCCATAGAAATTTGTTATGTGGCATCCTCAAAGGAGCTTGGACTCCATTTGAAATGCTAAATGTTTTGTCTGTAAAGAAGTATTGTAAATTCTTCGAGGCAGGCATTCATTCACCTTACGCTGGTACAGTGACTAGCTCAAGTGCAGCCTCGGCATGTTGCCATTAGTAAGTAAGTAAGTTTTTCTAGTGCAGATCTCCAAGTAAGGAGAGGCTCCTGAGGCTGCTGGTAAACAGGATAGGTAATATGGAGAATTTTAGGCTATCTTAGTGCTGAGAGATTAAATTGGTTTTTTATTTTTCTCAAAAACTTTCTCACCAGACCAAGTCTATCAAACAGCCTTGCCAAATTCCTTGCTATTGCCATGGAAATCATATTGTTTTGTTGCTTGAAAATAGCATACTCCGTTATGTGCACTGTGATGATATGAGCATTTACATAGGAAACCACAGTGCAGTCTCAGAGCAGAAGGAAGTTTTGAATAGGGAATGTTTCACAAGAGGTCTCGGAGCATGGATGCCTGCCTGCTGAGAAAACCTGTCGTTCTGTACGTGCAGCTACTTCCATCTCTTGGTGAAGTTTTGGCCCTTGAAAGAAAACCTCCTTGGCCCCATGTGGTTGGTCAGAAGTGGTCAACAGGCCCATAGCTCTGTTTCCTCTTTGAGAGGAAATGTCAGGTGCTTTCCTTTCTCTCAGGATTTAAGGAGCTTTATGCTTTTTTTTTGCCCTTGGTCCTTATTCATTCCTTCTCTATTTTTCTTCTCTCCTTCAAGCCTTCTTCCTCAGCCCTTGACAAGGATTGCTCTATGTGGCTCCTTCTACTGTGGAATTAGGAAAGGAGCCAAAGACGTTGTTCTTACATTGTAAGGCTTTGAAGGCAAGGGAGGGTGAACAGTACTACTATGGCTGTTATTTTCTCTTTTCTTTGTGGGTTTTGCGTGTTTGTTTTTCTTCCTGTTTAGGGGAAAAAAAAGTAGTAGGTGGAGCAGCATCAGCAGGTGAAATATTTATCTGAGGGAGAAAACAGCTTCAGTAAATGCGATGACTGGAAAGGGAAGCAGGTACAGGGTACTGCATGGACTCTTCTCTGCATGCTGTTCCGTCATAAGAGGCCGTTAGCTCAAATGAGGATAGACAGATGAGACCTTCCAAGCCAAACTGGGACTCCTGGCAAACATCAGATCAGGCTGAAAATACCACTTCGAGTTAGAGACAGTGATACAGTTGGAGGTGTGACAACCCACACAGATCAGTTTGAGCAACTGTACTGGGAAAAGTGTTGGTTTTATCTACTGTTAAATAAGACAACATGTCTAGCTCTAAGACAGGAGGAAGGATGGAGTTGGTATGAGGAGCAGAGGGCACGAAGAAGAAAATCCTGCTCCAAGGTCACCTTTTACCACAGGGATGGGAGATTGAAAAGAACTTTCTTGCTGCTTTTGATGGCTAAGGGCTGCTGCAATCCTGGCAAGTCTCTCAGGAATGGTTCGGGAAGATCTGCTGCCATACCTGAGGCAGACACTCATTTATCTGAGATGCTGTGCTCCGACTGCTAACAACCAGCTCAAATTGGCTTATTTTTTCACATTTGTCACAAGAGCCAGCCGCATTGTCTCAGCTGTGCCTCTCTGAACAGGGAAGTACAGACCCAGAAAAAGTTTTGGAGTCATTATTCTTATGCATTTCTTCCCCCCTCATCTCGTACTTTTTTTATTTTCTTTTTTTTCTTCAACTACGTTTATAACCTTCCTTTCCTTTGTTACCTTGAAATCTCGGAATTTTTCTAATCTCTGCTCCTGCAGGTAGATGCTCTGTCCTGATAGTATCTTGCTATAATATCCACTGATAAAAAGGTGAAATTACCTAACTTGCATACTCTAAATCCCACTGGAGTATCTGCCCTTGTTAAATTCTAATACCCTTACGGCACCAAAGAGGGTTCTCTGCTGGAGTTGGAGGCGGGAATGAGGTAAAATGGCTGCTGAATCACTCCCTATTGGGGTGGTGATGTCTGAGTTTTAAGTCTCATGAGCTCCTAGCCCACTTCTTCCCACAAAGGGATTTCTGTCAGGGCCTCCACAAGGAAAAATTTCTACCAGGAACGTCGATGAACCCCTGCTTGTGCTGTGTGGGAATAATATCAATAAGGACCAACATTGCTGCTGTGATCTGACACCTTCCCCTGCCAAGTACTGTGTTGTCTTCTAGGTCTGGGATTGGTATGTCAACTGGCTTTTGGTTTGCACCAGAAGAGTGCTTTTGTCGCTGAAAGGCTATGTATCCAGCACATGATACTACCAGGTGGGACAGTTGTTAGGTGTTTGCACATCACTTCATGATGGCTACAGGTGTTCTCAAAGACGTCTTCAAGTTAGGTGACTTGTCCCAGGTTACCCAGCAGGTTAGTGACAAAGCCAGGAATACTACAGAAACCTTCCTGGGCCCCAGACCAAATGCTTCTGGGCATCATCAAAGATTAGAATATGCTGAGTCTCCTTTTCAGCTCATTTTCCAGGGATCAGCAAGTAGCAGTCACAAGAGTTAATAGATACCAGAAACCTTAATTATTTTATACTAGATAGCATTTAGGAGATGTAATTCCTCTAGTGGTCCTACAGTTAGGAGTGCATTGGTTTTTCATCTCCTTAGTAGTTTGTTAGGATTTAGCTTACCTCTGCTTGGATTGCTGAATATCTTCACCTGTGAAAACTGTCTCTTTGAGACCTGGAATGTCCATTGATGTCTTAAACAGTTTTTATTGATGCTATTTGTCTTGTTGCAACCATGGGAAAACTAACCATGTTGGTTGTCCCTAAGATCATTGTGGAGCAAACCATAGAACACGTCTGTATTTATAGTATCAATAATAATTTCTCAAGGAAGAATTTTAAATGCAAATTCTATATCACTTTGTGCTCTGGTTATACTTGCAGCCCTCAAATAAGTAGGGTCGACTGGGTTGCTGCTTGGGTTGAAGACATTTTCCAGGTCGTGCTTTCTCCTTTTCCCCTCTCCAATAAATTTGTGTATCTATGCCCTAGTGATGAGACAAGAGGCACTGCATTGCTGCAGAAACCCTTTTCAGGGGAAAAGTCAAATGAAAAATATACATAAGAAAAAAAAAAGGATTGCTTCTGTTCATAACAGACAAAAATCCCTCCACTTTTAGCCAAGATTTGCTCAGTTTCTGACGATGCCCCCACTAGTTTGCATCAGTTGCTCCAAAATGGGGAACTAACTATTTGGGGTTTGATGGTAAAAGAGAAAGTTCCTACTCGCCTCTGTGGCTGTAGTCAGAAATTTCTAACAGATCTTTTGGAAAGAAATGTTATCCTGCTTTAAAGCAGTAACATTTCCTAGGCTGTAATAGCTGGTGAGTGAGGTAGTAGTAGAACTGACAGAATGATCATAGTGCTCGTGTTTAAAGACAGCAGCTGTACAGCTGGAAGAGTTGCTAAAATGAAACAACTAAATAATTTGTAGAAGTAAATATGTTCACATGCTTAGGAGCATTTGCTGTGGAAGATTTACACTGCATGTAGTACTTAGTTACAGGCGCTGCAACTCAAATGTCACGCAGTCATACAGTCAAGCCCCAGTTTTGACATCACGTTGAATGGTCTTTGGAAGGCTGTGTTATAGTGACAGTTGATAACAGAAGTTTCTCCATGTGGAAAGCACTGTAAATGTAGGTACCTGGAGCTCGAGGTTTATTGGTAACTATAGAGGAACAGTAGTAAGAGATTCTATTGTGTTTCTTCTCAGATTATTTCCCTCACAGTTGTGCCTCAGCAGCATTGATGTGCTTCAAATGCCACTCTTCTGTCCTTGAAAGCACGTGACACTTTTCTTTTACGGTTTCTAGTGGCTATTTTGGTTTCTTAGTCTCAAACTCTTGTAAGTAAACCTTTTATACTTTTTTATACAGATAAACTTAAACCAAGCACAAATGAAATGTGCCATTGTTATAAAAATAAAAAGTAAAAAATAGGTAACTTTAAGATGTACACACACACACACTCTCTCACCGTGTCTGTTAGGTAGTAAGCAATTGCATTTTTTTTGTCACAGATGTTCTAATTTAGTAGTAGGTCTGTAGAGGAATGGATCCCAGGTGATGTTTTTACTGACAAAAGTCCTAAAATCATAATGTTTCAACCCAAATGGCTTGAGTTGTGAAATACAGCTCAGTATTGTTGGATGCACTCAGTAGCCAACAGTTTTCTAGTAAAGATCTCTGTTAAGTAACGGGATTTTTTACGATTTTGGTTTTGTGTGGTTAAGTAGTTAACGAGATGATCCTTCCTAGGACTTTTCCTATTTACAGCTAAAAATTGAACTATTCTACACAAAATTGGTAATGAATGCTTACACTTAACGAGGAAAAAACCATTTTGATTTCTTCAGTAAAGTGAAATTCTTCTGTGAGAGACTGTATTTTAAACAATCTTCTCTTCTAATTAAGGTGATCCTGAAAGCTGTTAATTTTCTGAATGAGCATGTATTAGTCAGTAAAGACCTCATTCTGGAGTTATTCCTACTCCTAAGTATATGCTTGGCAGTCTAATTTGTGTTTCAGTTTCTTTGCTATTTTTATAACTTACTGCTAGAATGTTGCGCTGGTGGAAAAATCACTCATTTACTGGCTATTAATGATTAAATTATTAGCCAGCCAGAACATACAATGAATATAATATGGCTTGAAAGCAATTGTTAACAGAAATGATGAAACCTACCGTAATACCAAGGTTATAAAGGAACCTGTTGTATCGCATTAAGTAAATGAAAGTTGACTTAAAATGTAAATGAACTATGGTTTGGAATGTATGTGGGAGAACACATGCTTCTGAAGTTTTTAGATTTAAGGGAAGGTCTTGACAGTAGCATTTGCAGAGTTGCAGTGAGCTGTGGTGGTGTCTGGTGGGCAGCTCTCCTTCGCTTCCCTTCAGGATCCTGCTGTCTGCTGGGCCGGGGAGTGGGACCAGGCAAACAAAAAGTACTTCTGTCGGGTCCTGGTGCAGGGCGAAGGGACGTGCACAGCCGGGTTTGGATCAGGCCTCCCGAAGGCAGGGGTTTTGCTCTTTTTGATAGCGCCTTCAAGAGAACACCCTGTTCTTATTAGAGCCCTAATTATTGGCAAGGATTTGTACTAGGTGCCAGGGGAATTACTTGCCCAAATCCCTTTGAAAAACCAATTTAAGTCTGTTCACGGTAAAGCCTGATTTTGTTGTTGTCCTTGTTATGATTTCTGGCGAAGGAAATCAGTGCAATTTAAGATTCAGTACAAGGGAATGACAGAGATTAAAAAGATGTAAAAAGTTAGTGATGTGGAAACGTGGAACAAGTCTGTGCAGCTAAGCAGTGCAGGCAAATACTACATATGAGCAATATACACACATGGTAAGGAGCAAAACGCCGTGGAAACAGAAGTTTGGGAACTCCTTACCAATCGCCTCATTTCCAAACTCTTAATAATGTTACAGTAGCTTCTGTTCAAGCTGATCTTATGAGGGATTGGTAGAGAAAAACATAATTACTACAAATCTATAGTGGTTCTGCATCTTGTAGGCCTCTGAATACAGACGACAGAAGCATGACCATTGTGTTAACTGCTGTTCAACAGGACATGGCACCTTTCTCAGATGTCATTCTAGTTGTGTACGTGCAGCCTGGAACAGGTAGGGTCAATTGACTGTTGCAGAACATAACCAAAACACAGGGCTCATAACGAGACGGATGCATGCTGGGGTGGAGACCTTCTTCAGGCCAAACTTCTGCTCATCATGAAAGCTATGACTCTAAGGTGGCCAATAAAATTCATTTTGTTTATATTATTTTGATCACTTCAGGTGTGGGGGCATCAGATAGCATCTTAGAATTGATCTTGACTCTTCAGACTTTCTCGTGGGATGTCTGCACTGACCAGGTGGCTGAAACCATAAAAGCTGAAGTAGCGTCAGCCAGGCTCGCTGTATTACTCAGCAGCGGAGAAGGGTCCCTGAAATTCAGGCACTTTTGCTTGAATGGTGGAGTCCACTTTCTCCTTCCACTTTTTTCTTCTGTGTTGGGATGTACAGGGTTCTCATCATTACGAGAAATTACTTTGGTGAGAAATGGATATAGTGAAAGTTAAACTAGAGTAACACCAATTATGCTGCAAAGACCTTTAAAAATTAGCTCTTGTGCAAACTAAGAACTATCAAATAAAAGGAATTATTTCTAATATGTCTGCTTTTAGTAGCACCTACAGTGTTTTATGTACAAAGAAAGCATACAATCTGCTTCTGTCTACAGCATCGCTTAAACTCCCCTGGAAGTAACAAGACTGATTACAGGCTGAAGGAGTGTGCTTGATGGAACAGTGTTTTCTGTTTTCTTAAACACATAAAATCCGGAGGAAAAACTTGAAGCACTGTAGTCTAGTCATCTGACACAGGAATAGACTAAAGACTCTTGGAAGTCTGCTCTAAATAGGTTCATTTACCCTTTCCTACCTCAGAGGATAGAGTTCTTTTCAGAGCCTTTGAGGAGGTCATATCTTAAATAGATACTGAATTGTTACATTAAATAATATGAAACTATGTAACAGTAAATACAATATAAGGAATGTGACCTTGAACTGCCTTTGAGAATGTAGCATTTTCTGGGAAAAGCTTTTCCTTTTTCTTCTGATATGAAAAATAATTTGTGTAGTGGAGCTATGCTGTAGAATTGTTCATGTCGACATTCCAGCATGTGGATTGTTCAAGCACATGCTTTCACCAAACATATGGGAAATTAACATTTACGGGAGAAAGTAAGTGTAGTGAATATTTTTCTCCCCCTTCTCTTTCAGAAAATAGATTCTGCCAAACAGCATGCAACTCTCTAATCCCACTGTTCTGTGGTCAGGATGTCAGCTGGAACAGTGGCAGAAGGGGAACTTAAATTCTAGATGGCATTTGCTGGAAAGTCTTTTTGGAAGATTATTTAACTGTTATTTGCTCATCATTCAGAAGAAGTTATGCGAGTGATTTATGGATTGTTTTGTTTATTGATTTTAGCCAAACTAAGCAGTAAAGTTATATTTAGCAATATCATACAAAGTGTGAGTTTCAAAAGCATTCAGATATGTAGTTGGCCTTTCAGTTCTAAAGGTGGTGTGGGTTTGGTTTGTCTTTAACCCTGAAAATGAAGATTGTTTTGCAGTGTAACAAATGGTGCAGATTTATAGAAATACTCCTAATGGCAATACTCTTAGTGTTCAATCGGCACAGCCTGGCTTTCGCCTCCACTTTCTTCAGCTGCGGTTAGTTTCCTGCTTATGTGTAAGTATCAAAGGTCTACTCTGCAGAGAAACTTGCATTAAACTCTTTCTTAACCTCACCCAACCAAGTGTATAAAGACCTCTTAAACTTTTATAGTAACACTTTTTCTCCTCTGAAGTTGGATGTGGATCCAAAATTTGCAATATTTCTGTAGAAACAAAACAGATCTCATTCACTCTGCCATGTACAACATTGGACGGTGAAACATTCCAAGGTGAAACATTAACAAACAGTTGTTAGATAGGCAATGGTAACAGAGGGTTTGGATGCAGATTAGGAGCTCTTCACGTTACTAATTTCTATAAATTACTAAACTCAATGTGTGTTTTTATTATTGTTACACAGAACAGCTGTAGATATGCAAAACTTTCTGCAAACTTAGGCTCTAGGATGTTGATTTCTGGTCCGTTTGTTTGTTGTGGTTTTATATATAAATACATCAGCAAGAAAGAAGTGTAAGAGATCACAGAAAAGTTGCCACTGTAGAGGTTCAGTTGTAACTAATTAGTTTGAATGTGGTGTTTACCGTAACTTTTATCTTTAAAAAGTACATCAGTTTTGGGAACACTCTTAAAAGTCTATTGCACATTTAGACCAGTATGAAGTGTACTATCTACTGAAATCTGAATATTGTTCCTTTCACATTTTCAGTCTTCATTTCTTAAATATACAGACTGTAACCCACTTCTTTTCCTCTTAAAAACAGACAATACGGTAGTCCCATAATCATTTAAATACACTAAATCTTGAAATAACTAAAATAGAGTTAAATGGCTTGACATTCAAATAAAGATTGTAATTGAGCTTCCAGAAACCAGCTATTCTGTTATCTTTTCAGATCCTGGAAAGCAGTCATATTTTACAGTCCAGTAAATTCAAATGAGACATTTCCAAATGACCAGTGTTGGAAGTGTAACCAAAAAACTAGAATTCTTCATGACTTCTCTTTAACCTAATCGGTGTTTTATGACTCAATACATTCAATATAGTAAGGAAGCAAAGTAAATACTGAACTCCAAATGCAAAGATATGAGATCTTTCTGATTCTCCCGTTATAATCTAGAAGGTTTTTTTATATGTTCTGTGATTTGTAAGTATGTGACAGATGCTTTGAGAGGAACATATAATATCTAGCAAAGTGCTTTTAAAATTTACTCCAGATACATCCTACCTTATGGGTTATTATCTCTGATCTTCTTTGTGTGTTTAACTTATGGGGGAACTAGTTGACCATAGTTGATTTATGATTGCCAGGGAATACTTCCATGTGAAAAAACACTGAATTTCAGTCAATCCCAAAATATGTGGCTGTTTGTAATTAGCTGGGCTGTTAGAAGACCTTCAGCTTCTTCAGATCCAGAATCCAGTGCTGTGTAAAAAACATAGCTCTTCCTAAGCTGGCATCAAGATACTGTAGGAACAACTTCTGTTCTCAGGCTGTGTTGCCAAGGTGGATACACCTGCCAGTCTATGGGCATTCTTTTTGTTGGTTTACGTTAGTTTTAATGTCAACATTTTTAGTAGAAGATACGAGATGAGGACCAGGAGAGCCTGTTCCTTGAGGCTGAGGGCTAATGGACCCCTCTATTTCCAAAGAAGTCTGTATCAATGGTTTCTTAACAATACCTTTACACACTCTTCTCGCGCACTGTTTTTGAACCTCTTTCATGATATCGTTCAGAGCAAAAGGTGGATCTTGCCTGTAGTTTGGAGCAATGGTGCACTTCAACCCTGATCTGCCATCGCAGATGCTATCGTGGAGGAGCAGATGAGTCTCCTGACCTCTGCAGTTCAAGATTGATTTTTGAGGTACCTGCTGAACAGAACGCTTCAAAATGTATTTGAATTGAACTTTGATTTAGATGGTTGTTCAGGATGCCTTTAAAAATACGCTTTGGCCTTGATAAGAAAGGGTGAAGGAAATGGGAAGAATCTCTTACTCTGTTTCGAACAGTCAGAACGTTTTAGCAAATCCAAGCCTGATTTATGTCGATGGCTGATGCTGGGGGGATCCTCATGAAGTTTGTGTAATATAAAAAGAATACAAGCTGCATAGATTTTATACAGATTAAAAAAAAGCTGCATATAACCCCTGCTTTGATAATAATCTGAATCCATTAAAAAAAAAAAAAGAGTCCATGATTCTCGGCCCATGTAAAATGAGAGCAGACTGAGGGGCTGCATAGCTAGAAGGGATGGGGTATAAGGAATCCGGGAGATCAGTATTACAAGAGGAGGAGCAGTGGAAGGGAAGATACAGAGCTTTATAGTATCCACATGTACTGGTGGCCTTCAGAGCTACTGAATATCATGGGCTTTTTCATTTTGTTTTTTTTTCAGATAATCCATGGGCTTCAGAACTGAAAATATCCTCATTATGAGTGACAAAGGTAGTTTAGATCAGATGCAGAGATTTCTGAAGTGGATTTCTCTCTCTTTATGCAGAACTGTTGGTAATTAAAATGTTTATTTGTCAGAAAGGAAACGTGGTTACTAATCAGACTTAATATTATGTGATATTTATTAAGTAAAATATTATTTTCAAATAGCATTAAATAACCAAGGTACAGCTTAACATTGGCTGTTCATGACAATAGTAATTTATCCTCACGTGACTGCCTAAGCAGCTACTTGTATTTCCCCTGTTGGAGATGAGGGTGGTTTGAAGACATTTAATGGTGTTACATTGAAATCTGTAGTGTGACCACTTCTCTGATTTATGAAAGCATGGGTGATCACTTGTGACTGAATCCAGTTGTAATCTGAATATTTATTAGGAATATGAGGTCTTTAGCAAGCTGATTCTTTCCTAGGTTAACACTCGGGGATGAAAGTGTTTGTTTACATCTCAGTTTGTATTTATTTGATGTTACAGCATTTGCAACATGTAAAAGTATGATGACAGCTAATTTTTTCCATCTTTCCCCTTTGGTTACTCATGGTAAATGGCCAATTTATGGCTATGGAAATACAGGACTCAGATTCCTATGATTGTGTATTGGATCATATGCGCTTAATTGAGGAAGGTATAAACAAGCGTGTAGCTCTGAGTGGCTGGGAGCTGACAGGGCCTGCCTCCCTACCTCCTCCTGCCAGTGCTGCGCTAGCGCGAGTCCCAGCAGAAAGGCAGCCTGCAGCTGCAGCAGGAGAGGTGGCCATCAGTTCCTGAAGGCCTCCCCGTTGCTACAGTCGCCCCCCCCGCGCTCCCCTCCCTGGTTAATCCAGCCATGTGCCTGCGTGCTCAGCAAGGGGGATTACTTTAAGTCTGCATATTTTCATCTTTCCTGGGTCCAGGTCAATTTACTGGCTGGGCACAGTGAACAAGAAACGGATTGGTGTGGTGTGGTGCAGAAGCCAGCTGAACTTTCATAAAAGGCAAGGCATCAATTTGAGATGCTACCATGTTTACAGGTTCTCCTGCTGGATAAATCACAGGAAACCCAGGCAAAATAAAGAGCCAATTTTTCTTTTTTTCCTTCTTTGTGGCAAGGTGATTATATTTAAGAGAAGTGTAGGAATTTCCATCGTTCCAGTGACACCATATGAGAACCCGCTTAGCGCTGAATAGTGACAGCAAATGCTGAAGTGGAAAAAATATTTTCATCCATCTGCACTAATCTTCTTTTACTCCAAGATTTAGCACAGGGGGGTGGGGGTGGGGAATGAGAGAGAGGAATCAGAAAAATCTTAAAAGCTTGGCTTAAGCTTTTAGCTTTGCCAGCTCATTCCCTAGTCAACGAAGAAAGTGCCAGAGTTCTGTATTTGTGGTGGGGATATCGGGATTTTATTAATTTGCCAGTGATGCCCGCAGACTTTATTACCAAAAATAAATAACTAAATAATGGCCTCCAAAAATAAACAGAGGAAGGAAAAAGTCATAGCTGAACAGAACTGATTCTTTTTTAAAAACAGACTGGAATACAGAGTGTACAACTGGAAAAAGCATAAATTAGTAACTTGCTGTTGACAAACTGTAAAAGTATCCCGGTTATTTCTGCTGCTGCATAATTTATGTCTTGTTATGCCATCAAATCTGTGATCACCCATGTTATGCTGAACTGCACAGATCTCTGCCTTCAGAGCTTTGCCGAGCTGATAACAAATATGGAAGGATTTAAATGTTGTGACTTACTCTGTCTTTGCTTTTACTTTGTTAGATGCCATGTTTTTAAGGACTTTTTCAAACAGGAAAACCTAGAGTATTTTTCTCCTTTTTAGCACTGAATCAGATCTGAAAGTCGTGTGCTTGCTTACTCAGTAATAGTCTTTCCTACCCCATAGAGAGGCCATCCTTGCAGGCATAAGGAAGTGCTATGTTCTATAGTGGCGCATGCAAATCTTTTCTCAAAGCTGCAACTTCCTGCTCAGAATCTTCAGCAAAGCAGCAAAAATCAAAAAAGTATTCCTAGAAAATCTGCTGATACCTAAGAAAGATCTTCTTGCTGTGATATATAATGAATGGATAACAAAATTGCTGGGAAAGAAAAAATACTGAGCATGGACAACTTTGCAGAAGTCAGTCTCTCTTCTCCCTCAGGGTGGGTCAGCTAAAAATATTGCCATGTTTTTCTACTTAGAGGAAGGCCCAGGCAAAGAACCAGAGGTAGGACAACAGGAACAAAAACATCCTTTTGAATTAATCTTTGGCAAAATAAGCCAGCACTCCATATAATATATTTTAAGTGTTCTTTTAGTTTGGATTTTTTCCTCTTTCCACATCTCTGCTCCTTTATTAATGTTAGCTGTGGGGGATTTTTCTGCATTCCATTCTCTGCCGCGTATATTTCACTGGATATTTCTGCCTCCTCTTTCCTTCTGGGGCGGAACACAAAACGACTTACCTTGAAATTCAGCTTTGAGGCTCCTGGGTGGTTTGGGGTTTTTTGTTTGTTTGTTTGAATAGTGGGTAGAGTTTTCTTCATCCCCACTAACTAAGAAGTGAAATAATGGCTCAGGTTTAATGGAACAAAATAGCACAATAGATATGTCAGTGTGACACATTTAGACAGAGGTAATAAAGCAGCAAGGCAGTGTAACAGCTAGCCATACTTTAGATAGATGTGAAACTTGAATTACATGAGTGTGGAATTAGTAGTGGCCGTTTTTGTGATTTGTTTTTCAAAGTAATAGTCAAGTAGTTGTGAAACAAGACTTCTGTATTTTTCCCATGTGCAGTAAATATTTGAGCTTGAGGATTTTGGCATCTAAAGCCACTGCAGATTGTGTGTGTAGACTGAGAGGTCAAATTTGAAAAATCTGTTCTTTCATGTTATTCAGTTTAGTTGCAATCTTCAAGTAAAATAAGATCATTATTTTCATCAACATCATTAATATAATGTGTGTGTAAACTCAGGCTGCTTTGGTACAAGGCAAAATAATTTAAAATAAGTTCTGTACTAACAAAGTGGGCTGGTCTTAGCTCCTTCTGAATTCCCAGGAGTATGAGACACTGCTGTGTGATGACAACCCCGTTAAAAAAGGGATGCTTCTGTGGCTGCAGTGCCCGTTGGCAAAACAGAGCCCTGGGACCTGGTCAGTTTTACTATACTGGCTACTGGTTTGAGAAGTTGCATTGTGCCACTACTAAGATATACAGTTTCAAGGCACAAAGGAAGTTTCTTTTCTGGTTCTTTCTGTGCAATTGGAGATGTTGAAGGAAACATTTCCCTTCTCACTTTCATGCAATAATACCTGCTGTTTCATTTACCTTGGCTTTAAAAGTGTCAATATTTAAAGTGCTGTTAGCATTGCGACCCACAGTTGATGGGCCACATTTTCCTACTGTGTATTTTCACGTTGTTTAGTGCAGTAGAAATCATATCTAACATAGGGTATAGAATTACCCAGTGTTGCCCTTCAACTCACTGCTTAGTCAATCAACTGGTCCTACCTGACTAGTTTCCTAAGAATGTTAGAAATAAAATGTTTTCCTTTGAATGTTTGAAATTGTAATTGTGTGTTTATTGTTGTTTCCCTCTGAAGAGGAATGCAAAGAAAATTGCCTTGAAATCCAGTTGTGATGTTCCTGTAGTCCACCACTAAGAAGTGGATCACTCACTTCAGTTAAGTGCGGCAAGGGAGTATTAAGCAAGACGTTTAGGATCTTTGCGACTCCTATACTTCTAAGAAGTGTATGAATAGATTGCTTGGAGAGGGTCTGGAATCCTCCTTGTTTGAAGCTGATAAAGGCAGGGCAGTTGGGCATCTCTCTGAAGGACACAGGTATTGTNGACATCACTTATGCCATTACCCCAGCCTACCATAATTGCCTACCCTCCTTTGGGTGCCAGTTGGAATTCTCAGAGCAAAAGCATTGTCATACATTCAGGACTTCAAGATCCAGCTCTGCACTAATATGTGTAATTGTATTTGGTAGAATTTGTGTTCAGGACATAAACAGAGGGGTAAATTTGAGGGGTTTTTTTGCTTTTATTCCAAACCTACAGCAGGTGAAATAATTATTTAGGGGGTGTGTGAGTGTGTGATATCAGCCAGGGAAAACAATCTTGCTAGTAATTGCCACGTTGTCTTCAATTAAATCACTGTTTTCAATATTAGTTTGCTTTTTCTAAAAGCTTTGTGAACCTCTATTCTGATTTCTTTTGGTTCTAATCTGAGTCTTTGTGCTTTTGGGACAAATAGTCTGAAGGTTGATGTTTTGCCAAAATGAACACTAGAGCACTTCCAAAACGAATTAAAATGAGAACTAACGAAAGCCACTTTGCTTCTGAATGAGGAGTCTTTCAAAGAATTTAATGATCTTTAATACATAGTAATTTTCACTTTAGTTAATTTGACTTAACTTGACTTGAATGAGGCTGCGCAGACAAGCACCAAGTCCCATTGATTTTCTGTGGGACTCGAGCTCTTAAAAAAAGTACTTGCGAAAATGATAAGGGTGCATTTGAAAATGTTGACTGCTCTTGTCCTTAGCTTAAGAAGTACTTCAAAAATATCATATTTAGCTTTCATAGCACCTTTGACAGTTAAGCAGAATTTAACAAATCCACTTCTATTTTAAGATTTTATTTCTCATCATTATGGGACACATCGTGGTCACTCAGAAGCTGATGATGCCACCGGCTTGGAATTCAGCTCCAAAAGCTGTAGCCCCCACATATCAAAGGAAGTTATCCTTATGTGCATAACATAATTAAGTTGCTGGAAGAAAGAATGTAGGAGAGCCTTAGTACAACATTTTCATTCCTTGTGCTTGTAAAAATTAGCTGGGTTCTGGTTTGTTTATTTACACCACAGATGGAGATACTTCTCAGCTGAAAAATTAATTCCGTATCTACTACATGGAGGTCCCGTCTGCTTC
>WAAD01033650.1:124640-135077 GCA_013389945.1 Fregata magnificens
TAAGGATGAAACAACGAAGTAGTAAGCATTAAGGCAAATGAAGTTTGTGGTAGTGCGTGTGATAAGACAGGAAGTGTAGTTAGCTAACAGTTGGCCATGGATAATTGAATAATTGGTCCTGCACATGGCTGGAAGGCCATGCTGTTAATTACTAATTTCTTACCAAGATAAAGAGCATCTGCTTTCTTTGTTTAGTTTTAATAGTCAGTGGTTGACAGAACACCTTCTGGGTTGTTTGTTTTGATCCCTGAGATACTGATCAAAGTCATTTCTAGTCTAATAAGCCATGTATCTGGATGCAGTGACTTGAGGATTATTTGTAGGTTATTACTCTCTCTGGTGGTGTTTTCTGTGGGAAACACAAAAGGTAATAGTGAATAGGGTTGGGAGGTACTCTGAGAGGTCATCTTAGCCATTCCTGTGCCTGAAGGTCAGAGCTTTAGCTGGAAAGCATTCCTGACTGACAGGCATGTGCCCACCTTAACTCCAAACATGGACATTCTGTAATTGCTCAGGTAATCCATGTCAGGTATTTGTGACATTCGATTTAAATCTGCTTTGTTGCAGTTTAAGCTCAATACTTTCAGTGCTATCCTTAGGAGTCGGGGAGAAAAATGCGACTCCTCGTCTCTTTAGCAAACTTTCAGTTATTCGGAGACTCCTGTAATGTCTGTTCCATCTTCTGGTATCTAGACCATAAATCAAATAGTTTTTTCAATGTTTCCTTACATCCATATTACCCACTTGTCCTCTCTGAGCTCTTCCCAGCTGAGCAGCATCTTTCAGATGCTTAGAAGCATCAGATCCTCCCCGAAGACTTCCTACCCAGTCCTTTCCCCGTGTTTTGTGCAGTCACTTACACCACCCAAGCTGAGTATTTTGCCTTCATCCTTGCTGAATTACCATTTGTTTCGTATCACTCTCCAATTTGAGATCACTTGAATTCTTGTCTTCATTCACGCTGCTTGTGATCCCTCCCACCTTTAGACTGTTTGCAGACAAAGTATTCTCCTTATTGTGAAATACTGCTATTAAATACTGCTAGTAAGTGGCTGTTTCCCGAAACAATACCAATAGAAGACTTGGTCCAGCTTGCAAAAACACAGCCTCCTAGCATGCCAACATTTCTTTCTTCCCCAGAGAATTGTTGTCCTCCTAGTATGTTCAGGCTTAGATAGTTGGAATCTGATCCTTCCGACCTTTCCGTGGGTTTAGCTGTATATGTATGTTAGTGGTCTAACTGGAACTGGTGAAGACTCTTCTTTGCTTAAATAGGCTCATAAGCCAGTATAGGGCTGGCATATAATTCATGTGCAAGAGACTATATGTCTGGTTGTAGTATATCTTTACTTTTTTTTACTGATAATGTTATGATTGAGCAGTTGTTTAGATCGGTACAGGGCTAAGCTAGGTTAAGTCATTTGACCTCAGAGTGTCTCCTCAAAATAAAATAAGGCCTGTCGGCCCATTTTTGCCCATTCTCTTCAAGGGACTTTTCAGCCTTCAATTCTAGGAGCCCTGACCCATCTATCACTGCACTCGTTATATTGCCAATAGTCCTTAGGGTAACATACCTGTGTGTTGCTTCTCAAGACTCATTGTTTAAATATGTTCCTCTGCTCCCTTTTTTTCTCCTGCTTGGTAACCTAGATGTCATTTAGGGAAAACAGGACTTTTTCCTTCCTTGACAGTCTAGGGAAATTATCTTTAGGAAGTCACTTTCAATACATTGTTTGAGTAGAGAAATCTTTCACAGGTGATTGCTCATTAAAAGAATTTAGCATTTAGTCTTAATATTGGCATCATCATCCATAAATTAGAAGAACTGAAAAATACATTATGTATGATAGCTTGAAGCACTCCGTTTGGGGAATTAGGCTCTTGACCTCAGTGAGAACTGAGATGGGCTTCTTAACTGTAAAACACGAAGGTGAGAAAAATCAGATGGACTTTAATACCACACTTTTACTATGTGCTTGTACGTCACTTGTAAGCTTTTATTGTGTAACATTTACACTCGTAAATGCCACATTACTAAATGAATACGAGTCTTTGTACTTTTAATTTCTAAGCAATTGTCTTTTCTTGATAGTGCCGGGGAAAAATTTAGAGAGCTCCTTTACTACCATAAGCATTGTTCCCTGTCAGCACAGAGTTCTTCCTCGATCAGATTGCAATGAGCGCAGACAAGCAAAGAGTGCAGGGGACTAGGTACTTCCCCAGCTCTCTACAAGGCATTACTGAGAGTAGGAAAAGAGGAGATTTCGGTNCTGATGAGGTGGCTAGAAGGAAGCAAGTGACCATGACCTGGTTCTGTGCTTCACAAAGGAGATAGAGTTATAAGCAAAATACCTGAGGTTGGTCTTTGATTATCATCAGCTGGGAGAGAAAAGGAAAAAAAAAAAACCCACCAATCCAAAACCAAACCAACCAACCAACCAACAAACCCCAAAACCTTGAGCTGAAGTATTCATTTAGACACTCTTAAAAGCAAAACAAATTAAAACCACTTCATAACATGATTGTGAGATTAGACAAACTTGTTTTCTGGGGNCACTAAAATAATTGAAAACACTCCTCATAAATTTATAAATTTGATTTCTTAATTTAAAATAATGATATAAATTGCTTATATAGAAAGTATAAGAAAATCTATTGAAATCTTCAAATCATTAAAAATGTAAATACAATCAAGAAAGTAATAATGCCAAGGTTTTATCAGTGGCTGAAGATGGATTGGTTTTGCAATATTTAGTATTTTTTAGAGCCTTTAGAGTAGTATTAATTTGCCTGACACTTTAGTTATAGCAAAATACAGCAGATTCCAGACCTTTTAATGTTTTTTTCAAATTATAGTAGATGAGCAGTTATGATTAGTAAGTGGCTTGTTGGAATTATGGCACAGCTTTCTACAGTAGCTGTAATTTATGGATGAGGCTTGTGAATATGGGACTGGACAGTCTCAACTGTATTATTGTAATTAGTCTTCAAAAGCAAACATTGTGATACAGCATAGCCCAAATCAGTGCTTTTTGCCTGTCTTGCTTTTTTCTTTTGTCTTCCTGGTGACTGAAAGAGGCCCAGGTAAAGTGAGGTAGCATATAGCATACTGTATATGCTTAGTATATAGCATATATCCAGGTTGTTACAAAACCAAACTAAGCATCAAGTCCAACTCCCTGCCCTTTCTGTCACTTACAAATAGACATTGATGGTAGGGCACGGGGCATCTTACTTGATTGCTGGCAGCTCATAATTGCACAGAAACATACGTCCATCTTTTTTCTGAAGGTGGATGATATATTTGAAAAAAAGATATGTTTGAAACTTGCAGCTGACATTCCTACATTCAAGAAGTAATTAGCATAGCAGCTGATAGGTTTTCCCACAGCTGTATATAGGTTACTGACCACAGACGTTTGGATATTGATGGCATGATTAGTGGATCCTGTCTGTCATCAAATTTTGGATGGGGTTAATAGTATTACAAAGAAAAAAATTACATGTTCTAATGTAGTAATTCTGTTAGTAATTAGATGGGAATTAAGTTGTTAAACAGTTATTAAAAATTTGTAGAAATACCTGCCAGCTCTGCTAGCGTCATTCATGGGGAATCAGGCCTCCAGTACTATAAGGAATAATTTGTGATCTCCTCCATATATGTAATCTCAGTCTCAATTTAGTAACTTTCCTTACTCAGTTTAGTAAGCTCTCTTACAGTACTACAAACCAGTTTAGTGTTCTCACGAGGCCTTGTTGGATACGACAGCCATACCAAATGCAGGCTCTAAGAACAGAGAGGGTTTCCTTCCTGCTCGGAGGAAGGGCTGCCTTCTTCAGACTGCACAAAGTTGAACTAGCAGTGGAAATGCAAGAAAGAAAACCTATAGGGCAATTTAATGGTAAGTGCTGACTTGAAGTAGCATCAACGTTATCACTTAGAACTGAAGGATGGTCTCCAGAAAATCTTGTATCCTGCTGTTTTAAATTCACCTTAATGAACAGCAAACAAAAGGTTGCAAAGGATGGTTGTGACTGACTGCTGACAAAGCTGTGGTGTATTGCAGTTGGCAAGGCTCCTGCTGGCAAAAGACATAATATGTGTTGCTACAGGTCATATAATGGTAAATGAACACTTATTGCCTCTGTGGCAAGTGAATTGGTTATTGTGTCCACCTCCAAACAGGTCTGGCTTTGTTTTACAAGTAAATGTATTTGCCCCTGCTGTGTTGAAGTCAGAAGATGAGTTCAAATACAGAGCTCAAAGCAAAGACAATAGTGATGTGTACAGGAGCTAGGTTCAGTTTTTACAAAATTACCTATCATGTGCATATATATAAATAAATGACTGTGTATAAATGTGCTTTTTTTTTCCTTGCAAATGTGATTTTATTTTTCACAGGTCAATGTACCTAGAATGTTATTCTAAGATAATAGACAATATTTGATTGCCAGGTACTGACTTCACATCGTAACCTGTGGTCTGATAAAAAGGTCTCTGTTTGTAAATACCATTTAGCTCTCTTAATACATTCTTAATACATTTTAGCTTTCTTAGTACTTTTGAGAAAATCACAGGTGCAAGAAAGCCCACTTTAAAAGTTTTTCAGTTTGGAGCCTGAGGTGCAGATCTTGTCCTAACTAAAATGCCACATCCATTGCCTAAAATGGGAATTTGAGTATTTCCACAAGGAATATTCACTGCTGTGCAACTAGAAAGGAAGGAAGGATCCTGTCACCTGGGAAGGGTGGCCAGCGAGATTTCTGGGGTGTGGGAGAGACAGGTGTGCTTAAATCAGCACAAGCTCTGGTACCTCTCAGTCTCATTTTGGGGGTATCCCATGTGAAATAATGATTAATGGTTCACTGGGCCAAATATATGTGGCAACTGGCTCTCTAGCTTTTAGCCATTAGAGAAGGGGATGGTGAAGTTCAAGTCCTAGTTCTGCCTGATTTTGGCACCCTTGTCTCAGGTTACTCCTTCAGCAACTAGACTGTTAACTGTCCTAAGATAGCGCTTTTGCAAAATTCTCAAGGCTTTCATCTTTCTTCCAGTACAGAAAGGAAAGTATTTTCCAACTCTTCATGAAATACAGTTCTTGTTTTTGTGCCAGCCACAACTGTAACTTCTGGCAAGAGTCAGTTTGGACTCCAGTCAGCACCACGATCAGGGAAAACAGAAAAGTGGCCTAAAGCTAGTTCTGCCACCCACCTCCGGAGCTGTGTCAAGCATGCTGAGACCTAAGCCCTGCATGTGTTGTGCATGTGCTCCCCTTAATTGCGTTTGACAGGGGGCTGAGAGATACCATGTTTTGATGGAAAAGATTTTCTTAGAACACTGATATTTTTTTTCCAGTTAAAGGCATTCGTAGATATCCTTCACATGTTTATTCATATATGCATATATACATATACTTAATACATATCCTGCAAATCCAGATATATCTGCAGAGATTGAGTCTTTGAGCTGTTTGCAATGAGGGATCTTTTTTTTTCTTCTTTCTCGAGAACTCCTTGCTCAGGATCCTACATCATGTTCTCGTATGCTAACATGGAGCGTATTTGCCATGCGCAAGTATTGCTTGGACTGAGGTGAAAAGGGCCTAGCACTGAATTATCAGGGGTGTATAAGCAGCTGATGCCCTTGCTGCGTCACCAGAAAGCAATTTTTCCCCAGAAACTCTGTCTGCCAAGTGATTTTTAAATTGTGTTAGGTAAGAACCACGAGCTACACCCAAACATCTTAGATTTAATTGCTTTAAAAAGTATTTTTAACGTGGAACAACTCCTGCAATATCTATCTTGTAGGAAACTGGCAGTAAATGATGTGAGGGAGTGGAGACTCAAACAGACCGGGGCAACCTTTAGAACAAAGCAAAACAAAACAAATGCTTGCTTGGATCTGTGTCAGTGGGAGGCCACTGTGACCCTACAGTAGTTAATTTGTTTAGCATGTTGCTGCTGTTATGCTAATTAGGTATTTCTTGAACCAAGATACTGTCAGTTCCAAGTTTCAAAACTTCTTTATTTTTCTAAGGGGAAAAAAAAAAAAAGGCAGATGAAAGTTTCTTGGAAGTGTACAATTCTAGGCTGCCTGTGTCTTTCTCTGCGCTTGGCTTTTACAGCCACCACAAAGCTCATTTTCATTTTTTATGACAAATGCTGTGGTAGCACTAGGTCAACCTTCAAAGCACAAAATTAATAGAACTGTATTAAATAATAAGGTTTTCAACGCTTAAAAGAAATTGACAGTTTTGATGAGGAAGGGCCTCTGCTTGCAAGCTGCATGCTCTAAAGGGACCCTTCAGAGGGGTGGAAGAATGGGGGGAATGGTGGAGTCCACTGACTTTTCAAACCTGTAGGATAATAGGTTAGGTTGCTGAAGTCCTAAAGTGATTGCTGGTGTTAGCATGACTTTCAGGACTGGGAGAGATACCAGTTGTGATTTGCCATCAAAGCAGAAGTCTGTCTATTCGAAGAGCAGGATGATACTTGTGTATGTATGTAACAGACTTGTTTACTAGTTATGAACAGTCAGCATTCTGTGCACATAGAAACTGTAATTTTTAACTCACTCTTCAGTATTAACAGGTAGGGAAGTAAATTATTCAGAGAAATTGCTAAAATCTGTGTGATCCATCCTTAGCAATTCAGTTTGCAGAGACCAAATAATTAGCTCTGTGCTCAGAAATAATCTCAAGAAATATAATGACTGTCAAGCTTGTCTTAAATAGCTTCTGTTTCCTTGGCAAAACATTATTTGGTCAGCCCACAGACCAAGGAGTAAAATGCTTTGGCCTTGTTATTTCTTTTCAGCAAACAATTCTTTTATGTCAGGGTCATTTTTGGTTTGGTTTTTTGATGGTCTACTGTTGAAATTCCTGCTTCTCCTTCTGTATCACGCTTAGAAAATGGGCAGGCATGTAGCACTCCAGTATGACAGTTCGGAGGTTTTTCGTACTAGTACTCCAACGTGGAATTACTTTCAAACTACCCTCAGTCCCAGTGTTGGTAGAATTGGGCCGCTTTCTATTCAGAATGCCAAACTATAGTTGTTGGCAATGATAAATCCTCCTCACTGGTTCAGACCATTATAGGCAGCATGCACTCTTGCAGGCATCAAATTCAGGTGCAGGCTGAATTTGCCTTCATTTTTGCACGCTGAAAATTTCCAGTTTGGATATCTGAGTCTCTGTTTCAGGCCTGTAAATGTTGCACTTCATGTTTGTCAAGGAAGACACTAGTCTACGGTTGGGCTTTGACGTATAATGCTGTAGTGGTGTAAATCTGGAGCAATATAATTGTTTTAGGTTTTTATCCCAGCATAGCCTCTCTCTGCTTTTCTGAATGGTATTGTTTTAGAGAACCTCCTCTTACTCAGTGTACTGTCTTACAGTGCTGTCTCATGAATCCAAAACCGGTTTTAGTAGCTTCATATCCAGTTGGGCCTTGTAAGAACAGGATTTGAGCTGGCAAATCTTAATTTATGTGAAGGACTTGGCCATGAGAAACATTCCCTCCGTAAAATGTACTAGCAGCCATCAGTTGCCCTACCTATTGGAGGCAAGTGTGAGGCAAAAATGGGGCTAAGACAGACTGCAGTAATAGCAATTAGCTAGGTGCTTGTTTAACCATGCAGCAAGTAATGAAGTCAGGGACTGTAATGTCACATCAACTACATTACCTCATTTTCTTCTCTTGCAGACACAGGGAGGTTAAAAATAATGAGCTTGTCTGCCTCTCCCCATACCCCTGAGCACATTGAATCACAAGCACCTTCTTTCTAAAACAAATTTATTTCTTGCTGCCTCCTTCCCAACAAAGACTTGCCTGTGATGAATACCAGACTTCACAGCATATTTGTCAAAGTGGTGCACCTGTGAGGGTTCCAGCACAAGATAAATTTTGGCAGGCCAAGGGAGTAGAGGGAGGTACTAGGCAAGGAATAAATCTTTGTGTGTTACGCCAGACTGCGAATGAGCGTTCTCCTCCTAAGAATCGCCCCTCTGACAAGTTATGATAAATTACACTCTTCGTTGACACCTTCATCGTGTTATTTATGGCTCATTAATTGAACCGAAAAGGAGACTTGTAGTGCAGCAGGGGTATTGTACAATGCTTTTCCAGTAGGCTGGAACTCAAACCAAAGAACAAAAAAGAGGAAGAAGAAGGTAAAGTAATATATGCATGTGTGTACTCTTCACTGAAAAGAATTAGCTGCTGTGAGATACCAGTCCAGAATTGTAGCAAGTACTCTCAGTCCCCTCAGAAGCATTCATTTCGGTCCTCCTGGATGTCCCAGTAGGAGTGTGTATGTTTGTCTTGTGCTTTCCTCTTTAATTCTTGTATCTGTGCTGCTCTGTGCATTGCTGAAGTGTGGGATTATCAATCCTGTATGAAGGCAAGCGTCCAGCCTGTCTTTCTGGACTTGACTGTCCCTCACTTCCCTAACAGCAGTCTTGCCCACTCTTTCCTGGTACCCGATTGCCCAGAGTGAGATTCTGACACCATAGTGGGCGAAAAGGAAGGATGCTGATGTGACACTGAAGAAGTATAACATTTCTATACCAACACAAAATGCTATTCTTTTGGGGCAATATATGCCTAATTCAGAGATGTCACTCATTTGGGGAACCTTTGTGGATCCTAGCTCTCTGGCACTGCTAAAGGCTAGGTCTTTTGACCAAACATCCTATTGTGGCAGTATGGGCGGGCATTTTCTCTGAGAAGTAGTGTAAACAGGAAAGGGAGAGGTACAGGATCTGAGCGGGTGGCTGTCTACACTTGTTATGCAAGAGGTGTCCGCAGGAAACGTAGCTGAAAGTCATTGTGGGGGATGATAAAAGAAAGAACAAAATCTTCTTTGGCGGATAAATACTGAGGCAGACGAGCTTGCCTCTGTGAAGAATTGTAGATTTGATGCTGAGCGGTTTAAAATCTGAAATTGTTCTAACAAGCTATGTCCTCAAAGGAAATTAAGTAAACTGACTCCTGAGAGTATTTATCATGCGTGAGTACTTCGAGACAGGAGTACCTGCAAAGCCTGGCCAAGGAAGGAGCATGCTTTCTTATGAAAGGATTCAGAGATAACCGATTCAGCTCCTTGCTGGAGAGTACCACCAGAAATTCTCACATTTCCATAGCAGTATGAGCAGCATTACTCATGCACTTGCTGTTTGAGCTCTTCTCTTCCAAAGGAGCCAGGCCCTTCTGTAGTGGCAAGTGCTTAGGAGTTTCTTCAGTCAGTCAGTGAGTGACAGGTCCGTTGGTAGTATGGTCTAGAAGAGGGAGTAGTCAGGCTGGGTGTCAAGAGATCTGAGTTTTGCTCTGACCTAGCTGTTTAATCAAACTTCTTGAACTTTATGGCTTTGGTGTGTCTCTTTTTTCAGGTGTGAAATAAAGCTTTACTTTTCTCTTAGCTAGAGATTGAGCAAGTGGTTCGGCAGGGACAGAATTTAATCAGGTAACACTGACCATGAAAATTAATTCCCCTTCTGACAGCTTTTCAGCCTCCCAAGTGAAATACAGGTGCAGTTCCTTTATGTTCCCCTTTAAGGATTTCCTGGGTATAGGGGCGACCTCTCCTGTGCATCATTCTGTCAGTAGGGAAGACACAGTATTTTGCCAAACTCTTGGTAGGTGATATACAGTACCTATGTATGCAGCTCCCCACTGCTGCTTGTTGGAAGGCTGGTTATGTCCCTGAATCGAAAAGTGGCCTTTGTGACTGAAACTATGGTAGCAGTCTCCATCATTTCTTCTTTAACTGCTGTACTTGGTCATTTAATTTTAAGACTGCAAACTGAATGACACTGAGAAACCTACTTTGAATGCAAACTCTTGTTTAGCTAGGTGTTGATTTGGCCTGGGGGAAAAGAGAAGGCGCTTGGGGTTGTCTGTAAGCACTGTAAGCAGTACTCTTTACTGAATGGGGACTGTTTTGCAACCACAGCTGTTGGTCGGAAGGCTTTGCTGTAATATACGGGTGCTGTAACTCTGCATGGTAGATAGGTCGTGACTCACTGAAGGGTGCCATAACTTTGGAGCTAGTATGGAAACCTGATGGCAGACTATAGAGGTGCAAGGCCCCAGATCCCACTCCCAGCTGGCCCTTCTGTTCCCTGTGGAGCCTGCTCTTCTCTCAAAGGCTGTGCAATTCCCCGTGCTGTTAATGAGAACAGCATCAGCATTGCCCCTGTCGGGTCTGTTTTCCTCTCTCCTCTTTATATATGATGTTAATAAAAGAGTTAATGCAGTGTAGTAGCACCGTGAGCGTGGAGGCAGTGGGAATACTCTATATTTAGAGCGCTGCTCTCTGTTCTCTCCCAGGGAATCTTCGCCGCCATACAGCGGAAAAAGTCTAAAAGTAAAAGCCTGGTGCGGGGGGGGGCCGTGCCCGCCTTCCCCGCACGGCCCCGCACGTCTGAGGGCCGGGGG
>WAAD01033652.1:2487-14773 GCA_013389945.1 Fregata magnificens
TTTTAATTTTTTTTTTTTTTTTTTTTTTTTTTTTTGAACACAAAACTGGACACAGTACTCTAGATGTGGTCTTACAAATAGGGAATAACCAATTCCATTAGCCTGCTGCCCCACATTGTGCTATGTAGTTGGTTTTCTCTGCTGCAAGGACACACTGCTGACTCTTTTTTAACTTGCTGTCCACCAGTACACCCAGATTTTCTCTGCAGAGCTACTTTCTGGCTTATAGGCCCCTGGCCTGTACTGTTGCGTGGGCTTATTCCATCCTATGTGCAGGGCTTGACACATGCAGTTGTTGAAATTCTCAAGCTTCCTTGCTAGCCCAGTTTTCAAGCTTGTACAGGTTCCTCTGAGTAGCAGCCTCCTCCAGTGTATTCACTGCTCCCAGTTTGGTATCTTACACCTATTTGCTGAGAGTGCACTCTGCCTCCATCCAAGTCATTAATAATAACATCAAGCACTACTGGCCTTACCATCATTCTTCAAGGGACGTCCCTGCTACATGGCTGCCAGTTGGATTTTGTGCTGCCAATTTTCATCCTTTGAGCTGGGTGGTCCACACAGCTTTTCAGCCACTACCCTGTTGCTAGCTGATGGAGTTCATATCTTCCCCAAACTAGCTCCAGGGTTATTGTGGCAGACCATGCTAAAGACCATATTAAAGTCAAGGTATACAACATTCACTGCTCTCCCCTTGTCCACAGAGTCTGTTGCTGCCTCCCGAAAGGCAAACAAATTGGTCAGGCGTGATTTACCCTTGTTAGATCTATGCTGGCTTTTCCTCACCATCTTCTTATTCTCCCTGTGCTTGGAAATGGCTTCCAGGGAGATTTGTTCAATAACCGTCTCAGGGACTGAAGTTTGACTGACTGGCCTGTGGCTCCCAAGAATCTTTTGATACCCTTCTTTAAGATGGGTATGACATTTGACTTTTTACAGTATTGGGAACTTCCTCCAATCACCATGGCCTTTCATTGAGTCGCTATAAAGTGTGATTGCGCCAATTCAAAAGTTTTAGGATGGTCCTTGTCAGCCCAAATTTATGTCAGCTTCTGCCAGAATTACACTGCTGAAGGATGGCAGCAGATGGAGCAACTATTACTGGGTTGCCATTTCTATAAGAAAGAGATGTCTGGCAGAAGTAGAAAAGGTGAACTCTGAAGGGCTTTCTGGGTGGAAATATTAAAGTAGAAAAGTGTAGCTCTGGCATCTTGAGTAGTCACAAACACTTTGTGTGTACACCAATAACCAGAGACAAGAAAAATATTGCATGCTGATGAGTTTTTTTGGGGGTGGTTTGTTTTTAAATTGCTCAGTAGTTGCACAGCGTATTTAAATAACTGATCAAGCACTTAAAAGCTGGTTTGGTCCTTTGCAATGGCAAGTGTGAAACAAAGACTATGTAAAACACTTCTCTGTGTTCCTCTGCATGGTATGGCTTGAGTGTCAAAGTGGAGATGTTCTGAGTGGTTTTTGGAAAATGTGCATTGGTGAAATGTCATGCACTGTCCTGTGTGGAATAAGAGCACGTGGGGAGCTTTTCAATTGCAGTAGGAGCAGCACAGTCCCAAAGTGTTAGAGTGCGGCCTAGCTTGGTTTGGCTTAGAAGGGTGCCTGATGCAACTTGATATTCCATAAAATTTCAGTAGCATATACTAGTTGTATTTATCTCTGCCTTTGGATTCAGAACAGGGTCAAAGAGACTTAACTCTGTAGTTGTTGTAATGTTAAGTTTTAAAGCTGTTATTTTGGAAATGATGCTTGAAGCATGCTATAGAGAGGTCATGAGGACGGAACAAGTCATTGTTGATGGCTGATCGCATTTTACTCTCATTGACTTTAACAGACGCTGCCATATCATGTTTGCATTAAAGTTTGAGAACTGGAAAGGCTTCCAGACAGATTTGCTTCTGCAAGATACAAGAAAAATGTGGGGGATCCAACAATTCAAGGAAAAACACAAGCAACATGTTATTGTAGGCTATGTCACTGCTGCTTACTAAAGTCATTCCTCAGAAAGGAAGTGGCTGAACTACACTAGCTGACCATTATGCTGGCATTTGTCGGCCTTATGACTATGCCAAGAAGATGTATTGATTTAGGACAAATAGCAAGTTTATAGGCACTTTACTGATCAGCTTAAAGTGTTCTGGGTTTTTTTTTTTCTTTAAGGAACAACCAAAATAACCTGTTCTTGAATATGTGACTGTGGGAAATAATTCTGCCCTGAACTGCGCCAAGTGATCCAGTCCATCTCTTCAATTTCTAACTTCTGTGAACAAAGGTAAGCTAAGTGTGTCATGGAGCAGATTGAGTCAACATACTGTGACATTATAATGAGTTGAAAATGTGATGTCAGTTTGCTTGCAAACTGAGGCCAGCAGGAGCTGTACATGGTTCATTTACAAATAATAAGATAATTTAGCCAAGGTGTATATCATGTTACAGCATGGGATTTAGGTATTCTGCACCAAAAGTAGAATTTACAAGGAAGCAAAGCTACAAAACTACTGCTACAAAAGCACAAGCTGGGAAGGCTCTCTGTAAGGATTAAGTATGTAATGATGTGCTTATACTCTTCAAGGCTAGGGCAAAAAAGCAGGAGATGTGCTTATCTTGAATGGAGCTAACTGGCTGCACATACGTAGTGGGATCTGGCATGGTACTTGTCATTGCCATTAGAAAAACTACCTGAGCCTGTGCCTCTGTTCCTCTTTAATGCAGGTAACAGCAACACATACAATCTTCTGCCTCTGTTTGTTGTTGTTTTGGTGTTATGTTTCCTTGGTGTGGGTCAGGCAGTCAGTACAAGTAACACAGAGATATATTAAGTAGTTACTTCAAGACAAGAGGAACCGGCGTAGGACTCTAATAGTCAGAAGCCATTTGTCTAACCATTAGTTATAGCATATAGTTCTAATGTTTTTATTTGTCTTCCTAGGGAAGGTTTAAGGTATTTGTATTTTGCTTTGAGATATGTCAGGAATACTTCAGTTACTGTGCTGTTTTACTCTTGCGACATATGCATTCTGTGCTCTTTGAGAAAATCCCACACTCATGTTTGAGAAAGCATGACTTCTGTTGTGAGTCCTCTTGACTTGCATTGATATAACCAAGTAAGATGGACGATGCTCTTAGTCATATGGTTTAGTTTCAGGTAGTCCTGCGATGAGCAAGAAGTTGGACTTGATGATCCTTACAGGTCCCTTCCAACTTGAGATATTCTGTGATTCTATTGAATTCACCAAAGATACTTAGTTTTGCTGTCACCAGTGTTTTTGTGGTTGCATTTTGTGTAGAGATATACATAACTCTGACTGGTTTCTGGGTCAGAAAAGTAGATAAATCCTTAAATGCACTGTGCTCTATATAGCAATTGTATGTGAAAAAACATTGTCAAGCTGCTTGTAACGATTTTTTCCTTAACATATTTTGAAACTCCTTCTGTGATGGGTGTCTGTCTTTAAATTTCAGTGGGGTGTGGGGGCGAAGTGTGAAACTGAAATTCTGCAAGTGTTAAAAAACAGAACAATGAATATTTGCTTGTTTGTTCAGCTTTTGCAAGCTTTTGATTCAAAAAGCTTCTGTAGAGCTGACAGGTGGGAGCTGCCAAGGGAGGCTGTCCCTGTGATGGAGACATGACTCTCCACCCCTACGTTCTGTGGGCATTCCTGTCACCTTCTTTAAATCCAGAAGTTTGTGTTCACTGGGTATGCCCTAGCCTGGACTTCGGCAGGGATTTTTCCCTGTGTTTGACTCCCGCTATAGCCCCATAATGCTTGGCCTGTCTGTGTTTCATTCTTAACTTGGTACTGCTTTCATATGGTCGAGCTTTTTTTTTATTATAATTGACTCCTGGTTGCCAAAGATTGTGTGGTGCTGAAAAATCTCCCAGTGAGGGAAAGCCCAGGTAACACAGGTGTTCTGGTACAAAAGTGTACGTGTTGGCAGGGGATTGGTGGGCCTGGCTGCATCAGCTCTGAGATCTGCAGAACAAGCTGAAGATGATGGCTTCTCAGTCCTGGGTATGCTGGGTTGTCTCACAGGTTGAATGCAGTGTCAGCTAGAAGACCGGTGTAGGTACCGATACAATACAATGAGCACTCCCAGAGCACCAGAATGGGATAAGGTCGCCTACCTGGTTTTGGAAGGGCTGGGCCATCTGGGATCATGAGCTTTAGCTAAGGCGCAACTCCGCTTAGATTATCCTTGTGTTGCACTCCTTCATGCTCCCATGGCAGGGAAGTTAAAGCTGTCATCCTAGAAAGCCACCTCAGGTCTAGTGGGACCTCAGCTACCAAAATAAGTTGTATTGTTTCAGCTATTCAGCTATATATTAGTTATGAGCTGACCTTTGGATATTGGTAGTTGCTCACACATAGTGTTATTATTCAGCTGATGAGTCTGTAGGCACTCAGCTTGGCTTTGCAGAACACCGTTTTTGACTGGGCAGCTTACAGAGAGAGTTGGCCGGGAATGTCTGGTCGCTGAACTTCTCTGTTTCCATGGTGTTCCCTCAGGAAACAGTTGATGCTTGGCTAACTTGTGGTTTCTAATTTTTGAGTACTTAAATCATGCAACTAGAACATTCTGTTGCTTCTTTCAGTCTTGTGACTGCTAATGAAAATTGAGGTGATGTAGGTGCCACACAATACAACGCTGTTTGGATACATCTTAATTTTATTTTAGCTGGAGGGTGCAAAAAGTGTTGAAAGTGTAATGCTAGTCATCGCAATTGTTGAAAGGGTCACTGTTGGATGGAGTGATAAAAGCGAAGAAGTAAAACCAAAAAAGCCCCAAAGCACAAACTAACCCCTCTGGTGTTCAAAAGACCGGAAATTTTCTCTTGTGATTGTACAGCATACACAAAATGTATAGCTCAATGTAATGATTTTCTTAAAACTTGTTGATAGCTAGCTTTGATCATCAAAGAATGGTGTCAATAGGCAGTTATGAGAAACTGAATGGTCTTACTGTATTTGATTTGAGATTGAGGATGCATCTTCTCATGTCATGTATAAAGAGAAGCCATCTCTGCAGAATGCAGCCACTAAGGATTTACTTAACTGGCCACTGGATGCCAGTATTGCTCTGCAGAAACTGGTAGTGGAAAGCTTATTTTTGTGACTAATATTGCAATGACTGCTCCAATGTCAGAAGCATTTTATCACTTGTTTTCTAAACTGGGATAAAGGGTGGGTAAAGTGCTAGAATGAAACATACACTTCATTTTACTTTCTTGAGAGGCTGAATACAGAGGGGTTGTTGATTTATATTTGACCTGTATTAAAGTACATTAGATTTTAGAATTATCCGTAGCAGCATACTTTGTAATGAAAATAACATTATCTTTGCAGTTGGCCCTTTTCAAACTGTCATTAATCTGTTCTGCTGTTGGTCTTTTCTACTTTGAAATAGCTTGCAGAAGGAAATTTTCTTTGCTAACTCAGGACTGAAAAATCCTGATACTGCCTGAACAAATATCTGTAACATCTGCAGCAATTTTAGAAATCCTGTACTTGTTGGCAGAATTCCAGGATGTCTAGGACTTCTGAATTTGAAGACAGTGGCTTCTGTCCTTATGTCTAGAAGTACATACTTGAAGACACAGTGGAGATAAGTTTATTCACTGCCCTAATAGTGTTAAGATATTTGTCAAGCACATGCTTCTAATCTTCTAATGGCTATCAGAAGCTGAAGTGAGGGTTTGCATTGTTTGTTGTTCTGTTGATTTTTTTTTTTTTTTTTAAGAGGTGCCTTGTTCTGGTGAAGGCTTAGAAATGACGATGTTGCCACCTTGGTCACTATTGCCACAAAGTTTAGTGGGCAGAATACCCAAACGAGCACGCCACTGTTCACCTCATGCTATACGTTCATTCAACAAGGAGACACTGGATTTGGCAAACCTAACCGCCATATTGAAACACTTGAGTGGGAAAGTATGCTTTCTCTGTTTCATGTCAGTTCAACATGCCACCTCATGTGCTGGAGCTAGCATGAAAAATCATTACATCCCAGAGAAGCAGCCTCTGGGTAAGTAATCAATGGATGAAATGGAGACAATGGTGACTTCATTATTCAGCCTTAGCCTTGCCATGCTTTTACTTTGTTAACAGAAAAAGTAACAGCTTTTCCCTTTAAATATGCCTTAGAGATAATATTAACCTGGAAGTAGCTGGTTTTAGTACCATGGGAGAGGAAAATCACTTCTTCGAAGTTTTATTAGCGGGTATGGAGAAATGAACAAAAGAAGTCTCTGTAAGACCCTTCTGTTGTTGGGGAGGTGAGAGGCTGTTTAACAGCAGGGTCCATTTGTTGTGTTTTAAAGAAAGGGTTATAAAAAGAAGCTTGTGAGGCACTAGCTTAACTTTAATTAGGATTACTGTGCTGCTTAGCTGCCTGTCTTTAGGTTACAGAATGCTGGCAGGGATTCGGAGGTTGAAGTATCTGGATGGCTCATACTCAGAGACCAAAAACATTGTCCTGTTCGTTAGCCAGGTACTCTGACTTCTGTTTCTGGTCGTCTTAATGTGTAGTGCTCATTATAACTCACTGTGAGGGGCTGTAAGGGCCTTCCCCCTCTGGGAGCTGTGGCAGCCGAGGTTCATGGCCAGCTTAGAGATGGTGCGGCGGAAGGCAGCCTCCTGGGTGTGATCCCACCTTGTTCTTAAGTGCAGTCCTGGTAGTAGGAGCCACAAGTTCCCACCAGCTGGGCTGTGGTGACTGCCGCCTGCTCACGGCAAGAGGCTGAGCCCAGAGTTTGCAGGAGCCAGGAGTGGTGCAGGCAGAGTCCTGCTTGGGGCAAAGCGGCAGGAGGCCTCTGGGCACAGGGTTTGATGAGCAGTGTGTTTTCCACATGTGTTGCAGGGAGCCTGAGCAGCCTGTGGTGTGAACCAGGAGTGGTTCATAACCATGACACGCTCTCATGAAAGCCTGGGATGCCTCACGTCTGGTTGAGAAATAGTCACTGGAGCATTTTGTGCGACCTTCAGTTCCTGTCTCAAGGAAGATCTAAAGAGCAAAGCCAAGTAGATAGGCAAGTTTTTTCTCATGTTTTGCAAAAAAACCACAAATGAGGGTGAGAATTGAAATGTACAGAAAAAGGGAGAAAGAAAGATGGGTCTCTGCAGTCCAGGCAAAAGCTGGAGCCAAATGCAGAAAAAGGGCTCTCTGGGTTTGGAGACGCTCTGACCTCCTGGAGCTTGTACAAACAAAGTCCCGAGAGGGGGAAGAGGTGAAAGCCCTGCAGAAATACCAGTCTGTTTTTTGTTGTTGTTGTTGCAATGTCCCTGATGTTCAGAAGCATAAGTTCTTTTGTAAAAGCAATATAATGATTTTGTGAAACCATTTAGAATTGAGATTGGTACCCAACCTGCATGGGGCAAGGAGAATATTCTAGCCAATGTGTATATCCAAAATTTGTTGCATTTTTACCCATCTGCTTTCAAAATAAGTTTTATTTAAAAGTTTTAGAAGATTTCCTTATTGTGTGCGATTTAATTATTTATTTATTTTCAGAAATACTTTAGAAAGCAGAGCAGTTAAAAACCTATGAAGTGCACAGAATGCACTGGAGAATACAGATGTTCTTGTTTAATTTTTTCGTACTGTCATTTAAGATGTAGACAAAACTAAACAACAGAAAGAAATATCACTTTAAACAAAATGCAGTCTTTTAGTTCTTGGTGTATTTTTTTTCTTTTTCAAATAATTTCTGTTCAAATAATTCTGTTCTTGTCTGGCAATAGACAAAAAAAATACTTTTCTGAAGGAGCAGTAAAGAGCTAATCCACCCAACTCTGCTAAAACTCCCAAAAAGCAGAAACCCTTCAAATATGCCCCAGGTCCCCACAGCTAGCTCACAGAAACTAAAGGCTTTGCTAGACTGTGTATCTAGCTTTTTTTTTTTTTCTTTGCAAGCATTTCCCCAGAGGCCTGAGGCTCTGAGCAGACATTGCTGTTCAGCATCAGGATTCTTCGGCAGTGCTGAGCACCACTTTAGCTAAAAAATTGTCCTGGCATCAGTCAAAACCCAGACAGTAACAAAACAAATGATGAAAATTTTGCTTGGATAATAAAGGGTCAGATTTACTCTTTTGAAACTCAGGATGCAAAGACTTCCATATATGACCCTCTAAGCATCCGAGAGATTGAGAAGTTCTGCCACACTTCAAAAGACTTGAAGACATTTTGTCCAGCACCTCCAAGGACTGGAATTCATAGGTATCACTGTTAGGTTTTGTGATAAAGCTCACACACAGAGGAGCACAGAGAGACAATGGCAGTGGGGGACCCCAAATAATACCCTGCCCCAGCTATTCCCTGGCCCATCCCAGGAGCCATCAGCCTATCAAAGGCCCATCTCCACAAGCTTACAGGAGCACAGGGGCCAAAGGCAGGCAGGAACCCATATTAAGGACTCAGAGGAAGGTCCCCTCCAGAGGAAGCTGACACCCTGTCAAGGCCCCTCCTAGGGCTGTCCCAGGAGACTGTCAGCCCCAACGTCCCGGTGTGAAACCCGTCAAGACACGTCAATGGGAGCTGCTCTCCAGAGCACTGTTGCTATTGGTCATATACAAATTCCCAAAAGGAAGAAACCCAGAAAAGGCTTTTGACACCTTCTGAAAAGCAAAGGAGAGGGGATTGTTATGGGGAGTCTGAATGCGGCAGCTTGATAGAGGGGAGGCTGCTGCAGCTCCAAGCCCCTAGGTCTGATCAATAGTGAGGCTGAGCACGTATTCTCAATAGGAACATACACAGAGACAAACACCCATATGCCACACATACGTACACACGCACATGGCTGGCTGCACAGATCAGCACAGACAGACGCACTCAGCACACACAAAACCACAAGCAGCACCAATGCCTTCATCCTGCTCCCTTCTTTGGCAGATCAGGGTGAAGGTCTGTTAGTGGGAAATACATGCATACATATGACGCAGCTGGGAACCACATCTGCAGCACTCGAACAGCCGTTGCCCACAGCCACCTGATGAGAGGGACCACGTAAAAAGGAGGAATAGGAAATGCTTGGCATGGGGCAGGGCTCTCAGTGGCGTAGCTGAGACCAAAGGGAGAAAGTCAGAGTCACTCTGCAGAGGAATGGGAGGACTGCGCTGAGAGTGAGTTCAGCTTCATGCAGAAATGTATGCTTTTTCTCTTGACCCCTCTGATCTTCTTCTGGAGGGAAGGAAGGAGCTGGGTTTTTTCAAATCTTGCAGAGATGTGAGAGGTGGTGGGTTTTGTTCGGTTTTTTTTTTTTTCTGCAGGACAACAGCTTTACCATTGCAAAGTCAGCTGTTTAGTAAAAGTGGTAAGAAGGTGAGGATGAGCGGGTTGCCACTGGACCATGGAGTGTCTCTGCTTACTGAGAGGGAAAAGGCTGAATGAGAGCTGTTTCCTATCTTCAGCAGGCTGTGATACACTGGTAGTCATAAAAGATCCATGCACTCTATCACTGTATACATAGCCAGTACTGTCACTCAAAGTATGGGGGTGTGTGTGTGGGTGGGGGTGTGTATGTGTGTGTCCCCAAGTAGCTATTTTATCTGCTGGCCAATTTGTTGCCTTCTCTGAGAATAAGGCAGTTTCTAGTTCTCTTTTTGCTTTTCCAGCACCTCACGGATTGCAAGTGGGAAATTCCCTCTCATGGTGACTTTCTCTATTCTGCATGTGATGGATGTCCCAACAGTGGGCCCACACGAACAGCCAGGAAGGTTAGTATAGGAGTGATGCACAACTGTCATATCCAATGTTTGACCACCAGTAAAAGCTTCAGCAGTGGCCATTAGTGGGAAATGGAAAAAAAAGTGATTGGGTACTGACATCTGGTGATTTCCTGATCACGGTGTTTGGCCTAAAGAAATGCATGAATATGGTACTAGGTTTGCCTGTGGTGAAAAAGAACAAGGAGAGCTGGGCCAGCAGCTCCTGTTCCACTGAGGAGGAAATGAAAGTAAAACGCTGCTCTCTTTCCTTTCCTTGCAGCTCCTGCAGGGAATCCACAGTACCTGTTGGTGGGTGGGTACCCCACTCTCCTGGGTACAGGGGTCCCGGACTTGCAGAGAAGATGTGGCAAAAGATGCAGTGAGCAGGCAGAAGAGCAATGAAGTACACACAAAAAAGCAGGGGGTGGAGGAAAATCTCTGCATAGAAAACAGCCCAACATACCTTGGATGCTGACTGACAATGTGAAAATGACACCAATTCTGACTTTAAAATTGCAAGAAATACACATCTCATAATGCTCAGAGAAGGCTGTTCAGTGACCTCCAGTGAAGCAAGAAAGTATGAAGAAAGGAAACAGCATTTTTTTCATTAAATTTGCCTTTTCCATGTTTCTGTAGAACTACTGTATGTAACTATTGTTTTACAGACCATCTGTAGTAATTAAAAGCTCAACCAGCACGGCTTTCAATCCTGTTGTTCGTCTTTTCCTAGCAGAGATGGTCTAGGTTTTCTTTCACCTGTGCTGTAAAATAAAACAGGCTTCTTGTGGAGTTAGTTTGAATTTTCACTGCAGTCAGCTGACATGCTTGGTTTTCCTTCAGAGATCTGAGTAACTTCCTTCTTTTTGTTTAAAGTGCTGTCTCTTTCAGAAATTACAGCTAACTTGTATTGCATTTCAGTGAAGTACTTAGCTTTGTTCACACTTAAATGCTAAAGATTTTGTTCTTTCAAGTTAAGAAAATGAAGTGGCCTGTATATTTGGCAGAAAACAGTTTTAAACAAACCAGGCGAACAGGGTTGTTGGTAAATTGTTTTATGATTAATTTCCAGATAAGGTCAACCTGTTGAAGATATATACTAGAGAACTTGGGTGTGTTTATAGAATGGACCACACTCCTCCTGTCTTCCTCAGAAGTACCATTTCAGCCCCTGATGTGTTGATTGCTTCAGAGTAGCAAGTGGCAAGAGGTATACTGTGATAACAATCCTACTGGGAGGGGGAAAAAAATGTTTGTCCACCAAATACTTGTTTCTTCTTTTCTGGACATTCTGGCCTCAGCATTTTGTTGTTCTGTTTAGATAACTACTGAAGATACAGAGTTTGGAGAGTTTTAAATATAAAATCAAACTTGCAGAAAGAGATGATACGGCTGAAGGATGTTTTCCCCTCTTGTCATCAAATCTGCTGATGCAAACTTTAGACCACTAATCTTTCTATATGGTCCTATGAAAACATACAAACTGAAATTAGATACAATGCCATATTGTTCAATGAGACCAGTTTCTTTGTAGAGGCATTTTCTTCTTTTAGTGAGAAATTGAATCTTGAATAGGAGAAGACTCATTTTTTTTTCATAATTTTAACATGAAGGACATGGGATTCTAAGTGTGATTTAAAGTGCATATCCTATCACTAGTTATCCTATTTCTTGCAAGAAAAAATTGATCTTGATCCTTAAGCCACTGCTGAGACATGCTAAGCCTTTTGCTTGTGCACTCTTCTCTTAAAGTTCACCTTTAGAGCACCCTTCTTCACGGTTTCAGTTCACTGGGAACTTTTTGTGAAAGGCTATGTAAGAAGCACAAACTTAGTGTGGGGGTCAATATGCTTTGGAGATAGACTTGTCATGCTTAGGGATAAAGGAATGTTTGGTTTTGCTCCTTTGAATACACATTTGCTGTCCTTTAAACATAATTTTTCTAGTGGTAGACCTTTGGGTGACATAAGGTAAGTCACAATTCTTGCATTAGTCCTCCAAAGTGTGTCAATCGTGACAGAGATACCTGTGTTCATTTCTTGAAGCCGCAAAATAATCTTACCATCAAAACATGCAACGAAATGTCATTTACCAAAACTTCAGACATTATACAGAACTCCATCTTCCTGAGAGGCAATAGTGGAAGGTGGCTGTTCCATTTTAGGTCCCACTTTTTCACTGTAAATCCTGCAGATGAGGAAATTGGTTTGTGTGCAAAGCTTTGGGGGAGGATGTTCTCCTTTCTTAAGCATCCTATTTCTTTAATGTTTTAAGTCTAAGAAAATTATTGTTTGTCAGTTCAGTGTGCCTAGTTAAACTGTTCAGATTCCATTCAGATGCAATGTCCATTCTAACATCTTAACTTTCTTGGCACAATGCTTGTAAAATACCAGTAATGTATATGTTTCTTTTGTTTAGTCCTTACCAGGGAGCATGTTTTCTATGAGCTATAATTCTGGGAAGGATGTAATAGGTAAATAATTGCAAACAAGTACTGCACAGACTTGGTTGATGAATCATTTTGTCCTCCTAAGCCAGTTCGTGTATATTGGCATAGCTCTGCCTTCAGTGGAGCT
>WAAD01033654.1:0-72808 GCA_013389945.1 Fregata magnificens
AACCTTAATGATTCTATGATTCTATGAAATGTCACCACCACGGAACAATGCATATAGATGGCACATTTGAGCAATTCCAAAAAAGCAACTGCAGAGGTAGCTAAATTGCACATTCGCACTAGCAACACGCATTGTTTATAATGCGACATGCACAAAATCACGTAGTCACAAAAATACCTGCAAAAGCAAAAGTTATTACAAACCAAATAGCGTGACTGAAGGTTGCACTTGTGCTCCATATCTACTCCTTAGAGACCCAAGACTTCTGTTTGCACCACCTGCACACCAAGCTGGCTGAATACAGCCAGGATTCAAGGAGGTGTGCTGGAGTAGTTACTGAATGAGCTTATGCATTACGTCTTCATGCTGGAACCTGTTCTTGTCCTGTTGGCATGGAGTGAACCCTGTGCACCCTGCTCTAGGTGTACCTGCTCAAGCAGGGAGGTTGGACAAGATGATCTCCAGAGGTCCCTTCCAGCCCCCACCGTTCTGTGATTCTGTGAACACCTATGGAGTGAGTGCTGGTCCATGCAGGGAGACAGCAGTCCTTAAGGTTAAGCTATTGGCTGGTCCACGTATTGTAGGATTCTGAAATAAATGAAGAAAAGCAGGAATGGAACTGCTTTTCAAGTGTGACTCCTAGTCATGTGAACACAATGTATTAACTCTAAGTTCAGATCGGTGGTCCATCAGTAAGCCAGGATAGAGCACAGTAAAAAGTGATCTGTCTTTACCTTCACTTTTTGGCTTGGATAACTATATGAAGCAAATATTCAGATTTTTGATCGATTTGTTTTGAGCTCCATATGCAGTGGAAGACACTTACTAGAACAATTATGGAAAGATGTCCAGTTCAGCAGAATAATAAATATTAAAGTATTTATGGGACAGCAAATCAGTAGCATAAACATGAATTTTCAAATGATCCATTTACATGTCAAAATGTGATGGATGTATGTACACAATTAGCATTTCCTGTACTTCAAAAGCCATTAGTTACAGTGAGGGTAAATTAAATGTACCTGTCATTAGCTATATTGAGTAACATTGAAGCCAACCACATAAAATGGTAAATTCAAATACTAACAGATTCATGACTGAAAACGTGAAAACAAAATATAAGCATGAATTTCTTGTCTGATTCCCAAGTATCTTCTTATAGCTACACATGAATGCAGCATTACATGTCTTATCAATGATTATTTCAGTTGAAGATTTAATGTAATTCTGCCATAATTTCAAATCAGTCAGTGTTATGTGTTATTTCCTGGCAGTTGTGTTCAATGGAAACAAATATGTTCCTTAACTGACATGGTGTCATAGCCTGAGTTTTAACAGGAGTGGTATGTTTTCCCATAAACTGACAAAATTGCAGAAGTAAGCATTTACACAGTCAGTGATCTGACTCATCTGCTAAACTTTGGTAAGCGTGACAGTCGCACAGAATGGAATAGCTTACCATAATGCAGTGAATAATATAAAAGGTAAGGAAGCATTTCCCCGATAGTAATATATGAGCTGATAAAATGAAGCTAAGATTTCTTGGCATAATATAGATATATGCACATACAAGGCCAAGCAGATCAGTAAGCAGTGGTATCTGTGAAACATAGCAGAGAGTGTACCACTTGCTATTCAGTCAGCAGCGCACTTCATTTGGAAGCAATCTTTGGTAGCGTTATGAGACTCTGGAAATGTAGAAATAAAAACAGAACAAGATTCCATGATAGTAGTGGAAAAAAAAGGGGGGGAGGGTATTTCTTTATTTCACGATATCACAGATTTCTACTCTCCACAAGTAGTTACTGTGCAAATGGAATAACTGTGACAAAAACCTTTCTTGTCACTGGGAAGTGCTGCTGCCAGCAGATGCTAAAAGGGAATTACTTCCTTAAAGATAACATTAGCAGAAATTTCCCCTTTCTGTAAAATGTATTCTCCTAAGCCAAATTTACAGGCTTTACATTGCACAGCAATGAACTGAGCTAAAAGGACAAAATTTACCCGGAAAAAACCCACTAGACAAACAAGCAAACAAAACCAAGGTTAATGAATTTCAGCCTTGGAACTCCTAAACTAAACACGTTATAGGACAGGTCACTAACACTCATCTTCTAAATATATGTCTACATGGCAGAGTGAGGTGCCTGAACAGACACCTGAATTAACTAACCTGGTCTGCCAGTTTCCTAACTAGAAGATGAGTCACCCAGTTTTCCCCAGGTTATCTGTCTGAGTTTGGCAGGCCCTTATTGTTCTTGGGAGGACAGAAACTAGCAAATCCTTTTCCTTTTTTCCTTTCTTCCTTTCTTCCTTTTTCCCATTTTTCCTTTTTTCTTTTTGCAATCAAAAAATACTAAGTGCAACGTCCACATTGTACGTGCCCTTGTATCTGCTATAGACCTTTCTTAACCAAAGTTATGACAAAGGGAGAATAGTGCAAAGGGACAGCAGTGGCTGGAGTTAGTATTTTGCTTCATGCTGATGGTGAATTTCTGTTTTGGAGCCTTTCCTTGACATTGACTTGTCACATTACTGCCGTATGTCAAGTTCTTCAACTGTGCTTGAAAATGCAGCTTAAACTATTATTTCTTGGCACTTTGTGGTGATGATGGCCAAACACTTCTGTTGTAGCCAAGCTGACAAAAGTAGAAGACACGTATGTATTTCTTGCCTTAAAAATAAAGCAGAAAAGGTAGTTAGAATCTTCCTGTCTAATCTTCAAAAGTCACAGCAGGAACCAAGTGAAACAGCAGTGATTTAGTCTGTCAGAGAAAACACCTGAGATAATTATAGTCTGTCTAATGAAAAGAAAAAATAGAATGTTTCCTTTTTTCTGTAAGTGATGCCAAACTACGTGCTTCTAGGCCATTAGCATACAGAGGAAAAAGAGTATACAGTGAAATATGTAACTTAACAGAACAATTGCTATTTTTCTTTATATTGGAAACCTTTGTCATTTAAGACATTCATCTTCTATATTCTACTTGCTAGAAAGACAGTATTTTAGAATTATATTCTGTTTACTTTCCTGGGTTCATAATTCCAACATATTTTAATGAGCAGTGATCAAGAATATTTCTTCCCCTTCCTCTCCCCCATATTAAGTTCTCAGTATATAGACTGTGATTAGCAGCTTTGCATGAGTTTACCAGTCTAATGGAAAATTGCCTATTTTAAGATTTTCTTGAGAAGGCTTAATGAATATTAGATGGATTCCTATTAGCTTGATTTGTGTTTACAAAATAGTTCAAACATGTTTAATAGATTGCATCCTTTTAACAAACTGCATATTGAGAAAAATGCTTGAACAGTAAAGATTACTGATGAGAGGAGTTTTATTTCTAATGAAATATTTTCTGCATAGAAACGTGGCATTTTAAAGTGTGTTTTCACCCTTGTATCATCCAGGTAGTTTTACAGGAATGTTCTAAATCTTAGAGCGTACTTTGTAAGTGATATATTATAGCATGCTGAATAGGTAAAGCATATATTTAATAAAGTAAATGGTCTTACAGGAGGCATGATCCTGAACTAAAGTTCAGTCTAGACATTTCAAAATACTGAAAAAGTGACATATGTATCTGGATAAAAAGACCAAAAAAGGGAAGATGTCCTTTATGATTCACCTGTCCATAATAAAGTTTCTAAAACTTTCTGCATTAGAATATGATTATTAATAAAAAGCAAGGAGTCTTCATTTAGAAGGCTGTCAGTGATGCAGAATCTTTTTCCACATGGGACCATTACTCTAACAGCTGCCTAGTTTTAAATCTTTAAAAAAGTGGATTTATTTCTATTCTGAATTATTCTATTATCAGCCGCCTGTTGCCAAGACTGAAAAGACCATCATGAAAGTTTCTCTCCCATATAAGTTCTTGTCTGATCAGTAGGCCTCCCTTAATCTCTTCTTTGTAAGCCAGGCTAAGTTCCCTGAGTTTTTGAGGGAAGGAATTACATTTCTTTTATTATTTTTCTTTATTTCCCAGTTAATTGATTTTCCTATCATATTTTCATCATTCTCTACAAATGATTTTTTAATGAGAAAAGCCTAGTAGCATAGCCTTCCCTTTCTCATTACTGACCTATTTATGTGTTCAAGGATAGTTGTTTTTCCACACAGTTTCTGAAGCTGATGCTGCCACCATGTAAGCAGAGACCGCTTTCTTTGTTCCTAAATGTGTAACTTTACCTTTGGCTACGTCATACTATGCCCAGCGTACGATACAATTCAGATTGCTTTGCATCAGTGACTTGTCCATCTTATTATCTAAACAATCCTCAATCTTTGCCTTATTTTTAAGTCTATTAAAAATTACTTTGTTTCCTGGAGGTACTAGACAGAAATGTTAAAAAGTATACAACCAAGGAAAAAAGCTGCTAGACTTCCGCTAAAAACACAAGTGCTTGATGATCATTTCCCCTCACCATACGTTTGAAACCTAACAAGTAGACTAATCCATTTGACGTGCAGTGTAAAAGTTGTTTTCTTGCAATTTCTTAATCAAATATTGCATGTTCTCAAAGTCACATACCGTATAGAAATCTACATATTTTATATTGAGAGTGTTATCTACCACTTCGGTCAACCTAACTTGTAACCTCATTTTAAATAAGAAATCAAGTTACTTTGATGGGATGTATTTTTCACAGATCCAGGTTGATTGGCATTAATTATGTTATCCTCCTTTAATTCTTAATTATAGTCCTGTAGCATCCATTTCATTATTTTGCATATGATTGACATCCAGCTGACAGGTCTATAATTACCCTCTTTAAAAGCTGAAACACGTTTGCTCTCTACCACTGCTCTGGAACTGGCAGTGTTTCAAGAGTTACTGAAAAGCAATGTTAATGGCGCACAGAGGTTGTCAAGCAGCACTTTCAAAAGTTTTGTATGGAAATTATCTGGAGACAGTGATTTTAAAATTTAAGTCTGCAACGTTTTCTGGTATTGCTGTTAGAATGTAAAGAATTCAACCCTCGTTATCATGTGACATACATACATAAATATTTCTGGTTTGTATTTTGACAGAAATTAACTGTTCTGTATAATATATATTATTTTGCATGTAGTCACCTAATGGATGAATATGATTGGATGTTTCTTCTCCTGAGGAATGGATTTCATTCCCTGAAAATATCAAAGAGTCAACACTTACCATCTTTAACTCTGCTAAACAACTCTCTTAACAAGTATCTATACTTCTTATCTCCTTATTTACCATAATTATTATGAACTTCCTTTTTTTTTTTTTCATTTCTGGATGATTTTTTTCTTACATCTTCTCTTCCCTTCTAAGACTAATGGTTTGTTTAACCAGCATGGCCTCTGTCTTGGTTGACTGTCCCGTGGCTCTTTGGGCAGCTAGCAAGATGTTTGTCAGTGTTCTGGATTGCAGTCAGAGCTCTGTATCCTAGCCCCATATTTTTTTTCTGTTATTGTTAACGGGTATTAAAGTCATAGTTCCCTACAAGTTACTTTGTTTTAAAATGTTTAGAGTAATCTTCTCCTCTCAAATCAAGTCTATGAAATTGCCATATCAAAGCAGCCCAGCCTTAGCGATTCTCCAAGGAATCCCGGTTTTAGGATGCCACCCTGCATTTTTTCCCTTCCCCATCCTTTCAAAAAAGGTATAAAAAGACTGTTCATTTCCCAAAAAGCCATTTTCTTTCTCCTCCACAGAAAAGTAAGTGGCACTGACAGAATTCGAGAGCCCAGATTCGCTATGCGGGCCACTAGTAATTGGGACATGCTGAAGAAGATACAGTCTGGTTAATTTTGTAGTTCTGGCTGGTGTTAGTGTAACGAGATGAAAGACAGCAAAGTACTTTTCAGGAACCTCCTAAAATGCCTCACAAAAGTAGTGTCTTGTCTCTACACCTTGTTTAGTTTTTAAAAAGCCGTTAATAGTTGTAAGGTCGTGAGTTACATTGCCTGTAGACATGGTGAAAGAAAGCCAGTTAAAAAGCCTAACAGGCTGATGAGTAATTGTAGAATTGTTATGTTTTAGGAGGCCTTGACTAGGTAAATGACAAATCAATAAATGGAATGTTATTTACCTTGTATTTTCTTCCATTTATATTATATGGACCAAAATATCGTAGCTTGTTTAGTACAGAAACCATTTTTGCTCTCTTCCCCTTTGTCAAAGCTGTTCTCTTTCAGCTGATGTTTTGCTCTTTCTGTAATTCAGTGATTACTTTTGTGAGTTAATATTTAATAGGAATACTGGAAGAGACATTCTGTAATTAGGTATGAGTAAACAAAGTTAGGAAAGGCAACAGATTGGCTTGTTACTATAGAAGATTGATTTTCTGTGCTTGGCTTCCTAGCTTGTAGAACATAGAAGTGAGCCTTTGTCTATCACAGCCATTTATTTTAACCGTTTAATAAATATGTTGCCTAAATGTTTTAAAAATAGTAACAACCTCTTTTAAGGATGGGGCCTCATAAACATAAAAAAACCACTCTGTATCTTTTTCATACTGCACATATTTTCCTTATCTTCCACCAAGGTGGAGGAAGTATATGGCTTTTGTAGCTTACTTACAAGTTGACCTGATTATTTTCAAATTAGTGGCTCTGATTCTGCTTTTTCCTAGGGGCATTCAACCAACGTAAGTCAGTGTGAACTGACGTTCAGGACAAAATTCAGTTCTTTGTGTGAAACCACCATGTTATTTTACATCCATATCATCACAATAGTTGCCTGGAAAACAGGTGATTCAATCGTTAATAGAAAACAGCAAAAAAGAGAGCGTGAATTATTTTAAAAAAAAAATCAATGCTGTATGTATGAAAATATTAATTAAATAAATTATTTCATTTAAAAATACTACTTCAGTCAGGCAAAGAGTGGATAAGTCACTGAAGCAGCAATACTTTTCAGCTACCAGCAGTATGTGAGAATGAGTACCTACTCGTTATAGATGTTTTGAACAGTACAGAACCTGCAACATCAAAGTGATAATAAATTCCGCATTTTTTGTCTTATTTTGTACTAAGCCCATTTTTTTCCCCCAAGTTTGCCTTTGATATAAAACTGTAAGTGCCCCTGTACATGTGGTGATTTTAATTACCTCTGCTTTAGTGAGAATAAACATTGCTGCTAAACTATATTATGCTGTATGCTCTGTCTATAATATGCAGGGCCTGGAGATGCGTTTTCAGGATGCCAGAGGTCTAGTCAGGGATGCATCGATCAGTCTATTTTACCTATTCCTAAAGCACCTTTTCCACGGCACTAAAAGAATCAGATTATGAAGGGTGGGAGTCTACACAGGAGATAGTTCATTTGCATTATTGTTTGTCTTTGAGATGTTGTGGAAGACAGACAGGTGTCATTAGAGAAGCACAGACCTAAAAGGGAGAAGAGGAAGACCTGATAATCACTCACTATGATACCCAGAAAAAACATTAGCGCTATTTAATTTGTAATGTCTGTAAAAAAATAAGAAAACAGATGGGGTGGATTCATGGAGAAATTGTATCAAGTCAGATAGCTATCTTTTCACAGGCTGCTTTGCCTGATGAATATGGAGGGGAAATCAAAGGATGCAGCTCACTTTCAACTTCAGCAGGGTTTTTGACAATCCCAGCTTCTTATAGGAAGCTACAGCTACATTGTCAAAGTCAGCAATTCCCAAGTTCAGGTTTGAAGGCAGGTGGGAAACTTGCTTCCCCAGTTTCCATGAGCCTGTATATTTATAGTTAATATTGACAGCCATCCTGTGAAGTGCTCCTGGTCCATCTCCACCTTCAAAAGACAATTTCTGAGCTACTCCAGCCTATCGAGCATTTGGTATCTTTTCAGTTTCTCTAAGGCATAGGCATCTCTAAGGCATTTGAAGTCTGAGCAAATTCTGTGTTACTAAGCACCCCTGGGAAATAGGTATTTCCTTTGGTGTCACTGTAAATAAGTCAGTCACTGTCTGCTGCAGCTGCCAGATCATTAGGCTTCCTTCCAAGACACACGTCTGCTGTCGGTCCCTGTTTCAGGGATTCCTTGACTGTGTGCTGTAGGAACAAAATCTCTGTGTGCCACGTGTAGTGTGGCATGCTGTGGCATATTGTCACCTCCCCATTTCTCCCCACCCTGAGATCTTTTGTCTTCTATGGTTGGATCCATTCCATTCTGCTGCCCAACTGCTGCCTGAGGTTAACCCTTCCTTCATATTCGGTAGTTATAAAAACAGTCAGAGTCACAATTGCATTAACCGGGAATATTGGAGGAATGCGATACTGCAGTCGTTCTGCTTCCCTCAATACGGATGTCTCAAGGACTCGGTACTTTCCCATGACAGGCCTAGCAAAGAAATAACATTTTCTCAAAACTAGTGTTTGGTTTGGAGCAGCACAGCTTCAAAAGGTTTCTGACCAAATGTAGGAACTCCAGAGGACAGGAACTGAGAGGTTTAGAAAAAGACTTTGCCAAAATGTTAAAAGAATGAGTTTAGGTTCTTCTAGAAAAGGGAAAGCTAGCCAGCCTGTGATTGCATGGCCTGTGCACTTAGCAATATGGTTGCCCATGCAGAACATACTTGATGTGTTTGTGTAGTGCAAATCAAGTTTCATTATTGCCTTCCTGCCATCTCAGCCACCCTCACAACCGTATGATACCTCTCAACACTTTAGTGAACTGGGAGCTGCTAGGTTTTTCTCTCAAAAAAAGCATCTGTCAAGTCTTGCAGCCTGATGCATACTTTGTAAATACAGCATACAGCGGTAGCAGGAAGCTGGAGATTGATGGGAACACTAGCGTTTCTTAAAGTTGAGAAAATCAAAGAGGACATATATATGGGTTAATATAGCTAATTTCATTATCCACAAAAATAGCCTCACTTTAATTTCCACATACATCTAATAGAACAAAACCTTAAATAACCTGATAGACCTAACTCACCCCTATCTTTCCATTGATTAAGTGTATACTTTAAATTAACTTCCCACAGTAGCTGAAAGCAGTAAGAACGTAAGAAGCACCTCATTGGGTGAGATGAATGGTTTGCCCAGCCCAGTATTTTTTCTTCAGCAGCAGTAGCAGGAGGTACTATTTATTGGGAGCGTGCAGGCTTGGACAAAGCTTCCAGTGCATTCCCCTTGCCCTCGGTCATGCCCCTCTTTGCCTTCTCTCCAGCGCGAACAATCCCAGCCTCTGACCCTTTCATCGTTTTTCTTGCCATTTGTTACATCCTCTTTAACTCTAGTCCCCCACCATATCTTCTTAATTTCTTATTTTCTGGAAGCAAAGAAGGTGATTTAGCACTTTATAGTTCTTTAAACATGAGGTCCCAATATGTGGGACAGTCCTGAGGATGACAACAGTAATTCAGCAGGGCATATGAACCATATCTGGAGGAACAAAATCCATGTTCCTTGCTATTTCTATTCAATTTCCTCCAGACGTAGATCAGGCCAAGGCCATTAATCGCAATTTTAATTGCTTTTCTGTCTCATTAAGTTGTCTCTGTTAGAAAGGTAGATCCATCCAGCTGTGGAGAAGGGACAATTAAAATCTTTTTGACAGTTATTGCCTAAGAAGAGTTGCAAGTAAAGAAAATGTTTCTGAGCAGAAATGAAAGGATTGGTCATAGTAGGCATAAGTATTAAAGGTATTCCAAAAGGACAGCTTTGAGGGTTTGATTTTTAAAACACAGGATCTTGTGAATGACCATTGTATCCCTACTTTTTATTTTCAATTACAATAGAAGGGTACATGCCTTCTGTACCATTGTGCTTAATTTTTTGGTCTATATAAGTTTCCCATGAGCTAGAAATACCTATGTTGTATGACTTGTCCAGCCAGATAAATGAATGTCTCTGAAAATTACATGAAATATTTCTGGGTACTTCTTCAATCTATAGCAATAAATAAGAGCTGCAGGCTTTTCTTTTTTGTCTTTCAGAAAGGAGTTTTAAAAGGAATAAACTGATATACAGCAAGCACTCTGGTAAACCTTGCCATAAAACTTTTGCTTTTTTCCTTTCTTAGTTATCCTAGCAAAAGTGTTTTAAATTTTTTGTTCTCCTTAGCTTAATGCTAAAATAAAGTTAATAGTGAACAGTGATTATTTTAGTAAGCACTTCCAAAAGCAATTCACCCATTAGAATTTTGGCTCTGATATTTGTACACCTATAGTTGTAGTATTTATTTGTTATTTATTTATTCTGCTATGGATCTTTTCTATGTTGAGAGGAAAAAAATACCTTGGCCCCATGTTTGCTGAACTTCTGCTGTTGGCTTTTAGCCAATAAATTTTATCCTGTTTCTATATCCATCTCTTATAATGGCTACTGTGATATAGAGTAGCAACACAAAACCTGGGTTAAGCAAATGTTAACTATGAAGTCTGAAAAGTTTGAAAGCATTGGGAGTGAGATTCTCTTTACAAATATGATTTGAATTAATTTGCTCATTCATTTTCATGCTTGATCAAATACTTTTTCTTTCATAAATGATATCTTTTTTTCGCTAAAATGTTTATCAGAAAACAGCGAGCATTTTTTTCACTGAATTTTCTCCACCTTGAAAATAAAAGGCATGGAGAGTCTAAGCCCAAATACTTAAGGTTTTACAAACTTATAAGCAACAAGGTCTTTATATAAGGCCTTTAATTACAGCATGGGCTACGGCACTAATCTGCTGCTTGGATTACAACTGAGTGTACACTGTGTCATGACAAGCTTGTACCCTGGATGACCTCGGCTGGGATGAATCCTGAATTCACAGAGCCCCTGTCGCTCCATTTTGGCACCCAGCACTGTGTCAGTGTGTGGAATTTGCTTCTGGACAAATGTGGCTCGTATATCTTTTTGCTATTCAAATTGGGCTGGGCCCAGGAAGGGCTCGTTTGCGGTGGCGGATTTTGCTGCACAAGGGAATAGCCCCTGTGCCGCTATCCCCTTTCTTTCTAGTAGTAACTTGCAGGATCCGTGTGGCATCTGTCTGACTTTTGGCAAGGTCAGGATATACTCAGATAAATAGAAATTCATTAGCAGGCCCAGATTAATTATTAGTAGAGGCTTTCTCTGGTGATTTAGGTTTATTTCCAAGATTTGGATTTATTTCCTCTTCTCTTTCCTCCCCTCCTGTGGGAGCAAAATAAAGACAACCAACAAAGGCTTTTACCGTATGCTTTTCTCTTAGCTTAACATTTCTGTCCTATGCAATCCCTATATATGTAAAATAATACGAGCAGAGCAGCATATATCCCCAGAGGTCTATTGCATGTTTTACAGATCACCAACACCTTTTTTCTGCTCTTTATCTGTCTTAAAGCCTGGCTACGCTCCTCTGTACCTAATTACTCTGGGCACAGAAAGGAAGCTGAAATTTTGCCTGAGAAGCCCTTTAAGAATGCCAAATTCATCTATGTGTTTTTCCAACAAGTCAAACTCACTTTCTGGAGTTAACATTCCCTTTAGGCAACTTATGATCCATAGATTATTGACACAAAATGCTGTAGCTGCTCTTTCGAAACCTTTACAGTTTACAGAGCCTGTGTGTACTTATTCTAAAGAAACAATTACAGTTTGTCCTTAGGAGCTTTGTGACCTCCACAGAGAAGAAACTTTTTGCTGAAATGTTACCACCACTCCTGTTCCCAGTCCAATTTCAGAAGAATCATCATTACGCAGTGTTGCAGTTTTGTTATTTCACTAAGAGCCCTGTGAGAAGTAGATACTATGCAACACACTTCTCAAATGTTGAATATCTTTATTGTGTTTGCTTAAATAATGTTAGATTTTATTTTAAAGCTTGTCCATAGTCTTATATAAGGCTTGCCACAGAACCAACATTTCTATGAATAGTAGAAAAAATTCTGTCCTAGGTCTCAGAAGTGTAAAATTCCATGCCCAGCTATATTGCTGGCTCAATGAGTTTAAAAAGGTTGCCTAAACTCTCTTTTCAATTGTATAACAGCAACAATACTGACTTTCTGCATAAAACACTTTACAATCTATTGAGCAAACGCCCTACAAAATAGTAAAAAATGATTGTGTTTTCTATATGTTAACTGTTGTTTCAGTATTCCTGGAAATTATATTAATTTAATGCAAGGATAAGCCAACATAATTACATACCTACACTTCAAACAAGTATACCTCCAGAAACAAGTTTTCTTTATCATGATTTATTTCAAATTGAGCTCTCCTGGAGTGTAAATACATATTGCACTTTACATGCCTCTGTATTTTGATGTCTCCACAAGANTATTGTAATAATTCTTTATTTCCTATAGATAAAAGGCTGCTGCACCATGCAGCCTATCTACTTCTTTTGGCATTCTCCACAACAACTTTTGAATCTGTTGGCTAATTTTGAATATGTTGAATGGAGGGGCAGAGCTCTTAATGCTAATTAGGTTTCTACAAATTTCATGAGAATAGGCAACTACTAGGAGGTAAGAAATCTTGTTAGTACCTCCACTGAGAAAAAGAGTAAAACACATCTCAGGCTTGTTAGACACCAAAGAATCAACCTGAGAACAAGCTGTTATGTCTGATTCAGCCATAACAAAAAACTTCAACTGAATTTTCTGCATGGTGGGTATTAGATATTAGAGAATTCAACCACAAGATATTAATCTATTGTCAATCACGCTCTCTTAGTTCTGATACCATAGAACTAAGGTTTCTCTCAAAATTATCTTTCCCCTTTTAAGAAACATCAACAACACAAGCAGACTTGTAATGCTTTTTTGGCATACTCATATCCAGGCAGTGTCTCTAAGTGACAGAAACTGAACTCTTCAAGATATTTTGTACATAAGGCAAAGAAGCACAGAAGTTTGGGGTTTTTATCCCAGCAATCCCAGTACAGAAGTGTTAGACAGGAAAGAGAGAGTTTAAGTTGAGAAACTCTGGAAAAGTCAAGAAAAATTCATTTCACTTTTTTGGAAGTCACTAATCTCAGCAAGTCTGTTAACCCAATTTTAGATTTTTTTTCCGCTGCTTCCAGCAGAAAAAAAGCTGGATGGGGAAGATACGTATTATGAGTCAGAAGCTGAAAGGCAGCTAAGTTAGAATATGAGACATGAGAACACGGACTCCAATCTGAAGTAAAAAGCTGTGTGGAAGGAGAGGTATAGTTGAAGCCATACAAAGCCATAGTTTTGGTAACTGTTGGAAGTCAACAAATCCATCCCACGTAGAATTAAGGATGTTATGGTCTCGTGCAGTGGGTTTCTGCCCTTTTCTTAGATTTGAATCTATGTTCTTTTGGGTCGCTTTCCTCCTTCACAAACATAAGGAATATGAATGGCCATGTAAGTCAAAACAGAAAGTCTTCTCTTCAGCAATGACAGGGATTGAACGCATGGGGAAGAATATGAATGCTTCCCCTGAATATTTTCCTAGTCTTCTACTGTTACTAGTTTATAGACTTCTTGAGCTGCATACTGTTTGCATGCATTTAGTAATTCTTGGTGGATTTAGCTTTCATGGACTTGTTCCAGATCCATATAAATATTCAACATGCATAACTTCCTTTGGCGAGGAGTTCCACGGGTCTGTCATCCCTGAACCTTTTGTTTCTTTGCTTTGAACCTAATACCAACACTTTGTGGGTTTTGTTCTTCTTTCAGAAGAGTCAACAGTTTATCCCTACCCACCAGCCCATGCCACTCATAATTTTCTAAACCACTACTAATTGTTGCTCTCCCAGCCCAAGGACTCCTTGCTGACCTGGTTGTTCTTCATGTGGAGCTCACTCCATACACACCTCCCCTGCCCTTCTCTCAGCACATCACCATTCTGCTAAACACGTTCTGAGACAGGAGAGCTACAACTGCTCACAGTATTCAAGCTGTCAGTGAATCACAGATTCATACAGTGGTATAATGATGATCTCTGGTTTATTGTCTTTTCCTTTCCTAGTAATTTCTAACAGTGGAATTGTGTTTTTGACTGCTAGTGGGTATTGATAAGTAAAACTATTCATGCAGGAACCCATAACTTCTCCCTTGTTTGTTTAAGTCTAACAAACTGGTTCAGCATAAAAAAGGAAAACACTAATAGCTTTGGATTTCACTTTTTTTTTGGCGTCTTACCCACCCTCGGAAGACCTGTCATAGGAAAGAATTAGGGTGTTAAGATTGGATGTGTCTGAGGCTTGTATGCATAAAATCGATTTAGTAGACACTTTATATAATGTAAATAATTAATTTGGTAAAAAATTATTTCATAGAAGTAGTAAATGGTGTATTTCTCCGCAATTACATTTTCTTCTCTTCTTTAGTAACATATTTTGATAATGTCCCACTTATAAAATTATTAATGGGGCCTGTAAGTGTAAGTAATTAAGCTTAAGGCTTACTGAATTAATCCTTAATGTGATTAATTTTTACATTTGAAAAAAACCTATAATTGATGAATTACTATAATGGATTTGTCATACTCATCAGTTAACTTTGAGTGATAAGTATAGGATTATATAGCTGATTCTACAGCCAGAATTCTATAGTCTTTTCTATCTTATGCCATTTAATCTTGTGCTACCTATTTAAAAAAAAAAAAAGTTTTATTACAAATTTAAAAAATATTTTAGTGACCACATTTTGTCAAAAAAGGTGAAAATGAAAGTGTAAGTTTATGAAAACTGATAATATTTCATTTTTTCCCGCTTTGTCTATTTTCCTTTTCAGGAAAGATGGAAAAAGTAGGTAAAAGAAACCGTAGCAGTTTAGTTTAGAAAAAAGTTTTTAATTTATTGTAGAAATTCTCACTTTTTTCATCAACTCTGTTCATCTTTTTTATACTCATCAGCTTCAAGTCTTATTTTCGTTTTTGATGATTAGACCTCACTCAAATTATTTTTTTCCCTAGATTAACATCCTGTGTACCTATCAATCAAAGAAAGTGAGGTTACACTCTGTTCTAAAGCCTTGGGATGCAACAATTTTATTTTTTCCTTATGTTAACGCATGCGTGACCGCCTTCCCTAATGTGGTGTGTCAATGATAGACTGAACATCAGGTACCTGAACAGATGCTCAGCTCAGGCGTGCCTTTGCTCAGTCTACTGTCTTGTACCAGTAAATGTCAGCTGTGTGCTCATTCCACACCAACCTTCAACATTTAATGTTTGTTATAGCTATTGTGATCATGGACACATCTGTTTTTCCTAGCCCCTCTCTGATCCTTTTCAGCCTTATAATTTTTATCACCTCAGAATGGTTTGTTTAGACTTCAAGCCTGCCTCTGAGTAAATTAATTTCTTATTGGTAGACTTTAAGACTAGAAAGAACCTGTGCTATCTAGTTTGTAGTCCTGGATAAACAAAGGTCATGGAGCATTACTGAATTAATTCCCTGCCTGAACTAAAATATAGTATCTCATCTGATCATCAGATGTCCTATTACAGGAAACTTGCTAGCGGTGTTGGGAAACTGCTCTTGTGGTAAACTGCTGCTGTCACTGTGAAAATTTTCAAGCTCTTCTGCTCTGAGTTTTATTTTACTGTTGACTAAGAGCTTCAAGGATCTTTTTATTATTTGCTGTCTGTTTTGTCCTAACAGATTCTGATCAAATCACCCTGTGGCTGGCTCTGGTTGGTAGATTTTGCATCAAAGTGTCTGCTAGATAAGGTTTATAAAGCTTCTGTCCTGTAAGACACCATTAGAAATCCTCCCCTCTTTTACAATTGCATTCAAGACACATCAGATAGCACTTATTTAATCAGTATAATGGTTGTCCCATTAAGCATTGATGGTTCTATATCTATTGAAGCAAAATCAAGTAAAATGCCTTGGATAAATATAGCTCATCACTGGTTGCCTTTCCCAACTACAAATCTTGGTAGAAAATAAATAATTAGTTTGAAATGAGCTAATTTCCAAAAGCCCATGTTGATTGGATTCATCGATTCAGTTATTTATTATTTGAGCCCATAATTTGCTAGGATTAATCTCATGGTGACCGGCCAATAATTACGCAGGGCATCTCATCTAGCTTCTTACAAAATGGTGTATGTACTTAGTTTTGATCTTCTCAGACTTTCCTGTTGTTTCACAACTCAACAATGTAGACATTTTTTGACCAGTTCTTCTAAAACTTTTAGATGCAGAATTTTAAAATGTTGATTTGAGGACTTCTAATTAAATGTGTCTGTCTTTTTGTTTTATTGATCCCTTTACTTTGTCATTGGATAGGAGAATGGCAGTACTGGTATGATTCTGTCTGCTTCTAACACACTTGGACAGTCCTTGTTTCTATTGGTCACTTTTCTATCAACTACATAATCTTATCTTCTTTTTATTTTTTAATCAATTATCTGCATCATCATTTCTAACTAATATTATTTTCCATCTTTTAATTTTAGATGTCCATTTATATGCCTATCTACACAGGGATATTAACATAGTATACATGTATAATTCATGTATAATATGTATAATAAAGTATATTATATTTTACTTTCATATATGGAGAGAAATATTTATATGTTTCAAATTTTTTTTTTTTTTAATTTTCAGGTGACTTTCTTTTCTAACTGTGATATGTTAAACAGCTATTAAAATATTCTTCAACCATTCCCCACTACTAGTCATTGTATGTTTTTCTATTTAAATTCCTTCTCTGAAGTGCCTTGTCTGATAATTATTCCCAGTTCTTATCTGGCAGCCAGTATGCATATATGTATATATATTTGTATTTTTTATATATATATATAGATATATATGTATCAACTTTTTCTAATTGACAATAACAAAAGTAACCAAGTCAATTTTGTAGTTAAAATAAACAGGCATAACCCTACCAAATTAGGATTTTTCTATGCCTAATTTTTTTTTTTTTTAAGTTACCTTCCTGAAGGAGAGAAGTTAATCCTATATCATGCCCCCCACTGATTTGGTATAAACAAGATCAAACCACATTATCTAAACTGATACGATTAGATATTATAGAGATTAGCAGTTTGCTAAGAACTGAAACTGAAAATTCACCTTGGTGGGTGTAGCAACGTGAATTGTTGTTCTGGAAATGACAAGAGAGAAATTTAACAGCATGAGGAAGGTTTAACAATAACTGTAATAAATACCATAGTTACATTACCCTTAAGTAGCAGAAACAGGTGCTATATTTTTCTACTTCTCACCATGCTTCAGTTCCGGGGTTTTTTTTGGACATATATTCTGAAGGAAAACTTGGTATACTTCATTTATTCTTATTTAAAAATGCACCTATAGTATAATTCTTTCATAGCATTTTAGGTCATATACTAACAGGGCATGATTATTCTCCTAATGAAATGGAAGTCATTTAACCTTCAACCTCACAGAATTTAATATGCACCTGAGGCATGGATTAATGGCCTGATAATACATCCCATTTAATGTCCCATTCCTTAAATTAACCAGCCCAAGCGCTCATTGGGAATCTATCCAATAAATAAGTGAAAAAGGCAGTGCCTATTATGACTGGTTAAATACCTGATGCTAAAGCATGTGTAAATAGAAAAGCTGTCTTTGAAGTTTAAACACTATTTCAAAATCCATACTGTGCTACAAGTTTTCTAGCAGTCAGGACTGTAGAGCAGAGGTTCCTGATGTTTCACCCATAACAGGTCAGGTAACAAAAGGGATGTCACTCTGAGCATTGCATGAAAAAAATTAACCATTAATCTGATGTCTGCACATTCAATAAAGGCCCTGGAAGCACAGAGCAGGGTTCCCTGTCTTTTAAGTAGAGACTTGCCCTGATCCTGGTGTGGTGGGTGCTGCCCCGCAAGAGACTGCTTTGCAGATGGACAAGAGCTCCTGGAGAAGTGATGGGGCAGGGGAATGTGCCTGCAGAGTGGGGCCCTGGCTTTGGACCAGCGGTGGACCTGGCCCCATGGTGCCTTCGCCTTCCGTCCCTCTGCTGCTGCGGTCCCGGGGAGCGTCATGTTCTCCCCAAGAGGCACACGATTGAAAGCTCCCTCTGCCAGCCACAAGGACCGGCTCTAAGGCCACATGTGGCCCAGAGTCTGCACTGTGGAAACATCTGCTAGAAACATATCCCCAAGTAAATGTACTTACGCTACTCATTTAACAGGTATTATTACATATTGCTAAAACTTTTGAATATCTGACAGCTCAGCTCATGAGGGCTCCACCAGGACGTTTATAAATACCTACTTAAGAGAGAAGCTCTAAACTACAATCTAGATTATTGGGTTGAAATATATAGAACAGTATTTGTTCATTTTATTCTGCTTTCCTTGAAGATTCCTATCCTCTTCTGCTTATTGTTGTTAGCTCTTGTTAAATGCTGGCCGTGATATTGGCAGGTTGTGGGGTTTTTTTCCTTCATATGCATCTGTTCAAAGATCAAATTTAGAATCTTATAAATAGCACTAAGCTCATCCCTGTTAAAGCAAGAGGATATTTTAGGTGTTCTCCAACATGTAAATTCAACAGACTGGAGTTTTCATCAAATATCTTAAAAAGTAAGTAACCTTAACTCCAAATTCTTTTGGAAAATAAATTTATCTTTTCTGAACTCTGTTATACAGATTGTAGCATACCTGGTTAAGTAATTATTTCATTCCTTATAGTGATAGCAAAGAACATTAAAGACTTACTGGAATTAAACTATTGGGGTAGAGGTACCAACTAAAGTTTTTTAAAACATATTCCATGTAAAATCTTTATTGAACAAATACATAACTGGTGTGCAATTCCAAATAAAACCACAGTAAAGAGCCTAGTACAATTAATTTGTATTAATTCAAAGTTACAATGTAAAAATTATTTCTCTTCTCCTGCATGATTGGTCAGCAGTTAAAAAATAATGAATAACTTCTACTTCGAATGCTCTAGGTAAATTGGATCCCTACAGATTAGTCTGATTATGGGATACAATTTAGAAACTTTAATATGCAGCATTTCAAGGTCCCTGATGAAATACTAATCTTTATAACTTTTACCTTACACGGAGATTTGCAAAAATCTTTTCCATAAGCAGCGTGTGCTTGATAAATATAGAGATAACTGTGAGAGTAACCGTGAGAGGAAAAGCGTATTTTTGCCAATGGCATTTGGAAAGTCGGAAAAGAGGGCAAAAGTGAAGAAAACGGGAAATGTTAGGAGAGATGAATATCTCACATGAAAATCTAAGTAAATTGGATATGGTTATGGTTATCAGTCAGGTTATATAAGTTCTCTGAGTGTTTGAAGAGTTTAACTACATAAATGCTAGCCAAGTGGTGAAACACATGCATACATCTGTGCATTCACAGGCAAATCCTGCTCAGACCTTTGCCTAAATCACTGAAGAACTTTAGCTGGCAGGAGAGAGGGCTCAGGGGGATCTCCAAAATGAATACAACCACCCGATGGGAGGGAGTAAAGATGACAAAGCCAGACTTTTCAAAACCTGATCGGACACGGCCCTGAGCAGCCTGCTGTCGGTGACCCTGCTTTGGGCAGGGGTTGGACCAGGCAATCCCCAGAGGTGCCCTCCAGCCTCCAGTTCGGTGGTTTGGGGACCCCCTGAACCGATGCACTGCTCCGAGCAGGTGCGATGTCTTTGCCGCCTGTGGCTCAGCATAAAGGTAACACTGAGGCGAAACAGGGTCGGTCCTTAATCTTGTGGATACTCTTACTCAAGATATGGAATTACTTGTTTTGGTAGACCCGGCAATTTTGAAGCTGTTCTGTGGATTTATAGTTAGCCGTGTTAATAACGTAAGAAGCACCTAGACCAAATCTAAGAATTAAAAAAATATCTTTGCAATTTAAACCACTCTATAATGCCAAAAGATACACGATGTTTTACAGAATCAATGTGCTTCATTTCTTATCCTGCTTATATATGACCCAGGCAACGGGTCCTGCCTACACACAGGACACGGGAAATGGGCCCAGTGAGTACAAAATTCAAATAGTTACAAAAACAGGAATGACCCCATCCTAGGCTAGTCACAGTGTGGAAGGGAAAACAGACAAGTTGTTCCTTTCTTAGTCTAATCAGTCCATAGCTACAGAGCAGGAATGAAGGACGTGCTTTAACGTGTTTTCTTTACTCTCCAATCATTCAGTATGCTGTCCTCTTCAAAGTCATGTAGCTAACCAGTGAGAATCTTTACCTGGTACTCCTAATATGCCTACTACAGTGTCCTTAAACAGAAATCACAAATTCTGTGAATATATTTGTATTTTTTCTATTGTTTTATGATAGCCATATATAATATTGCAAAACATAAATAGCTGAAAATAGTAATTGTTTTTGAAACCCAAAATACTTCTTAAAAACATTAATTTTTAAGCATTCAGACATGGCCACAATTTTTTTTGTTTTGAAGTAGGAAAATAAGTTGTTTAAAGCAACAGTTTACTTGATATATCTTGTTTCAAAATTACTTACGTTATTTTTGGTAACACTAACAAGGCAGGAAGTCTTGTATACCACTTGTAAATTAATATAAAGTAATGGTAACAGAAGATTAATTTTTCTTGTTATAACAAAATAAAGGGTCCGTTTTTGTCATTTCCAAATTATCATGAGTTTCTACAGAAAGATTCTCTTGAGTTTGTGGCTTTTGAGGTTTACAATTTTCATTTCAGTTTAGGACAGTTCAAAGCATAGATATTGGCTTGTTCCAAAGGCTATTTTATTGATATTTACAATCATTTTTCCCACCAGAATGTCAAATTTTGAGCAGTTTCACTTCGACTTTTACGAGACCAATTATACCATAGATGACCAGGAAGAAGGTTACAACAGCTATGGGTCTAATGAAAACCTCTGTGGAAGCAGAAAGTAAGTATGCTACAAAAAAAAAAAAAAAAAAGAGAAAAAAGGCGATATATCTCAAAGCTCAGATGAAATTAATGACAAAAAACAGCATGCAATTGCCAAAAAAGGATTGCATAATCAATACAGTGGAAGCTTTAGTGGAGAAATACAAGCCATAGCAGTAGAAAGACAGGAAGAAACTTATTATTTCTCTTTTTCTTCTTCTATTTTTTAAACCCGTTGGTGACTTCTGCCTATGGAAGAGGGACTCTGGGGGAAAGAAGTTCTGAGAGTTTTCCCTTAAGGAGATTTCAACACGACTGCGGTAGGAGGTTGGGTGTTGCTGCAGCTTCCCTGTTCAGCAGCTGATGGATCTGTCTGGCTTTGCGGCTTGCAGGATCAGGAAAGAGCTTCAAGAGGTCATCTAGACTTTCCCCAAGGCAGAATTACTTATAACTGAACCTTTCTTTATAAAGGATTGGGTTTCATGCTACTTTTATATGTACAGCTGTTACAGGTGGTTTACCTAATTGGAGTGACTGAGCTTTATGTTATTAATGTGGATTTTAGGGGACATATTGCTAAAAATTCTGTAAGCTCCTTCTCAGATTCAAGAAAAAAAAATATCTAATTATATGGCTCTTTCATTAGCAGTATGGACATACCTGAGGAATGTCACCAGGCTGCTTGGTGGAAAAGTCAGAATCGCCTAAATTTTTGAGTGCCCTCACAGCTCCTAAATTGCCTTTCCCCTCACTTCTAGCCTGGGGGCCTGTGCTGTGCCATTGCCTAGGCTGCAACGTGCTGGCAGGCTGGCAAGGAGCCCTGCCTGATTTCAGAGGGGGTTGCAGTGAAGGAAAGCAAAGCCATGGTCACCAGCTCAGCATTCACTACACACAGCAGATACTGTGCCCAGAAAATTTCCAGGTTCCCCAAAGTGAAAATAGGTGAAAATTTAAGCCATGGTACATGGTGACCATCTCTAAGCTGTTGTGAAGTTGCTCATTGCAGTTACTTGTTTTGCTGTGATTTGCTTCTTGTCCCAGGAGCCAGACAGGAGAGCAACCTCCAGCCAGTGCTTTTGTCCCATCGGAAATGCTTCTGTCCTCTCAGAGTTACACAGGTCAGATTTTGCAGCCAACGTACAGTCCCAACAGTCTCTCTCATCTTAGTTACACTGACGGATTTGACGAGGAACCTCCTTTGCTAGAAGGTAAAAATAAAACCACGGACGACGTACGTGGTTCCTGGGGGTGCCTATGCTTTTCTTTGCCAGCTAGTGGCAGTCACTAGAGAAACTGCAGCAGAGCTGCCAAGCCTGGCTGTGCGAGCTTCAGCCAACAGCCTCTGGCCCCCAAATCTACATTTTCTTATTTGAATTCACCATGGATTCATTCAGCCTTATGGCAAATAATAGCATATACTTTACTACCACTAGATGACAGCATAACAATAAGTTTTGCATTCACATTTCCAAATATTTTTTTCCACTCTGTGTTTATTCTGCATACATATTGGAAGATCTATAATTAATAAATACTGATAATAATCCTTTTTGCATATCTAGTAATAAATTTAATAGTTTGAAGATGCTAAATGGCTTGTTTCAGTGGGAAAGAAATTGAGAAAGCTGCTTTCAGCTTCAATTAGTTGATCATTTAACTACACGAACAATATCATTCTTTATGGCGATTGAACCATCCTAATGCTAGTGGCTGATTTTGTGGTTTACAAAATACTTGTGGTACATTAAAAAAAAATTGAAGAATTTGTTTGTGATTATTCCAGCATAATGTAAAAGGGCATATTAGGCCTGCTTTTGCATACTGGAAGGCAGGGGATTTTTCCCTACTTAAAAGATACTCCTACTGCCTTAAAAAACCAGCAAGATCACTCTATTTGATATAGATAACTGCTAGATCTTTACCTCTCAGACCTCCAAGCATTTAACTCCACAGGCAGCCCACCCTGTGAAAAAGATGTTGAAATACAACTGCTTCTGATTCTCAGGGCTTCAGAGATGTTCATATCTGTGTACCAAATAAATCTGACCAAAGACACATTTTAATACAGAACAGCTTTATGTAATGTTTTGGCTCAGCTCAAGGTGATGGATCGGTGGAATAAGGTAAAGACTTGGCTTTCCAAACAGATCTAACACATTGTCAGTCTCAGTAATTCTGGCACCCAGTTCTGAACCTAACTTTTCCCTTGCTGGAGCATCTCAGGGAAGATGATTACTCTTGCAAGCAGAAGTGTTTCTGCAGAAGTTACAAGAGAAATCTTTGCCCTGGTAAAGTTAATGGCAGAATTCCCATTGACTTTAATGGGGAAGAATTTTGTTCTGTTTCTAGGGGTCCTCAGTACTTACTTTTTAAATGCAAAAAAAGCTTATAAAGCACTGCACAAAGTAGTATTAACTTGACTTGAAGGGAAGAATGTCATTTTTAAGTGCCTCTGGCAGTTCAGGCTTAAGACACATCTATTGTCAGATTTGCCAGAATTAAAGCATATCTCTCTGTCCTCAGTGTTCTAGAGTATCTTGAATTCTGCAGTTACTGTTAATTAGCATATTTTTCAACATCTAAGTTAGTGTGGCATTAGATATATGTGTTTTAAATGTAGGAAAAACAAATATTAACTCAAAAATGCTGAGGGCATTTTTTGGTTCACTGCCTAAAATTGGATTTAATAAATTAATATTCCAATTTAGAATCAGAGCTGACTCTCAAATATACTGGGTATATAGCAGGGACAGCATGTTCCTACTACAGAGTACGTCATCCTACAATATTATCTTCATTAAAGCTATTAGTTTGTTTGCTTGTTTTGGGTTTTGTGGTAGCTAATGGGTTTCTGTAAAAATGTTGTTTTCCTGTGAGCAATTAACAATCCTGGAATTTCTCGTTGCAGAACTTGGCATCAATTTTGAGCATATATGGCAAAAAACATTAACAGTTCTAAATCCAATGAAGCCTGCAGATGGCAGCATTATGAATGAGACAGACCTCACCGGACCGATGGTTTTCTGTTTGGCCCTTGGAGCAACATTGCTGCTGGTAGGATGTGGCAGATATCTTGAGAGATTTCTTTTCTAACAAGTTAATGCCTAGGTGATAATGCATGTGAAGTTGCAGAAGATGTAGCACTGGCATAAAATGAGTTGTTTGCTGCTGTTTGTTCTGAGATTACTTAAAAGTCTCCTTGCTTTGAAACCACCTGCATAAAGTTTAAATGCAATATAGATGTAATACAGGTGAAGCAATGTATTAATTCCAGTGGAAATAAAAGATCACACCATTTTTTGGGGTGGGTTTTAATATGAACAAAGGACAGATCTGTGCAGTGTATATCCTGGGGAGGCTCTGAACACCTGAAGCATGGCAGTGTGCGCTAGGTGGGCAGCTAACAAGGAGGTTTTAAAGGAGGGAATAAAAAGGCATAGCAGATCAGTCCGGTTTCTCTGACGCTCTTGCTACTGCTTTGAAATTATCTTCTCTCAATGTTACTTTGGGGAGTGCAAAGGTATCAAACAATTATCTTCATGTAACTAAAATAATTTGAAAAAGAAAGCGGAAACGGCCTCTTCCCTCCTGCCTCAAATTTGCAACACCTTCCTATAAATTTTGCTAGTGCTTTCTTAGTTTATATTCTTTTTCTACATCATCTGCTAAACAAAATATGGTAGCCTATGTTTAACCTCTTTCCTCTTTATGAATATAGCTTTCCTGCAGGAGGGAAGTTGAACAGGGATTGTACGCTACTCCTAAATTCATCTATTTGTCACTGACAACAGGGGCTCTCCAGTGCTGCTGAAGTACAGCTCTGATTGTCGGCAGCAATTTATCAGACAGGGATAAGGTGGGACCATTCTGGGAAGGGCTTTACTGCTCTAGCAACTGAGGTGTGAGAAACAGGGCTCTAATTCTCCATTTCCTCTGTGATAAATTGTGCTGAATCAGAAGACTCTTGCAAGTTCTTACTCAATTTGTAATGTCAGTGCGGTACCTTGAATGTGCAAACTGCAATATAAATGCCAAGTAGTATTATTATTTATGTCCCTATAAAAATAAAAATCCTTTAAAAGTGTGGAAGCAGCAGGAGGAAAGGGAATAAAAGGAAAAGAAGGTGGGAAGCTAGAGAAGACAGGCTATTTTCTACCTAGAGAAATAAAGGTATGAAGGGAATAAAAGGAGAAAGTGTTGAATTTATTATAATCAGGAAAATGGAAGGAAAGCCTAAAGAAAGAAAGAATGAAAAAAATGGTTGCTGTTGATTTTGCTCCCTGGATAGCCAACAATTATAAAGACTATTAAACTACTATTATTGAAATAAAGTACTTTAATTACCATATTTATTCTAGGATATTAAGCATTTTAAATATCATTAGAAAAACAAATATTTTCAGTGCTCCAGTTTTAGGTCAGCAGAACTCCTCTGATACAATCTAGAGGTTTTGTGTCACAACTTCACAGCAATAAGTCTATGGGATTTCCATGGGCCATCTTATAAATTCAGCCTGCTCATTTTATCTCAGATGCATTTGAATACTGAAGTGGCTCTTCAGCTGTGTAAGCTGTGATATCCTTCTGTACTTGAATAATTCTCTTCTAATAGCACCAGGAACATAATTTGGTTGAGAGCTTGTTTCCAAAAATAGTTTATAAATTTTATTTAGTTTCAGCTTTTTAACTATGGAAAAATATGCAAAGATATTCTTCAAATGGTAGCAGTTCTTTCAGAGCACAGAGAAAAAGAGGAAAGGATTGTTAGCCTGGCAGCAGGACTTGATCTTCCTCATACTGGCATAAAACAGGGCAGCTCCACTGCAGATAGAGGAACAACGGCAGTGTGAAACTTAGCAGAAGCCCAAGTCTCAGCTGCTTTGCATTTTACATAGTCATTCATACAAAATCAGACTTCCCCATCCACTTAAACTGAGGATGGTAGTACCCACTCTAGGCAGATGCAAACAAGCGCACAAAGTCTGACTTTCTTCTAACCTTGTTCCTTCCGCAGAACAAATTTAGCTCTTTCCATTCATCAAAGCCTACCAGACTAATCAAGCCTGATTCTGGTTTTGCTTACATCACTGTGAATTGGGAGTATTCCCGTGTGTGTGAGTCAATATATTTACATATGCTAAGAAAGACTAGAATTGGAACCAACATGTTAAGCTGCTTTTCTTTCCTCTCTCATTCTTCTGCACCACAAATCAAACATTTCACCAAGTGGAGGTTTCAGTTAGCTGCTAGTGCTAGTGCTCCCCTCACCTCTATCTCAGTAATTTCTTTATCTTAAACTAAAATGCTAAATAGTGCTGTGTGGAATAATTAAATACACTGGAACAAACAGTCTAAAAGCTTGTATGAGACAGAGGTTTTCTTAGCTGGTCTATATTAAAGGCTGCCCCAAACCATTGTGGATGTTAAACTTACTGCGAATCTTTAATGGCTGAAATTGTAATTGATAATAATCTGAGCTAGTATTGCTCTCCCACACTATCTCTAGCTATCGTTAATTTTATTTGGTGAAGCAATTTTTCCTTATTATTTTATACCAGTAGTATGCAAATGACAGCAAAGGACTCTGTACCTAAATAGGAAGGCTTCTTATGCTGTTAGTTCAGGAATAGGGTATTCCTTTACGGTGGAATGCAGTGGCGGGGAAAAGGCCAACACTTGGGATGTTGTGAGGATATAGGCAACCTGGCTGTACCTGACCAAACCTTGAGGACTGGAACCAAAGGAGAGCTCAGAAATGAGCCAGGTCAAGCTGAAAACAGGATCACGGTGTTGATGTAGAGGCAGGTCTTAACCTGAGGCTGCCTTTTACGTAAGCATGCACTGCTCTCCAACTGGAGCTGGTGAGCTGTCAGAATCTGCAACATTAGGACTTTCAGGTTGTGTCATCTCTAGATTAGGCTCTCTCCACTGTGTTGCTTTATATCTGTCCAGCTCAGATACTGCTGGCATCCAGTGATCAGTTTCCGCCCAAATGGATACAGGAAGCAGAGAGGCAGGATCCTCAAAGAGAGTTGGTTTCCCCCAGGTTTTATTAAAATGTATGGATGGGTAAATTAGGAGATCTTCTCAATCCTCCCTAACCTCATGGAAAAGATACTTGTAAATATTGCAAACCACGAAAAAAGCCTTCAATAATATTTCCGTCTTATCCATCACAAGATAATCCAACCATAAGCTAAAAAATTATTAGGAAACTGGGACCCTCTATTAGTTTTGATTCTCATGTGGTTTATCATATGCATTATATAATGTGTACAATATATAGCTGTGTGTATGCACAAGCACACCTGTGTTTTAAGTATGTATATACATATTGTTATGTGTTAGGAAGGTGATGCATTGTGGCCCTTCATTTGGGAAGTTTATTCCACGATCCTGAGTTAAGGGTTGAGTCCTGGGTCTGAGCTTTTTCCTTCACAAATGCATGTTATCTTTAGGATACAAAGTTTCAACACAAAGCAAACAAAACCATCTTCATCCCAATAGCTGTTTATTTCTGATGTACAAATGTTTATTTCTGACGTACAGATGTGAAAATGACAGTATTGCATAGCCGACATCCAGTATTTCATTTGTTAGAAGCCTGAGTAGAGAGAAACAATATTTAACAGTCTTTTGTGAGTGTTCATTTTTGGGAGTGAAGAATGCCCACATGCCTGGAGGTGATCCTTCAGAATGATGGCAGGAGATGAAGAAATCAGTGGTGCTGTGGCCACTGTTGCCTGTTGTACTAGCTTTGTGTATAAATTAGAAAACATCAGGCTCCAGGCTGTCAGGCTGGTACCTTTCACAGGCACTAAATTCACACAAAGGAATAAAACCTGGAAGAAAAAAACACCTGGGGAATTTTTCATTCGTTGGAACAAAAAAGGAACACAAGCTGACAGTTACTACTAAGGTTTATGTTGAAATGAACATGTTGTATTGATCTAACCACAGACATGTGTCTTCCTCATGGTAGTCAAGGGGAAGAATGGACACACTCACCCTGAAAAAAAGCAAACTTTCAGCAAAATTTTACTTATTTTTTGCAGGCCTGCTTAAAGCTGGAGGTTTGCAATAAAATGTGAAGCATATCAAGTAAGTGGGGTCATCATTTTACTTAGGACACTTTTGCACAGCCCCATGTACACCTATTGAAAAGATTTTTCCCAACACAAAAATGTGTTTTCCATAATTTCTCCTCAGTTTGTTACCAGTTAGACCTTCCCAAGTGTCCCCAACCAATTCCTGTCCTTTTCGGAGCCCAATGACAGTAAGACTGAGAATCAGCCCTATAACTTTAAATTAGCGACAAGCACATTCTCACAATTGTACCTTGGAATTTTTTGATGCAAAAATCACCCAAAAGTATCAGCTGTGGTTTGCAAGTGAACCAACGTAAGCAAAGTGGAGAGAGCATCAACAAGAAAAAGTAACAAACCTAGTGTTTGCCTTCTGTCTTCTCCCACCACTTTGCGATCACTTGATCACTTCTGACGCTTCACGCTTACTGATATTTATTCCAGGCAGGAAAAGTTCATTTCGGCTATGTGTATGGCATGAGCGCCATTGGGTGCCTTGCTATGCATGCCCTGCTGAACCTGATGAGCGTCCCAGGAGTCTCGCATGGCTGCGTTGCAAGTGTCTTGGGCTATTGCCTGCTGCCCATGGTGATCCTGTCCTCTTCTGCAGTCGTCTTCTCACTACAGTAAGTACCAGTCTATGGCAACAGGAATCGTATGGAGGACAGTGAGTCGGAAGACTGGTGTTATGCAAAACATTTTGTAGATGGTTATGCAGTGACTTTTGGCTTCCAAAACTGTGAAGAAAAACACCATTTTGTTTCTGTATGTAGGTGGAAATGGAAAAACTGGATTGTGTTTGAGAGGGGTGATATATATTCATTTTAATATGAGTCCTTAATTCCACTGTTTCCCACTTGGACTGAGAGTGCCTTTGATTTTTGCAGCAGCCTCGGATGTGACTTTTGTTTTGCAGAGCCAACAGTGGCCAAACTCAGGTATCAATTTTAAAAGCGACTGCCGGACTTTGGTTTTATATAGATGGTTCTCCTGTTCCTTTTTTGTTCATAGTATCAGGGTCCCATCCTTATGGTTCCCTTCCTTCTGTAGACCGACTTCTGTGCAACAGAATGAAATAATCAAGCAACCCTTAATGATTTGGAGCATTAGAACAAGTGTTTAAGGTGTAGTAGAGTCGTATACTCTGAGGTATAGTTGTGGTGTAATTGCAAACCTGAAAATAACTGAAAACTTTGAAAAAACAAATGTGCGGTGGCGTATGCATCTGTGCACGTGGGTGGGGGTTGTTCAGTAATATGCCTATGAATAGGAAATTCGTATGCAAGCCTCTCCTTCCTCCTCATTTGGTAAGCCTTTTGAGATACAGACTGTGTTTACCTCCCTGTTCACATACAGCAAAGTACAAGGAAGCTCCAGGTCTTGCCTGAAGGCCTTGAGCGGTACTTTTATCCGTCGTTGACATGTTATTAATAAAGGTTCCCCTCCTTAGTCTTTGTTGTTCACTCACATTTTTAACTCTCCAATCTGTAACGTATGGGACTTGGCAGCTGATGAGTATGAAAGTGCCTCTGTTTGTTTTCTTTGGAAAAGCAGCAATTTTATGTATGTATATATTGTTTTTTAAGGAAATTATATAGTGGGATGAAGATTTTGGCACAATCCTTGTTGCGTGTTTCTGTGGAGCTATGATGGGTTAACCTGACCATATTCCATGTATTAAAGTGTTTCTGAGCTGTCCTTGATGAGATGAACAGTAGTGGCACTGAAGAAGCCATTTATTCTCTGTTCTCCTACACTTCCCGTATTTTCTTGATTAACCTGTTTAATAATCCACCCTAATAAAAGGTGCAGATACATAATCGTAGGACAGATGGGGCGAACTCCAAACCAGCTGTTACAACTGCGCAGGGTACTGTTGTCTGTACAAGGAATCCCCAAGCACATGCTGCACATTTGTAAAATGCTGCGAATTTACAGAAAGCACATCTTTTGAAAATCTACAAATACTATACTGTGATAGCCTTTACAAAATTAAACCATTTTTTCTGAAATGAATTGATAAGGTTAAGTGCCTGTCTACAGGATTCTGCAGTCCTTTCTCATTCACTATATGAAACTGCTTGAACACAGCAAGTACGAAGGTTAACTATTAAGAATATGCTATTAAAAATAAATGGCAACTTTTAAATCCAACATACATTTCGTTATTATTTCTAATTTTAAAACTTATTTAAAATGGCAAAGGAAAGACAGCAAAACATTCATGGGGTTTTTTTAGTATTTGTAAAAATGTTATATTGTCTATTTCAAAGTGTAAAGAACTAACTTCAGTGTTTGTTTCACAGAAAATATATGTAAGATAATGCACACATCTATTGCAAAGATATATATGAATCCAATAATTTTCAATTTTCATGATTAGCTATTTCACTGTAACTGAATAAAGCATAATATGGAACATTTTGGGTGCTGAATAGTACCAAAGAGAAAACCAGTTCTTTTAGGCAAACTTGCATGGAACCAGATTTGTTTGTGCCCATCTATGCTGATATCATGTCTGAGCCCAAGCTGATCAGGTCTCCTTTTGGGGAGAAACTTCAGCAGCCTTTTTTTCCTGTCCCAGGTGCCTTATTGGCCTGGAGACTGGATTGCCAAGAAATGAACTATTTTATGTGATGTGATTGCATTAAATAAACTAAGTCAATTGTATAAGGAGAGCTTTACTCATCATGGTTTAATTGCAATAATAATATTAGTGGAGATTATTTCTGATAAATGGACCTAAGTAAGTATATGTAGTCTCTTTCTCACTCCTGGTTCTGTTTTGCTGATACTTTGGAAAAGTGGGGCACCAGGAAGTCCTTTAGCAGGTGGCAGAGGTTCATTCATTCTCCACGTCCTTGAGACTGACACAGTGAAAGTGTGTAATGCAGCCGATCTCATTATGTACTTCAGCAGCATATTACCCTCATGATCTCATGCATTTTACAGAAGGAGGTTGCAAATACAGAGTGCAAATAAAGCATATGTGAAACATTATTTATTGGCAAGATTTGGTTCCTACAAGGTTTAATAGTGAGCTCTCTGTAATCTGCAGGAATATTTCAGTGGGTTTTTGACTATAATCCCATAATCATCAGTTCTCCAGGCCACCCTGTGCCTGAGAGGTGGCAGAATGTAACTTCAGAAGGGCTCAGCTGTCACCAAGGGGCAGTGTGGAAAGCCACTGTCCTTTCAGTGTGCAGAACAGGACGCCAGGAAGAGAAAACTATGTGGTGCTTTTCCCATCCCTTACTTCCTACTCAGTGTGCACCCTTTTTTACAAGACCTGTCGAGCTGTCTCCTGGGAGGCAGTCAACACCTTTCTGCATGGTCAGCTGCAGTGTAATTCTTCAAGAGCCTCGTTGCCAAGGCACACTTAAAACCTGTGCCATGTGTTAGAAAAATGCAACCTCTCCAGGTCATCAGGCTGCCTGATGGAAGATTATGTCTGTAGTGTCATTTTAGATCCTAACAACTTCTACAAGATGATTTTGGCTGCAATAAGATCTTTGCTAACTTTAAAATTAAACTTCAGCTGCTGCATCTGCTGGAGCCCCCAAGATTTATTTGGAAACGCACTTGTCCTTTCAGCAGTACTACTGATGAAGCTTCTGCTTTTATCCATGCTGAAAAAAATTACCTTTTTGTTTCCTGTTACTATTTTAGGTTTTTTCTCAGGCTTGACTTCCGTTATGTCAGTCAGTCCTTGGTTCTAGAAGTGACTGTTACCTTATCAATAACAAGTTGCTAGACGTGAACTTAAGTTTGATAAGATTTAATGCTACATTTACTGACAAGTGGATTCTGTCGTGTTTCTTTTGTTTTTTTCTCCTAGGGGGATCCTGGGAACTTTGTTAGCTCTGTTTATTATTGGATGGTGCAGTTTGTCAGCCTCCAAAATTTTTACCTCCGCATTGGCTATGGAAGGACAGCAGCTTCTCATTGCATACCCGTGTGCTTTACTCTATGGACTTTTTGCACTTCTAACAGTTTTCTGAGATGTATTTTCTGGTAGCCTTATTACAGTCTGTGTATAGTTGTTGGAGGGGCAAGGGTTATTTACTTATTTTTAGATTGCCTAGAGTTGCATTATGTTCCATTAACAAAATTAGATTATATGACTTACCTTCTATTTGCCTAATGGCTGATAATGAAATAAAAAATCAAGCTAACAGGTAGATGACTGCAATAATGGTGTTTTGAAAGCCTTACAGCTTAAAGAAAAACATTTGTATTGAGAAGGTAGTAAAAGTGAAAAAATATGAAATAAATGATAATTTTTAAAAAAGTATTTTCTCAGTGTTTATTATAAAATACATATACCAGAGAGTAACTGGAAAGCAGTAAAGTAAATATTTAATAGACCTAGTAAATCAAGTGAAAATACACATTTATTTGTTTAAAAAAACCACAGCTTGCCATCTTATATGATTACTAGTTAATATCCAGAATTTATGTGTGTGGGTTTGTTTTTTTTTTTAACAGAAGAGTGAGTGGCCCTGCTTTGTGATGTTGAAGAATTGTCCAAGAACAGGTTGCTACAACAGAGGGAGGAAACTAGGAATGTCATCTTGCTGGTTTTTTTTAAGAGGTGTTGCTGTCCAAAACACTATTGTACTGTTTGTAATGTACAGTAATCTTATATTTTAGAATTGCCACTAAACCACCGCCTGCTGTCACTGCAGAAAAGCACCACACAAAGCAAAGGCAACTCCTAAAAATGTCTTCTGAAAGGCAGAAATGTATTTGAGCAAGCAAAATACAAATTGCCACAATTTTAACTGCCCCCCCAAAAATCTATTTGCTGCTTTTAGTTTTACAGGAACCTAACATTTTTATAATAGCAATGAAGCACAGAATGTACAAGGTGATGTTTCAAAATATAATATTAGAAGTATCAAGCCATTAAGAGGAAACGGAGACATATGTGCAGTCATAACGATCAAAATCCAGTAGGCAGTGGTAGAGAAAATGAATGTAGCTGTAGAAAGGGCTGGGGAAAAGAAAGAGATGAAATAAAGGGAAATGTGAAGGAAATAAATGGCAGCAGATTATTTCATCAGTGTTTTAGGGTGTCTCCCTTCTTGATGAATATTTTTATGATCTTGATTATCCTCCAATTTATTCATTAGTTTGAACTCTTCAGTGAAATGCCTACAAAATATTTCTCTCTAGACAGAGGACCACTGATTCTGTGAGAGGGGGTCCTGATACTGCAAGCACTTATGCAGAAGCTTAGCATGGCAAAACTGCTCAAGAATACATAAAATTTATTGTCTTCCTAATCCTTTTCAGGTCAGAGGTAAATTAGATGATCAGTTTGTCCTCAGGCTAGTGATTCTGTTTCTGAATTGAGAAAGCCTTTGGTAGAAATATTTCCCATTGCTGGCGTATTTGTTATTTTAAGAACTCTTGTGCAAACCATTCTGGAATTCATTTTACTGAACTCTAGTGGAACTGGTTCAGACTACGGGACCTGAGAAGTAAACAAAAGGCAATGTGTACTTAGCCAGTTCCTTAAAAAATCACAACTCATTTATGGAAAAATACTTGCTGCATTTATCCGTTCCTTTGTTGCAAGGCTAGGAACACAGGCACAGAAAGTCAAAGTTGGAGGCGTGACCCTGGAGCAAATTGTGGCTATAACTAGGCAGGATCTAGCTGCATATAAGTGGGAAGTGTGTGAATTTGCAAGATCAGCATTTGCAAGCGCAACAGATTTGGCCCTGCTGTATCAGGGAGTAAATTTGCCACTAATGAGGCACAGATAAACTTGTCAAGTGACTCCAGGGTGTGGTTATAAAATCAGGCAGTTTGATTTACCGTGCACTAATGGCATTCTCTTGTCTGAATAGGGAAAGAGTCACATGGTTGCGCTTCTTCTGAAGTTCAGAAAAGATGGTTTAGAAACATTTAGATCCTTTTTCTTCCTCCACTTCCTATTATCATTCATACTGCCTAAAACAAGTATAAAATAGCTCTATTCTGCAGCACTTAATATTCATTTATTTTCATGCTGATCTGCATGATATGAATGGCAGGGAAACCAGTGAATCAAGTCATCAGTTTGTCTTTTGATGTCATAGACAAGTCAAATTACTTACAGGGAAAATGAACACCTTGAAATTTTGCCACAATATTTACAAAGCAAACGCCAGTCTAATTATAGTTTTATGTGTATTCTCTCAGAATTTATAACTTTTTTCTTGTCTTCATTGAGATGAATCTTCATCATTTTGAATGCTAACTTCTTCATTTCAGTAACTTCCCTTGCTTTAGTGTTTAGCCATGCTGATATTTCCTTTTATCTGTTCCCTTTGCTGTATTTGCAGCAAGCGGTATGCACTGGTGCTGTGCTGCCGGTATGGTGTTCTTCAGGGGTCTCTATGCTGCCTGTGAGGATTTAAATCTCTTAGCCACCCTTCTTCGACTTCTTTTAAACAAGATTCCTCATTTTTACATAGCTCTCCTTTCTGAAGGTCAGCATGGCCATGGTGACACTTTTGGCCCTGTTATTCCTGTGTGCTTCCTGAATCTAAAAATATTATGGTCACTATTATAATCAGTTACTTCCTCAAAAATAAATGTTATTTTGGTCTAAGATCAGTTCAAAACATGTATATTTGGTAATATACTCTTGTTCTGCCGCTCTAGACATGCCTTCGCAAGACCACCTAGCTCTCCTGTATTGTCTCTTGTCTGGGCCATCGTATTTCACTCCCTCACGTCATTCCATGAAAGTTTAAATACAAGCCTGGCAAGCTGTTGCTTTCAATTTGCCAAAGAGAGGATTATAAAATAGTAATGGGTCACAGACTGATTTTTAATTCATGCTTCCCACCCTGAAGAGTTAAAAAAAATCACAAGACTTAAGCTTCAAAGCAAAAGGGGGAAAAAAAAAGATGGTTTTGGAGGGTGAAAGTTTGTAATCAGTCTTTGGTTTCTTGACTTTCGTAGCATGCACATGGAAGTTCGATTCTGAATGTGCATTCACACACAAAAATGGGCATTCATTTAGTTCCTTTCTGTTATTTCAAATGGTGATACCAGTGTTGGACACAGGTGGTATAGGAGAGGTATAGGACACAAAGTGCTTGCCCGTCTTCCACTGTACTTCTTGTGTGCCGGCCGTACTCAAGGTCACCCCCAGAAACGAGCTTGCAGCATTCTGCTGCAGTCTAAACATTTTGCTGTTCTATTGCAATGAAATGCAGGCGAGAATGAAAGTGAACATATTCTGAGTGAGAGGAGACTATAGTGTGGGTTGGAGTAAGCAATGATGGTAAAATGGTTATCTGAACAGCAGTGGCTGACAACACGTCAGGTTGTATCCAGAGACCTGCTCCCCTTGGCAAGCCAAGGGCCACATTTGTAGTACCAAGATTCCACTATTTATCAAAAATCATCTTGTCACACGTCATCTCTAAAACATTGTAATACAGGCCTTGAATAGTTTAACTGTTGGTAAACTGAATTGAGGACTGAAAGCTGCTGACACATTGAATTGGACACATGCTGTGCTTCCTGGTGAAATAGCTCCATTAGCAAAGGGTAATATTTTTCCAGTTTTTAGCATGGAAGCCACAGAAAGCTTATATACAAAAGCAGTGAAACTGATTTAATGACTGCATCGTTTATGTCATTTGAGAATGAGACATGACAGCTCTGTCTTGTCTTAGACCTCTCTTGCCACCACGTTTATTTGAGCTCCTTGCTAAACAGCCATCTTCACATGCTGGCTTTTTCTGTCCACTGAATCGTCTTAACTGAATTTTGCAGTAATGTTGAATTACTGACCTTTATGCATATCAATAATGGGTATAAGTGAAGCAAGAATTCAATAAATTGTGTCTGTTTTAAATTCCCTTTTCCTCCCTTATTGTCAGGAGCACGTTTAGTGGTCAGGCTGTCGTGGGCTTGTTTATGCCTGCTAGCCAAACATATATGTATAGATGATATACATATACCTATGTAAAAATGAAAATATACATATATATGATGGGTTGCAAGACACGGGCTGCAGCAAGTTCTGGGCAGTACATCAGCACTTTTGAGGGCATAACATTAGCAATCTGGTGACCCAGCATCGGAGATGTTATATATCCTTTCAAAGAAATCAGCAATTGCAGCATCTGATAAGCCTTATGGAGAATCACTGCAGGTAATGGCAAAGCTCACAGTGACATGATGCATTTGGTGGTTAATGTGTTTTCTGACAGACAACGAAAGGCTACTGGATCACCAAGTAGTGGGTTACTGCAGCATAATGGCTACAAAAATAAATGGGATAATTAATGCCAACCTGCCTAGATCATTGCAATATGAAATTGATCTCTACCTGTGTTGGCGTTACTTATGAATATGTTCCTTTTCAAAATCTGCTCTCTGTCAAAATTTGCCCTTCACTGATTCCATGTTCATTTAGCCTCTCGCATATTTATTCTAAGTAAACTCCAATGGCGCTGTTAGAAGTACCGACTTTGTAGCTGTAGGCCATGACTTGTCTGCTTAAACAATCTCACCTCCTCAGCGTTCCTGATGGTGCATTCTTAGGAGAGGTCGGAGCGTGCACAAGGGCTGTGTTTTAGTTGTGTTTGCCAAGTGATTTTGAAAGAATAACATCTGCGACAATGACAATATGTTTGCTGTGATTACCAAGCACGTTTATTAGACTTATGGTCTCATCATTAGCTTAAAAATGCCCAGTGACCTTGGTGCTGCATCATTGAACTAGATGGATGATGCAATTCACAGTGATCTGCATACAGTTGCATAACAAAGACCTTGGCCAACACATACCCTCTGCTATGGTAGCATTTTAGTTACAATTCAAAAAAAGAATCATTACCCTTCTTTTGCCACGATATTAAGTGCAGTGGTACTGAGTGAAAACAGGTCACAGAAACACAACACACATAATTGTAAACATAACAGACCACATGGGAAGCCACCACTTTGCAGAGAACAAGGGGTAGATTTTCAAAGACACAAAGGTCAGTCCTATCAAAAGTCACTGAGATCTGAGCTCAAGTATGTATTTTGGTGATTTTCCTGACAGCCTCTTGACAAGCACTCCTGAGCGATCCAAGTGCAACGAGCCACCGGGCTACCACAGGCAGTCTCCATGGGGACTAATGACCCACATATAATTCTGGGTAGAGACAGCTGTAGCAATCAAGCGTAAGAAGCTTTCCCAATGCATGGATACAAAATGTGATCCCTGGCTACAACATTGTTCCTTTGTTTTCTTCTAGTTTATTTAACCTTCATCTCTGGACATTGAGTGGGTGCAGCTTGTCTAGCTTAAGCACTAGCTGCTTCTTATCTCAGCTCTAAAGGTATGATATGGAGTTTGACTGGGCTCTGGCTTTGCTCTTCAGCTTAGTAGATTGTTGGTTGCTCTCGGTTCTGACCCTTAGCCCCTCTCCTGACTATGCTTCTTAGCCAAAATGTCTTCTTGTTCCTGATTTCTAGTTTCCTGGTTTCTGGTTTCAAGTTCATAGTTTTAGTCATAATCTTAACCATTTAACAGTCTGCATCCTTGTTGTATTTCTTTGATACTCCACCGACCTTCTAGAAAATAAAGCACACAGAGGAAGGAGGAGTGCTGGTGAACAGTGTGAACATATTTCTGAAATAAAATCCTGTCAGCACTTGGCCATCATTAGTCCTTTTGGTTTACAACTGACTGTGAAATTAACTGTGCAGTTAGCATTATATGTCATCTAAACAGTAGTGTTGAGAGAGAAACCTCTAATATGTTTTATGAGTAAAAGTAGTATTTTTAATGCAAATACCTTGTCGAAACCCCAAATACGATCAGAGCCTTAGGAGCGACACAACTACGTATCTCAATGAAAAAGCTCCAGAAAAGAATACCCTAACATTTAAAGAGGCATAAAGTGATGCACTAGATTTTATCTCTCCATTGTAGAACAATATGATAGTCATGCATTACTGTTCAATCGCTCTTCTGAATTGCTAACTGAATGGAGGAAGTACACTGTTGATGCACTGCAGAATGTGAAATAGTTTAGGCAGTTATTCCTTGTGAAAAGTGGTAATGGCACTTGGCTCTTCAGAAGAAGTAGGCGTGATAATGTGATCCACTTTAAAGTGCACTTGTGCATTTTGCTTGGTGAGTCAATTTGCTGGAGGAAGATGATACTAAATGACACTAATAACCACAAAAAGGATGAGTGCAGCATAAATTTGCTTGTATTTCAGACATTGTGCACATGGTGCATAGAGATCTGCAGAGTGTTGCAGAGTAGCAGCACTGCGATATATCTCACCTGCATAATGAGTACTGCTGAATAACTGTTGGCACTGCGTAGGAAACCCTTTGACTGAGATATGAGCATACCTAATGCTTCCTGCCTTGTAAAAAGGACCACTTCTCAAAAGAGAAATTTACCCTGGAGACACATGAATTTCTGAGGGCAGCCGTTGAGGTGATATGTTTAACAGAGCACTTTGCAGTTTGCTCCACCACCATTGCTGCCTATATACTTGCATCCTCTCTTTCCAGCACACCAGTCTGATTATTGGTTGGGTCCTGCTGCAAAGGAGGAGGCTCAGATCAGTTGATAAGTTCAGTTGCCAAGAATACCCTGAAGCGCAGCAAGGATCTCTACATATGTGTCCACCAGAGCCACACCTGTGTTCGGTGAACATATGAATAATGTAGAGACGTTTTTGCTAAGATAGAACACACCTATGTTGCTGATGTCTCTCTCCCTGTTGCTCTTGGCCAGAAGATATACTTATGTACAGCAGTTCAGCTCCTGTGCTATGGCTATGGCTTACCAAAGACCTATAGTCCCCACATGACCACAGGCCTCACAGGTCCTTCTTCTCATTCCACCAGCTGAAATATTACACGTGTGTTACATCATCAGGCAGAATGAGAGACATTTTCCTATTTCAGACTAATTAAAACTGAACTTTCTAACTGTTATAGCAGCTGAATAATCATAGATTCATAAAAAATCAGTGTAGGAAAGAACGCTGAGAGGCCATTTAGTCCATCCCCTGCCTCAAAGAAGGATTGACATAATTTCTGACACCATGATATGACAGGGTGACTTTCCTTTAAAACTTTAATCTTTCTCTCAGTAGATCTTTCAAATAACTATGCTGAAGATCTGTGCCTTTCTTGTAATGGTAGGTGGCATATACTGGACAGCGTGTGGTTACTTTGTGTGTATGTACTGGCAGGGATGTTAAAGGTACATTAACAATAGGCTCTTGGTTATTTGGTTGTGAGTCATTAAGTTACAACAGAGACGATGATGCAATTCAAAGTGCTAGAGGACACTTACAGGGTTTAGTTTCAGATTTCACATACATACTGCTGATTGCTGGAAAGTCAAAGGCTGTACCAGGAAAGAGTCACTCTATACATGACCAGTTTTTCGCATTTTTTGCTTAAAAATATACTTCTGGCCACTGTCAGAAAAGGGATACTGAGCTAGATGGGTCTTTGGTCTGACCAAAGACCATAATTCTTATGTTTATAATTATTATTCTAATCCTCATGGTTATTATGTAGTGCCTAATGGCTAATCAAAAATGACACCTAGGCAAGCAGAGAATAGTGCCTCTTTCCCAGAACACCTTATGCCAGTAAAATATGACTGCTGTAGCAGTACACAACTGATGGCAACATTGCATTAAAACCTTGCAGATTTCCCTCTCTATAGCCTGACTGGTGCACCACAGAAAGCATTTTGCTCTGTAATCACTGCAGTATGGTACTAATGAGCTTGTTAGGATTTGTGTGCTTTACTGCACAGTTTGCATACTTTGTGTACTTGGGATACTTCAATGTTTTCTAGCTGTGCCAGTGGTATTTGCATTCTGATTGCTTAACAGAACAATGCTGCACATTTAAGGAAGGTCAAAATGCAAATACAATGCATGGCAACAATAATAATATCCTGTGTGCCTACAAATCCCCATGCACACAATGTCATGCATTCAGATGTGAATGAACTAGACAATGTGAAGCTACAGGCATCAGTTTATAAATAAATTCTGTATACATGTGTTTACCAACATTTTTTAAACAGCTCAAGGAGTTAAGGGAAGAAGATTTTGTCTGTAAGAAAAAAGGGATTGTGGTTAACACACTGGATTGAGACTTGGTCCACACGGGTTCAACTCAGGCGCTTTGCTGGATTTCCTATGGGACCCTGGCCAGTGATTTGGGCCTTGAATCCCAAAGGTGTTTAGTGATGTATCCCGATGGTTTCCTTGAGAGACAGTCATCTCTTAGGATCTGGCCCTGCAACTCCTCAGCAAGGATAACAATACTTTCACATTTCACAAACGTGCTATGAGGAGAGATTTGCTCCTTAAAGATTACCAGGCACTCAGGAAATGGACCCTAAAGTCAACTCTCACAAAATAGTCAAGTGAAGTGCCACTTCCCAGACTAGCAAGTTGTCTTTTCACTGGGACACAAGCTCCCCATACGCATGGCCGCCAACTTTTAAACGCAATGGGCTGCATATCAGATGGGACAGCCTTAATCACAAATGATGTATTTCCTTTCTAACCCGGTGGAGCCAGATGGGCAGCCTCCGGCCAGCAAGATGCTCTCCTGCCTGCCATGTTCTTCTCCTTCTCTGCCTTTTCCCTGTCACTGTGCAACACCCCACTCCTTCCCAGTGGCCACATCTCCCTAGTGTGGGGAAGAAAAAAAAAAAGACCTCAGAGACAGAGTCCCTATCTCTCTCTACCTTTGATGATCCTCATTAAAACCTCCAGGGAGCAACCTAAAGAGTGGAAAACACAGATTTCCCAAGGCCAAGACGGGTATGAACAAATGTGACAACTCGCATTCCTTGCTTGGGAGTCTTGATTTTAAACTATGGGGGGCATAAACTACAGCAGGATTGGGCAAGGCTTACACAGTTTATTGACACGAGGGGTGCATTCTATATGGGGCAGCTGAGAGCACCAGAGGTGTTTATGCCAGATCTAAACCCAGCACTCACACTTGTGTACATTAGCCAGTGTACTGGCAGGCAGGATGAATTGCAGGAAGACTTAGCTATCTGTCCTGCAACAACTACGTGTTAGGAAATGGACTCTGCCAAAAATCAACACTGCTGAAGTCCAGACTCCAAGTCTGGGCTACTGAATGACTCTTACCCAGACAGGCAGCATCCCCAACATGTGATAGGTCCTGGTTTCTTGTGCAAAATACAGTATGTCGTGCAGGTCTCCTGACTTTTCGATTCACAATCACTGTCCACAGCCGTGGGTCCCAGCTATGCAGCGTCAGCCTGGCTGGCAGAACTGGATCCCACACACTGCTTCCTGTGAGGTGGAGCTTGGTAAACGGCTCAAGTGACCTCAACAAGGTATTAGTTCAGTAGTTGTGAGCTAACTCGGTGAAGGGCTTTATTTTATAAATGGTCTGCAATGCTTTAAATAATCAAACATCTGTAACTCTGTCAGTCAATCTGTTTCTGCAGGTAGTAAACAGTTCAATGAGTTCCAGAAATATTTTTGCAGTAAAGTCCACTAATACTTTTATTCTGCAGTCCAGTGTGACAAGACAATGTACATGGTCAGCAGTAACTGTTTACAACAGTTAATCCATCATATGCTGTTGATATTCTGTTTATTACTGACTATTTATAGTAACTTCTTTGTCCTTGATAGGGCATACTCCATTTTAGCAAATAGATGCACATGTGATTTTTTTGATAGATCTGGTGGAAAGTTTTTGTCTGAGATCATTTTTTTCTGACAAGTCTGCCTATTTGTTCAAAGCAGAGATACAAATTCCCATTCCATCTGATCAAACAGCAATACAACCCAGGCACTGGAAATTTGAGGGGGAATTAGGGTTTCAACAGTCATCAAAAAATTTGAAGAACTGGAAAATCTTTCCCTATTTTACCTCAGTATGTCCTAGAATGTGCTTAACTGGACCACACTTACCAAAAAAAAAAAAAACCCACTGATGGACAGCAATTTTGGTGCAGGCATAGGCACAAGTAGATAAGATGACCAGAAAGAATCAAATGACAAGGCTGGGCTGTTTTCAGTTTCAGGAACACAAAACTGACTTAAGCTGCTGTCTCAGGTTTCAGTTGACTTGGATCACTGGAAAAGCATTGCACAGCTTTGTATTACTTAGAAGTATGGAAAAGAGGAAACTGGTATTCTCTATACTTTTGAAGACAAAGACAAAGAACTGGGTCAATGCCTTAACCACAGAAGTGCTTGTATTATTTTGCTTATCCCTTTTCTCGTGCAGTGGGCATTTTATAAAGTTGCATTCCATTATTAAGTAATTTGAACTGAAATGAAATAACAAGGAAAAGGAAATATAAGATTTTCTGTCAGTCCAAAATTTTTCTTTCATACCAATCAATCTGATCCTACACAAATATTTCTATAACATCAGAGCAATTAGACTGAATAAACTATTTTCATTATTTTCAAGTCAGCTGTTCTTTAGATCAATTTCTAATAAACAGCAAGCAGAGAAAATAAGTTTCTTCCTTATTTGGATCCTGATCCGTTGCCCACCAAAGTCAATAGAAATCCTTTCACTAGATTCACTGGTGCCAGGGTAGGGCTTTTATTGCTCGCTATGAAAACTGAGAACATATACCTTCCTGGTACTGATGGTGGATACCATTTCAACTGTTCATAAACTGTACACCAAACACAGTATAACAGATATCACAACATATCCCAATATTATTAGAACTTTTGCATAAGGAGTCAGTGAACTTTGGAAAACTGCACAAGGGAGGAAAGGAGGTTTGTCTCTCTTTTTAGTTCCACTTGCTAATCAGTCTGATTGGTGGATAGGCTGCGGCCAGTCCTGAGAATTTTTATACTGGTGATGACTGGTGATACTCTTGTAACCCTGCCGTACTGGGTCGTTTTGTTCAGGCACCATTAGGCATGCAGAAAGAGATGCTGTCATCAGGATATACCTGCTTTCAATGTATAAAGCAATCATTTGTTGTCCAATGGACCTTAGAGGTGTCTAGGGGATTCAGTGAGCTGCTAGGCTATGCATGCTCACTACCCCAAGTAGACATCCGAAGAGTCTCTGCTGCCCAGAGTCTTTCTTACTCTCCAGTTGCTGTCCTCCAGCTCCTTGTGTTTCCCTTTAGGATTTTATACCTTTCTACTTTTGTCCTTACGATTCTGCTACAGACTTCCTCACAGCTCTTTCTTGCAACAATGAATTTCCTCAGCCATCTGAGCCAAAGTTTTGCAGCTAGGCACTGGGCCATTCAAGTGAACTGCTGGGGAGGTAAGTACGCTAAAGTTGAAAACACAAGATGCTGCTGGATGCAAAGGAAATTTGATCACTTTTTCACCATTCCCTCTCTTCTTCCACAGTCCTTTATCTCCCCACTCTGTCACTACACTGCCCTCCATTCACTGTCCTCCCTAGGCCCACTGGTCCCCTTCCCCCTACCTCAGCTCCCCCAGAAAGAAGTTCTTGGCAGGGTCCTGCATTGTGCTGGGGAGAGATATGCCAGCAGCAGACCAAGAAGGAAGTAAGCATGCCACCACCTCCCATCTCTTCGCTTCCCCACCGCTGGTGGGTGGCATTGGGGAGCCATTTAGGCAGAACCATCCCAGCTCTGGTGAAAAGGATGGAGTGGACAGGAGTGGAAACAGAGCCAGAAGTTCAGAGAGTCTGGGCAGTACCAAGCACGGCTAGGCTGGACGCCCAGATACCAGATCATTTGGTATTGTTGAGTATCATATGCATTTACAACAGAAATGCTTCTGTGGTAGCAATGCCTTGCTCACCATACGTTCTTCCAGCTGCATCCTCATTATATGTAAATCAGCGTATTCTGGTAACTCTGGTGAAGCCATACCATCTACACTGTCTCTCAATCCAGCTCATCATTTTAGAGTAACAGGGAGCGCTGAACATGCAGGCTGACTTCCAAGCTGGTGCAGAATATACAATTCCATCCACAGACTCCTGCAGTAAGGGGAATTACTCTTTCCTCCAAGTCCAAGAATGATGCTAAACACCATTTCTAGTGCTCAGGATGGGAAACTAGTGCAAAAAAGATCGGATTTTACTCTGAGTTACACTGCAGTAAATTTGGAGTAGGGTCATTAACAAATATCAGTGGGTGGATCTTAAGAATACCTGACATGTCTGGCCAGCATCATGTTCCTGGGCAACAGCAAGGTTTAGGTTTAAGGACAGAAAAAAAGGACAGTTTTCAACTTTCTGTGGAGTGTAAAAAAACTGTGACATGCCTGACAAAGAATAGTTTGTGTTAGCAAAATGGCTTTCACATTTTTAATGAAAAAACTTGAAAGCAGATTCCTTCTGGTTCAGACAAACATTAATCAGTAGAAGCAGGTACTTGTAAATAAATTAACTGATGCCATAGCCTCCTCTACACCTTTTTCTCTTCACAAGCAGAGAAATCACAATATACCTCAGGGAAAATGGTCTTATTTGGTGTTAGAATCTAAAGAGGTCCTTGGGAAGAAATAAATACAAATCAGAAGTAAAATAGAATGCTTGTCTCTAATGAAAAGAGGGAGACTGTTTGATTGGTTTGTGATTCTTAGCATCTACAAAATTGAGGTCACTATTGTGAAGGGGATCAGTCAGTTTCTAATCTATTTCTTTAGTGCAGTACTACCAATTCATCAGAAATTTATAGGGAAAAGTCCAACAGAGCTTGAGGCTTGGGCAGAATTCATTATTCAGTACCCAAATTTCTCTTCATGAGATGCATATTTAGTGCAGCAGCTGTATTTTTATCCACCAAAGAACTCTACTTGGATCCAAAAGCTTTTCCTTCATACAGCTCTGAAAGCTCTCTTGGAGGTGTCTACTCTATAGCAAGTCCATATATACCCTAAAGGGAATCATGAAGGATGTCCTTATTTACTTTTAGAGCTATTTTTGTAAGCTATCAATGCAATGCAAAGATTTACAAGCATAGCAGGTAAAGTCTGCTTACTGATCCCATAAATCATGCCTGTAAAATCCCTTCCCCAAGCAATGTTTAATATACAAAGTACATATATTTAGTCCAAAGAAAAATTAATTATTTAACCTGATGATTTTTGCTGTCTTGGTGAATGCCAGCCTTGATTTCTTCCTGTAGGTTTTATTTTCTTCTTCACATGAATCTTAAAAATAATGCATCATATGCACACCTTCTCTGCACAGCACATAGGGCAGCAAACACACACTGCTCCTGGCAGTGTGAGCTCAGAGTCTGGCCATTTCATGCTGAGCTACCCCTGGCAACATAGCTGCAGGTAGCTCCTCTACGGAAACAATAAAGTATTACATTATATGGTTGGAGGAAGTGGATGCGAGAAAGGAGGGGGACTGAGAACACATTTTCATTGCAGTATTCTGTCCATCTGCTGCAGTAGTTTGTATTAGGTGTGACTGTGGATGAAAGGATTTCATTGAATGCTCCTTTACTGGTATTGTCTCTCTCCACCTAATAGGGGGCATAAAGATTTCAGTTTTAATTAAGAAAGGAATGATGATCATTGGCTAATAAGCCAGCCATGCTTCTTGAATAATGGGAGGGTAAGAGGCAAAAGAGGATTTTGGAGAGAGAATAAAACATCCCTCATAAACATCCAAGACTCTTAGGGTTTCAGTCTGTATTCCCTTTAGGACCTAATGCTCCATGTAGCCAATTCACAGTCTCTGCCTTTCCATCATCACCATGTTTTTCACACGCAAAATGGAAGAATGTATTTGAAGCTTTACTGTACAACCGGAGTCCTTGATGCTCTTCATGTATGTGCTTATTTTTTGTAGAAAAAATGCAGTTCTGTTAAACTATTTTAACAATAAGTGTAATAGTCCACTTACTTACTTAAAAAACAATAGTTTTCCACATGCATTTCCACTGAATTAAGAAGGGAGAATGACAGAGTCACATCACAGGGTCATAGAATTGTTGTTTGGAAGGGACGTCAGAGGAGCACGTTGTCCAGCCTCCCCCTCAAAGCGTTACTATCCCTAACACTGGGTTATGTCAGCCATGGGCTTGTCTAGCCAGGTCTTGAAAACTTCCAAGTGTGTCCACATCATCCATGGGCAACCTGCTCCAGTGCTACACTATGCTCCTGGTGAAGTTTCTCCTGATGTCCAACCTGAACCTCCCAACCCAAGACTCGTGGCTATTGCCTCTTGTTGTGCCATCCGCCACAGCTGAGGAGAGTTTGGCTCTGCATTTTTGTATCTGTCCTTCAGAAAGCTGTAGGCTGCTATTAGGTTGCTCCTTAACCTTCTCTTTGTCAGACTATGCTCCATCCACCTCTCTTCATGGGACATGTGCTGGAGGCCTGTGAATACATCTTCTGTCTTCTAACGTCAAGATAATTGTCAACATTTTGTTGAGAACATTTTGTTATTAGCAAAACTGCCAATAACTTGACTAAAGTAAACATCTGAGATGAGACATAAGGGTTTAACATCAGTATACTGAAATATCTGAACAGGTCTAATTTAATGAGCCTAGCCTTACCACATTTTAGTGAACACTTAAAATTAGATTGTCTGCTTTTCTTATGGGAAGTACAACACAAAAGATTGTTGGTTGAACAAAAAGCAAGAAAGAAACTATGGCAGATATAGAAAATGTTCAGATCAACACAAAAAGCAAGCCTCCGTCCCAGGAGGACATTATGAGAAGACTTCAGTTTTATCAGCTTGTAGGTAGCAACATGGAAGCCACTGGGAACATTATAGCAATTCTACAACTGTTTAATTTACCAGACAATAAATGAAGTGTTATTTGGTTCCTTTTACAAGTGGAAGGGGGAAAACTTAAACCAGAGCTTGCTACAAAGTATGCTGTTTCTGTAATTTCACAGCAGGACAATCAGAGACCACTTAAACCACAAAGTTGTGGAAAACCTCAGTGCTTCTAAAGCACATAACCCTCGCTGGGGCCTTATGGTATTGAAGGTAACGTAAAACTGTACACAGCATATGCTAAGCTTCTGTATTGCACAACAAATTTTGTGTTGTGTATTGTCTTCTGTTTCAGAAAACAGCTGTAAGAAGTTCAGCTGTAATCAGCAAGGTATAAAATTCCTGCAGATTCCAAAAAATGATGAATCCAACCCAAAAGTTGCCTGTACTCAAGACAAGGCATTTGGGGTCTTTCACATTACAGCTGGAACTTTAACACATGCAAAAACCAGACATGTGCTTGAGTTTTGACAATGAAGCTTGCACATTCAAAACTTACATACTCCAACTTTCTGTATAACCCTGGTGAGGCTATCTAAGCAACTCTAGTCATAAACAGAAGACTGGTAAACATTAATGCTGATCCAGTAAGTATATAAGTATTTTGCACAAAATATATTGGAAGAGATCAAGAGACTTCCACGTGATATAATTTCTTATTATGCTGTGGGAGATGTGGGTCTAATTCAGGTAAGGAACAGAACTGCCCCTGAGTCTCCGCCTCCCATATAACCGTTACAGGATTGAGTAAATATGTGGCATTACTACTTCCATGCTAATACTCGGAGCATGGCTAAGTGATGAGCGGTTTTGGCAGCTAAATACTGAATTTGGCTTAGCATAAGGGACTGAATGTTTCTCAGCATTTAGGAATGGCATGTTTAGCTTGCTGACCCTCATAAGCCTATTTATTGTGAGCTTAGATGCCTAACTCTGAATATGGATTCTGCTAAAAGTTAAATGCTATAGCTATTAGCATTAGTCCACCCCCTTCATTTATTCCCTCACGAGTTTTAGGGAAAACACCTCATGTACCCCCACTTACCACGGAAAAAAGTCAGACACACATATGATTCCTTCTCTAAGCAGGGTCAACAGAAGGCTGCCCAACAGGTACCCCTAAACAGCTAGTTAAGTGATACACTTCTGCTTATATTTGCTTTTTCTCTCCTTTTTGCTTCCCCAGTTCTTCCCTTTACCACCCTCATCCACTCCCAAATAAATAATCTGTCCCTATTTACTCTTTCCTGTTGTCCCTAATTTTGGTACTTTATACCTCTTCAGTATTTGTGATATGGTTGCACTGGTAATTTCTGCCTCCATCAGCAATTCCTTTAAGTTAGCGATCCCCTTTTGTTATCAATAATATTTCTCATTTCTACTACTTCTTATGTTGCTATCTTGTTAGTGTAGCCACAAGTCAGGATTAGATGTCTGCATATATGTTACCCCCTTTTTGGTCTCTGTAGTATCTTATAAATTCTCATGTTATTTTGTTAGTGTAGCTGCATGCCAGGGCTGGCTACCCTAGCAAGAGTGTTAGGCTTGTCTGTGTTGTGAATCCAGTACATTTTACATACATTCCTTACTGCAGTGGAAGATTAATTCCTATTACACAAGCAGTATTCTGGGAGTGCTCAGTTATTATCTCTTGTTGTTGGTTAGCACACCAGGAATGTTGCCTCCTTCATACTGATTTTTAGACATGAGATGTTGGTGCACACACCTTCAGGAAGTTTCTGATGGAGACAGGAAGGCTATATCATCCCAAGCTGCCGTGGTACCTTGAAATGAAGTTAAAGCTACTTTAAGCTAATTTGCCATATAGAGGCAGAATATTAATTCATATGTAGCAGAAGATCGTATTCAAAGGCCAATTGACTTTGCTTCTAAATCTCTTCCAGATTTGCCCAGGTTGACAAAAAAGCTCTTAGGTTAGTCTGGGAAGTTAAAAAAAATTAACTGAGACATGTATTTGGCTGCAAATAATCAGTTTCTTGTTTGTTTTGGTTTTTTTTTTTAATAGTAATAGAAAAAGATTAGCAGCTGTCTCTCTCATCGCTGAACTGTCTCTGCTTGGAAAACTACTGCTGCTGGTTTTGGCTCCTCATAATTGAGCGTATGCTTGCCTTCATTCAAGCCTTGGGGCTCTATCACCCTAAAACATCTCCCCTGAATGCTGGAATGCCCTTCAGAAATCAGTCCTGATGCCTAGCTCCATGACGAGGACTCCACCTAAATTACATGGATCACTAGTAGAATATATATATATCTATCATACATATACATATATTTTGTAGCAGATGACTAATGTAAATGGCTTGAATTATTCCATATGAATTCAGCTAATTCAGCCCAGATGGTGAATTCTTAAGACTCTTGTCTTCAAGGACAGAGAGCTTCTGAACAGATTGTACATGACAATGGAAATCAATTCATGTTCAAAGAGTTTCTATTATTTGTCAAAAGAAATTATATCAAACATGTCACATCAGCTTTTTACTGTCCTGCCACAAACGAGTTGACTGAAAGATCTACCCGGACATTTCAAGCAAGCTCTACCAGTAGTAAAGGCCTCCTGGAGATAGCTTGTACTACCTTGTGGTTTGAGCTGTCTCTCTTCTCTGTAGAAAAGCAGTCGATAATTAGACAAATTATGTCTTAGAAGTGGTTTTAGAGAACATAATTTAAGGGTTTTAACATCTGATTAGCAGAGTCAGCAGCGATGTTTTCAACTAGCTGAACAACTGCAGGAAACTGAGTATTGTCATTTACTGGTCCACTCTCATATAATTTTGTCATGGAGGAGGTACACAAAATATGTGGTTATGTTATTCGGATACTTTCTTTTTTGTAAAACAAAAATGTCTGTGTTTCCATTCTTTGTACAGTATATCGTGTATGCTAAGATATGTGTTGCTATTTTAAGTAACATTGGTTGATGAATCTGCTGCGAATATGTTATGTGAAAAATTTATTAGGTTTTTTTTCCTCATGACTGAGCTTCTAAATTGTTCACTCTGACCCCTAATATATGTGACTTCAAAGCAACAACTCATATGCTTAAATTTTTATATACTTTTGCTGAACTGCAGTTTTCTGTGACTACATTATTCATGATGAGTGTAAAAATCATAAGAATAACATAATGAATGAATGAGTGAATGAGCAAATGAATGAATGGTACTGTTCCAGCAAATTAAAAATATGCAGTGCCTCTCATTATGCCTACATGCCCTCTTGAAGGACAGGTACTTTTATGGATAAAAATTTAAGCACAGACTTAGCCAAACTGAATAAAGCAGTTTGGGGTGCGGGGGGGATTGCGAATGCTGTTTCGTTGTATTTGATTGGCTCCAATAGAAAAATCTGGTGATATTTTATAGATGACACGGTAGATCTCTTGACTGAAACAAATGTAAGATGAACTTTCCTCTGAAGATGAACCTATGACCGAAGATCTTCAATAGCAGAAGAGGAGCCTGAATGCTCTGATGAGCTAGGTCTGCTTGTTTTGAGGCAAGTCTAGCAGATTTACATTTATTCCTCAGGATCTGCATCATCTCGAGAAACTGCAGCCACTGAAACCAGCCAAATTGTCTGAAACCTGCTGAACTATCGAAAAACAATAGTAAAAAACCCCAATATCTTTTAATCTTGAATCTTCAAGCTCTGTATTCAGTATTTATTAGTAAAAATATCAGAAAATTTGTAATTGAAATAGTCATTTAAACCAGCAATTGTTACCATTGTCTATATGACTATGGACATTAGCTGAACCTGCCTGGACATTACTTTAGTTGCTGAACCATAATGTTTAATGGGGAAGGGATTCCACTGGCTGACTAGAGGGAGGATGGATGGGAGGGACTAGGGGGAGGGAGGATATACTGTTCTAAGAGCTTATCTGAAATTGTCATGCAGTGTATTTTAACATTAATTAACTGTATAAATACAGTTCAGTAAATGGTGTATGCATAAAAGTAGAGTTTTACTGATTATAAGTTATGAATTGAAGTACCTGCATTTATGATGATTCCAATACTACATATTGCATCACTTACAGTAACAATGGAAAGGAACCATCTAACCCTGAGACATCAAACTAATTAGAAGTAAATAAAACCACAGTTATATATGATTTAATTCTTTCAGGCACTCAAAAGCTCCATCCAACTGTAGCACTATACCATCTCTAAAACAAGATACCGAGAGGCATAAGTCATGACGCACTCCTCTGCAAAGACCTCTTCATGCTGGCGCTTCCTGCAATGGGAGGGCACAGCGTAATGAGCTTGCTCCATTTCACTATGGTACTCTAACGATTGGGTTAATTTCCATGGGGATAATTTTACTTCTCATCATTTTTTATCAAGGGATATGTACACTTATAGTATTTTTTGAAAGTTAATCCAACAAGATCTAGGCCTTGGTTAGCAAAGAGAACTAAGTTCAGGAGAAGGAAGAATCAAGTGGGTATCTCAGGCTGTATCTGCACTGTGGGATATGGTAACTCTGCCCAGCCCTTGCACTGTGAGGGATGACCTCCAGGCTTTCTGACTCCATGCCAGGATGAGACCTGGGCATATATCCCCTGCATCTGCACACCTTGATTTCTTCAGGGGCTGGCCAGGAGCGAGCTGCCAGGTGTCCTACTGGGTACCTGACCCGAACCATCAAGGATCTCAATAGTACATCAGGGTCATCTGCCCTGAAGACTGAATAGTTGTTTCCCTCCCATTTGTGTGCTCCCTTCCAGCAAGGTTTTTAAGTCTATGAATGCATTCCTCCCCATTCTGAAAAGCCTATGAACATCAAAAAGCTGTGGATTGCTGAACTGGTTTTCTTGTATAAACATCCCCCATCCTTTTGGCAGCTGGGACAATGTAGCATTCCCTCAAAGGGAAGGAAGATATTGACCCATGCAGGGGGAGGAACTAAGGAATGTTATCTGGTTCATACTGGAAAGTTTATAACATGATTTTGATTGGTTTGATTATAAATTGTCAAAAGATTTGATTAAATGGCTTGCGTCTCTCTGTTTTCTTGATTTAAACAATTTGTTTGCTTGTTTTTTAGTGGAAAATACATGTTAAATAATCACCTATTTCTGTAGACAAAAACCTTATCAACACTTCATTATTTTCGGGGAAAAGTTAAGAAAAAATCAAGCATGGTATTTAATAAAAATATAATATTTAATAATATTCTTTTAGAGAAAAACAAAACTAAACAATACTGATCACCTCAGCTGACCTGTGATTCTTGGTGAGAAGATGAAGTTCTCTTTTTCTAAGCATATTTATGCTGATAATATTTGAACATGGCTCATTTCATAAAAGCAAACATTGGAATCAGTCATTAAAACAGTCTCGCTCAGCAAAACCCATGTCTGGGAAATGATTATCTACTGTAGGATAATTTTGCAGACAGTATATAATGTAAGGAATGTCATTCTTGTTATAATAACTATTTATAGAAGTATTTTAAAGACAGTTACTTCTGTCAGTAGTATCTCTGTACCGGGTAAGAGAGTCATGTTCAGAAATATAAAAAATGGCATATATACATAATTATTCATCTTGAAGTTGCAACAGAAGTGATACATAGCAGCTAGTTTATACTCTTTTGTAGTGGAAATTGATGGAAAGTACATTTAATGTGGATAACTAGATTGATTTGCCATTCTAAATATCTTGACTGATTTTTTTAATCTTTGCAGTAATTATATGAAACAAATGACAAGCTGATATGAAAAAGAATGTTTAAGGCAGGACCAAATAAACAATTAAAAGCTAGTTCAAGGAGAGAAAATTTGTTTACAAAATATAACTGCTTTTTAATTCAGAATTATTTTGCTATCTATTCTTTCCTCTAGTATAATCTGGGTATTGAATTTTGGTCTGCTTCTGTTGCTTTCACAATTGTTTTTTAATGCAAAGCCTATGAAGGCACACACTTAAGTTGCAGAGGATTAACAAAAAATATAACAAAAGGCAAAAAGCAGTAATTTGCATAGTCATTTCATTTTGTTCAATAGAGCAAAATGGAGTTACTCAAAAATCCTATATCATTTGTGGTGTGTATCACAAGAACAGTATGTGTCACCATAACTACATAAGAGGTAACGGTCTGGTATTGTGATGCTGTAACTGTCAGCTTTTACATAACCTCCGGGTTGTTCAGTGTGTTGCTCCAAGTCATGAATTATTGGTGCTAAAAAAATTAATAAATTAATTTTTGGATATTAGCAAAGCAGAACACATACCAAAATTGCTTTTTCTTTTCTTTTTTTTTTTTTTTTTTCTACTGAGGAAATGGCATAGCAGGAACCAATCTAATACTTATGCAGAACAGCATCTATTTTTAGTAAAGCAGTTTCCACTAGATATAATTTGGGCATTCTGAATAGAATATGTTAACCATTCCAAATTTAACTCCTCTGGGTTAGGAAATAAAGCCCATAGTGTATGTGACTAAGGCGATTTTCTAACTTTAGGATATGATCTTGGTTTTGATCTGTTGTTGCAAGGTCACAAATTATAACAGACTCATGTATAAGCAAACAAACATGATATTCAGGTATGTATCCTATACAGCAAGAATACACATAGATAAACCGAGTGACCCAAATTCATGCAAATCCATGCAAATTCATGTAACTTGTTTTCATTAGGATAGACTGGCCCCAAATATCTGTGCATGGAGGAGGCATCCCAGCAAAGCATAGATATTTTCATTTTGCATACCGTGAGTGTTCTATGTATTCCACATCTGTTTCTTCCATCCCCAAATATAGTGTAAAAGAAGTTATTTCTGTTTGTCCATTGTGTGTTCAGCCTATTAACTCTTATCTATTTATTTGCGTGTATACATAGATTTTTCATATGAAGCCTGTGAAAGTAGTATCTAAGCAACAGCCTGAACATTTCAGCTTTGTCCTGAGGACTCTATTCAGCATTTAGCATGGAGCATAAATGTAGGCAAGTTGTAATGGCTACAGGGAGTTTAACCACTATATTATCTTACCTTGGTTTGTGCTAAGCAGCTGTAAGCAGTGTGTTATTTAAATGGTTACTACTTCCTGCTTGAAACAGCACTCTCAGTGTTGTTACCACTAATGAAACTACCTCAGAGGTGCTCACCTAGAGAAATGTTAGGAGAAAGACGATACTAGAAGCAAAATCACACAAGAAAAAAAAAAATCAATGCTATACTCCGTTATATTCTCTGCATCTGGTTGCAGGCATATGTGGGATTTAGCAGGATTTACTTTTCAGATATTCAAAGTAGGCTAATAAGTTTTGTGAGCTTATGATGTTATTTGAATTTTATTTTATTTATCTACATATTTCAAGGACCTGCTGTATTTTTTCACCTGTAGGCCAGTGTGTTTCTTGGAAGGCTTTGCTAAGAATTCCTGTTAATTCATGCCCCTTCCCCACCAATACCTGAGACAGTGTGGTCCTCAGGATCATGGAGGATTTGATTTTCTCAGCTAGAAGGGTTAGGTATGAAACATGAGCTCTTTTGGTTGGCCATGTATCATGAAAAAATTATTTGGCAGACCCACCCTGAATTTTTACCAATTGTGATAAAACATATAAGGAAAAGTTTCTGAAAGATGTCATGAAAAGAACTACTAATGCTGATGTGCAAGACTGAGTTTTCTGTTAGCTGATTCAGTTGCCACTGTTCTTGAAGAGAAGAAAAAACCTGCAGTCTCAATCGGGCAAGCAGCAAACCAATTCACTGTATGTAGATCTCGTCTGTATTAGAAAAGTCATACTGATTGTATTGCAACTTTGATAGTGCTTCCACTATTTTTGCTGCAAAATGTGGGGACATCAGATGTGAAATATTTCCAGTTTAGAGAAGGACTGGAATATCATACAAAAAAACTGGCCTTAGACTAAAGCAAAGCTGAAGTTTAGCAATATTGAAAGTGAGGGCATAAACTTAGGGGCTTAAAGCAAGAATTTCTGCTATAAAGAGTGGGCTTTTCTGCTGGAAATGACATAGTAGTAGAAATACTTGCTTTTCTGTTAAATAACTTCTTGCATGCCACCAGATAAAGATAAGATGCCGATGTAATATTGCCATGAAAAAGAAATGGAGTATTTATCTATGAGAGGAATCTAAAAGACTTGGTTTGATGTGTTTGCCTGTAATAACGAGCAGCTAGAACTGATGGCCTGGGAATTTTCGCCCAACAAATTCCCAGTCACTACACACCTCTGGGACATTGGCGATTCTTTGGACTCTCTGTTTTAGCCCTTATGATACAGATTCTTAGTTTCTACATATTCTGAGAAGTATTTTGTAGCTTTGTGGTTTCAGAGCAGTACAGATGTACATACACACTTCTGAACTGAATGTTTATAACATAGTTTTTTGCAAAATTTTCTGAGAGAAAAAATAAAGTTGTTTATGAATGACCAAAATTTTCATGGCCACAATGTCACCCTTGTGTATGGGAGTACAAAAAACGTATTTCAGAAAAGCAGAGAGAACTTAAGGATAGTTAAAAGAAATAAGGCTTGGAAAACTACTCTTGAATATCTTCGCAAAGGTCTACATTTTTACTGTGCCTAATAATGTCTTTGTATATATTGACAACCTTGGATTACAGCTATACTCCCCTGTAATAATTAATACTTTTATAGAAGGGGTCTGATTCAGAATTATTGCCCATCCTTGACTGCCCTGTATTTTTATTCCCAGATTAATAATGAAAACTTTGTTATTGTTTCAGATATCCAAAGGTGAGCACATTACTAGTAATTCTCATTTCATTTGAAATACAGGTCGTTATTGGTTTTGTTCTTGTGCACTCTTTGAGTTCCTGTTATTATTTTCCATCTCTGTGAACAGGAAAAAAAAATCACTTAAAAGAGAGGTATTAAAACTGATGATCATACTAGATCGCCAAAGACTGTGGCTATTGTGTTATGAGTAAATCACTGCACTGATGCAAAACGAAGGTTGATGCACCACAGCAAGAACATAGCAGTAAGAGAATGCCCCAATAATCTAGAAAAATACTGCTTAAGATACCGGGCTAAAAAGGAAAAAAGAAGTTACTCAGGAAAAAAAAGTGTGGCAAAGAATTTATTTGGTACAGGGCAGGAAAATGGAAGAAATGGAAAAAAAAAAAAATAAAAGGATGACAAGCTTTTCTTATCTTCTTGTCTTTCTGGCAATTCTGTGCCAACATAACATTGATTTAGGATTTTAAAAAAAAATTATTTTCTCTTTTTTCCCCAATAATTTCCATTTTAACAATTTTTTCTTTTTAGATTTTTGCTATTTTCCTTGCTAATTTTCTGTTTGTTTCTTAGTGTCTTATTTATTCTCCTATGCTGTTGCCATATTTCGTTCCTTCTTTTCTATTTCATTATTTCCTCCTCTGTCTCTCTTCTCAGTCTCTTTCCCTTACTCCAATCTTTCTTCTTTTTGGCCGGCCTCCATAGAAAATACTGCAGTATTTTTTTTCGTACTATTCTTGCCAGTAAAACACTATCCTTGACAAAGAGAAAAAATAAGCTGCTGCTCTGGAGGTGGCTAGAAAGCTGGCATAATACCAGTGAACATAATCCAAGCCTGGCTCGGGACAGACTAGGCGACCTAAAAACTTTTCCTTATATTGAACTTCAAGGTTTTTGTGGAAGTAGTAAGAGAAAGGGACAGATTCCAAAACACTAAAATCTGTCATGATGTTTTAATTGTGAAGGGCTTAAGGGATACTCTGTCCTAAAACACACATTTCACTCTCCGTGTTTATTTTGCATTTCATCTTGTTTTAAATTAAATAACAATAAGATGCCTCCTTTAACTACTTCAGCTCAGCCCTTTACTTTTGCTAAGCAGATGAGAAGAGTTTCTGTGCCAGGGGCAGAGGCAGCCACTCTGGAGTAGGCTTTCCTCTGGAAAAGAGCAGTGTAAGTCCTGGTTCAGCACTGTAGTGCAGTGCACATGGGTAAACCTTCTGGCAGTACACCTAAGGTGGAGGAAGGGCAGAGTCAAAGATTAAGGCAGAGCCCAGAGAAGGTAATACCCTGGGGACTGTAGCACATCCATATGTTTCCTTTCCTTCCTTGCTTGCCTGTTGTCAAGGTTAGCTGCATGTTACAAGCACCAGCTTCAAGACTGTAGACCTGTGTAGAGGGGTCTGAGGGGTTTCTTCTCGCCTTTGTTTTGTGGATCCATGATTTGTCTAGCCTTCAAGAAAAAGTACCTATGCATGTTTAGGTACGTGTATTTAATGATTTCAATTCTTGCTTCCAATATTTTGAAACACACGCTTCTGAAAGACTGCAGAGATATGCCATATTTAACAGAAAACAAAATATCCTCTCTCATCCAAGGTCATACTGTGTCAATCCCTTGGGAGACATCAAGCTCATTTATTAGTACAGGAGCCAGATAAATACATGATAGAAGGCACCACTGACACTGGCACATTAAACAGTCTTATGAAAGTTCAACAAACCTTCAGACACAGTAATTTGACATCTTATTTTTCTTCCTCCTTGGTCAGCTACCCATCTATATGTAATTGAAGTATAAAACAACCACTTGATTAAGAACTCTTATTAATAGAAATTCAAGACTAGAAAATGTGCAAAAATAAAACTAACAGCACTTGAAAAAGTGAAGGATTCATCCCAGATTTGGAGCTTTTGCCATCTCTAACACATACGACTGAGCCTTTTATTTTCATATCTTGCTGTAAGTCTTTGCCAGCCTGCTTATATTCCCCAAATAGCTTCTGCTTCACTACATTTCCATCTGTACAGAAAGGGCATGGACATAAACACTGATAAACAGTGAATGAAATCTTCCCTACCTCCCAGCTAAGGCAGGATACTGGCATGCCATATTTTTCTTTTCAGAAAGTATTATGCTAGGGATTGAGTCTTTTATTGTGATTTAAGAGGGATTTTTACCAGGAAGCTGGCAGCATCGAGCATTTTTCGCTAGATGTTGCGCTGCTCTATGATATATAGGTGTGTGTCTTTTGGCTGCTGTAACAACCTTCCTCAAAACTAACAAAGTACCATCAACTATATCTTCACCATTTAATCTCTGCAGTTGGTTAAAGTAGATTTTTGTCTTGCATTTTTTTTGGTCTGAGGTTTCCTGTGATTAAGAACAAGATGGAAAATTGTCTGCATAAAGGAGGGACCAATTGCGCCAGGAAGATATCTGGCTGTGAGTACAAAACAGATTTCATGAGGATGTTCTTTTCCATGTTAAATAAGCAAGAAACACTTGGAAGGTTAGGGTTTGTTGGAATCCTGACTTCTTTTTGCCTATACCATTACTATACTGGTAACAACTGGTAGAAATTTATCTGAGCCTGTTGAACAATTAACAGAGTTATCCCTGCCATCCATCCACAGCAGAAATCAAGCTCCTAAATTAGCGGAATTTTAGGGCAACACAGGTATAAGGTGTGGTTAGGGAATTATAACTCCAAGTAACAACAATTTGATACAGAGTTTTAAAAAGCAGTAGAAATAGATGAGTCACTTTGCATCTGTAGTTCTGGTTTCTATGGGAGGAAATTTTCAATATGACATCATTCCAATGAGGTACAGGTGTATCACGTATTCAGAATCAAGCTGTTCCAAGTGATAAGAATAAGGAAATAAGGATAGTCCATATTATATGTTGAAATAAGTACCATATTTTATTTAGCAAGTGTTAGTGCAAACCACAGGCACATCTATTGATGAAAAAAGGGTACATGTATGTCCTAGAAAATTACAGTTAGATTGCTTAGAACAGAAAAATGTTTTTCTGTAACTAAATTAATATCACCATAACTAAGCTCACATAATTCTCATTAATATCAATAGGAAGCTGATGCCTAGCAAGAAGATACTAGAACCCTTACGCACTTATAAGAAGCAGATTTGCAGCTGATTAATTAATAAAAATGATTAAGCTTGCTTTTGTCCTACACAGCACACTTGCAAATGCGTATACAGTCTGTGCCTTGCATTCTCATAAGTCAGCATCTATTCCCGAGTCCTGAACCCTCATGTAACATAGCCTAACAGTAGAAAACTAGGAAGAAGGGCAAATAATGTTCTCCTCTATTTAACTGTTTCCCTTTCATTCCCAGGCTGTTCATCAGAGCTGCTTGAGCCTGCAGGTGCTTCCCCACACGTTCTTCAGGGTCGTGTTCAGACCAGCCCTCAAAGAGTTCTCACGATGAGCGGTGGAGGCAGCTACAGGAACGCATACCGGAACACGCTGGGGGTGTCTGCAAGAACAGGAAGACTGGGCAAAACTGCAATTAATACAGTGTTTGAGAAAATTATTTTCTTAGTAACGGTAATGAAGGAAAAACACACTGGGGAGCAGACTGTAAGAAAGAATTGTATCCTTTAATGACAGATGCATGAATTAGAAAAATATCTGGACTTCAACTCTGATTTTGAATGAAAATGAAATTGTAAGTGATTGGAGAGGCTAAGAGTGATAGTTATGGTGAAGGTTTTAAATTGTCTGAAAGACAGATGCCTGAACTGTTGCTGTTGTTTGCCATGACCTTATGATGGAACATGAAGGAAAAGACCATAAGCACTTTAGACATATTATCTTAGTGCTGTCCATTTTTCAAAACCATGGTGACTATAAATCCCCATAACAAAAATCAATGTGGATCAACCTATCCTTTGGATGTGATTTGTAGTTATTGGGGGTATCCAAATCTCATTTAAACAGAGCTCTGGCATGCAAACATTGCCTTAGTTTGTCTGAACGTGATGCCTGTCTGCAACTGCACAAGAGTAGAGTGCATGAAAAGCACATTACAATGTCATGTGGAGGTTTGACAGTGTGGACAACGGCACTTCGTGAAGTCCTACATGACTTCTGTCACATACCTGTGAATCTTCAGACTGTTGAAGCCGAAGAACTCAGGAGTGATCAAAATGCTTCAAGGGATAAAGAAAGTAGAAATCTCCCCACCCCCGCCATGAAATTTTGCATGCCTCACTGTTTGGTGAAATGCCAGACAAAGTGATCCCAAAGTAAGAGCATTAAAAGGTTTCTGTGAAGGTTTTTGGCTTCTCAGACTTCTTGTGCATATGTCATGAAGCAGCAGTCTGTGCTAAGAAAGGAGAAATTTCTTAATTTCTTCTTCTGAGACAATTGTTTGTCCTTTCTTGGTTCCTCCTGCTATGCAGGTCCAAAAGGAGGTGGGGAGACAGAGGAAGGATTTCCCCTTCTTACAAACATTTCCTCCAATTCTTGAAGCGAAGAAGCAAGAAAAATAGCGTTTTCACCTGTTGCTCCTATAGAAGGTCTCCTGACACTTCCATAGAAAAGTGGGAGGTCCCTGAAACTTAAAAAAGAGGGGCAGATAGTAAGGGCGAACTGATAGGAGACAAAGGTGCAGAATGGGAGAACAGGGAAGGCAGGAACGAGAGAAAGTGCAGAAAGGATTTTCTTGCGCATTATATCATGCATCCTCCTGTTGGTTACCGTCTTTCACCATTCATTTATCACTTGCTAATTGATTATTTACTGATATACTAAGCATGCATGCAGGATCTGCTCATTGGACAAAACATATTCAGTTTGTATTAGTCTCTTTAAGTGCCATATTTGGACTTTAATTGGTTTGCCCATTCTCTTTTGTACAGTACAACATATGTACAAAAATTAAACTTTTTTTTTAAGTGTTTATGGCAATCTGTATCCTACACTAGGAAAAATGAAAAAAAAGATAGGAAGAAATGGACAGAAAGAGGAAAGATAAAATGGAGTGATTTAATCAGCAAACCTGGAAGACAAATTCCATCCAAAATACAGATTTAACTGCCAGTTAGAAAGCTCCATGGCAAAATTATATGATAAAATATACCTGATTGATATAATGTTCATGACTCTGTGGAGGAAAGGGGCTGACGGAGTCTGGCCATTTCTGGTAAATGAATAAAGAAATGTAGTTATTGATGCACACAAAGAAAAGGAAACCTTTTGCAGACTTCTGGAGTAGGGGTCCTTCTATTGGAATGACTGATCCATGTTTGTTGGCATCTCCCTAGACACTAATTAAATTCGGGTTTTATTTTTTATAAAATCTTTTTCCTGTACTGTCTTAAAATCTCTCAAAATGCAGGAAATTGTGCTGCAATTACAAGAATATCTAAATATAGTGAAGACAATTTTGCTTCCTAGTTTATCATAACATTTGTTTTTATAACAAGAATAAGGAAGATGGACCCGTATGTAATACTTTTCTATCTGATTTTCTAGATCTTCATTTAATGAGATCGGCTAAATAAGTTGGACTGAAAAGGACTATTTTTCTGTTTAAGTGTTAAACTCCCACTTTTAAGAAAAGACTGTGGATTGGCTTGGTGCCCTTTTTTTTTTTCCCAAATGGCTTTGTGAAAGGAGGTCAGGCAAACTGGTCAGTTAGGATTTTGAAGTTAAATACCCCTGGAAGTACATTACTTTAGTTTCATTTAAGAGCTCTTTGGATTTATATTACTGTGTAAAATATCCCCACTGCTTAGTGATGTGATGTTGTTCTAGATGCCTTATGTTGATAGCATTCCAGCCCATGCCTAAATGAATGCAGACCCTGCATTTGTAGTTTTGAGAGCCAGTCTAGGTGGGTTTTGTAATTAGATCCTCCCAGATAGCAGGAAGCTAGAGGTTTGGCTCCTTAGTTAGCAGCTGTGCTCCCAGCTGGGTGTGTTTATTATGAATAAAAAAGACTCCTCAAATTTCCATTCTCGGCATGACCATGCTTGGCTTCAGTCTCCATTTCTGGACGTCACTGAAGATAAACATTAAAGGCAGTCTGAATGCTGCCTTATAAAGATTTGGTTGACATAATGTACCATAATGATATATTTCTAATCAGGCTATTTAGCACTATCAAAGGATCTTTTAAAAAATGAATCATGACTTGCCATTTGAATATAAATGTAACCTAACTCAGACAACTCTCTGTATAACGAGCCTATGCAGTATAGCAACTGAATATGAAATGAAATATTTGCCTAAAGCATGCAGGTGATAACAAAACAATGGGGCATTGTTGACCCATGGTGAGAGTATTTCACTGCTCATTTGAAGAAAAAATGACTTGTGTTTCAATCTCATTATAAAAACGGGAAAATGTGCTCTATGGCATTATTCACAACAGTGCACAGCATTTTATTGTCTCACACCCAATCTGGAAGGTTTAAGTGAGATTTAAGGAGTACATAGGCCCAGTACCGGTTCTTAACATGGGAGGATTTCATCATTAATACCTATAGATCAGATATAAACCTCTATAAAAGCAAGACATGGAAAAATGGCATTTAAAATTAGTTTTCCCTAAAGTCTCTAGAGTATATTTGTGTAGAGCTGGAGGTTTTTGTTTCAGGTGATATTTCTATGTGTTCAAAAAATGATTCCTTTCCACTCTCCCTTCTAGTTAAATCTCTAACAGGCAATCTTTCCCTCTGCACCTCCTAGCACTTTCACTGCTTTTTTGCATGATTTATTGAGCTTTTTGCCTCACATATTTCATCCAAGTGTAACAAATCCCCTCAAGCCAGCATTGGTCTAGAAAAGGCTGAGGATGGGAAAGCAAGCTATTTTGTATCAGGGTTAAAGTCTTTAGATTATTGTTCTGCATTATAATAACTATGAATTTTTCTACTTAGATTTTTTTTTTTTTTAAATCAGAGTTCTAGTTGAGATACACTCTAGATTTCTCAGGCAAACTCCTATCAGGGTAAATGAGAGTTTTGCAACCGATTTCAAGGAGGCCAGGTTTTCACTCAATTTCTTTGCTTTTTAAGTCTCTAAGAGATAAATCTCTGTTCTGCTGTCCTATTCTGCTGCATTCTCCTTTTCTGTCTCAACATGGTTATTCTTATAGATCAGTGGAACACAGAGGTGCCTTCTTCCAAGGTGACTTCCATGCTATCGGTAGCCATCACTTTCTTCCCTAGAAATATGCCCCCCAATGACCAGGTAGTCTCACTCAACTATTTAGGAAGTATTATTACCCATCAGTTTGAAAATGTATTTGATGCACTGCTCTATTAGGAATACATCTGGTCCACCACATAATTTATTACCTCTTCTCAACAGTAGGCTCCTCTGGCCAGAGTCTGTCCTGATCTATGTCCTGAGCCCATTCTCATCACTGAACTAATAGAGGTAACACTAAGCATAACCATGAGAAAACTAAACTGGGAAGCTTTCAAGAAGACCAAAGGTATTTTGTCTCTACCTCTTTCCAAGTAGAAGAGTTTAAAGGTGTTGATCCTTTGGTCATTACACCATTAAAATATAGTGTTACGTGCTCCTAGGTAGGATACTCTTAACCACAGATATTATGAATATGAAGTTGACACTATCAACAAATTTTCTTTTAAGGCAGTAAAAATGCACGGATGGCAGCCAGCCTCCCTACTTCATCTGAAACCAGCCTCTATGATTAGGTATGTAGTAGAAATCTAATTATATGTTACAGCATAATGCCTAAAGGATGAATAAACTGGTTGAGACCATATTCCTTCCACACGTGCAAAGTTTGGCCACACTCACTCCCTGTTTAACATTACTGAAAAAGGTGTGCTTTTTCTCCCAGAGATAAACATGATCCCATAGGCCAAATTCTCCTCTGATTTACATGCAGTGCAGACTCTCTGGGCTAAATAATTAGAATATGTTCCTTTATCATATTGTGCCTTAGCACAATTCTCTTTTTCTATCACGCATGTTAGAAATAAGATATATTTCACTTTGGAAAGGTGAAGATGCTTTTGTGTGTGCCAGCAAAAGCTGTCATCACCTTGGCAGATAGGAATTAAACCAGGAAAAAGCGTGTAAGTATTCATGTAGGTCACAGTCTGAAAAACTAATCCATGAAATTATACAGAAGGTTTTTTCTGTCTCCTTCTCCAATTCAGTTACCAAAGGTGTTTGCAGTAATTTGTTGCACAACACTAAAACACATGAGAACTAAAGTTAGTTTTAAGTTAATGTAGGCAACTGCACAATGTTAAACAGCCTCTGGACTACTCTGAATTATGCTACCCTTGAAGAACTGCATACCATATCCTTGCAAAAATAGATGGCAACAGTGAATAATTGTCCAATAGATTCTTCTGCACAGAGTTGCCACAGTTGTTGCTACAGTACCTTTCGTTACCCAAGTGGTGCAAACATCCCACAATAGAACTGAGGACCTTACTTGATAATTTTACATTATAAAAAGCTCTGAGATGATAAAAGTAGGCCACTTACACCTGCTGTGAGGAAGATAGACCTTATATTCACCTAAGGTGGTGGTTTCAACTTTTTTTGATTGGCATCCCCTACAAGGGAGTATGACCTACTGTGTAGTAAACTTCAACCTCATAGCATTAATTCTGCTTACCTTAGTCACCTTTAGGTGACCCCAAGAGCTGACAGAGCACAGGCTGCCAACCACAAGTCTAAGACGCATTTGCAACTTACACAAAGAATAAATAAATAAAATATTTTTAAAAAGTCAGTTTTAAGATTTGAATGTTTTGTGGGTTTTAGGAATATGATCCTTCAATTCCCAATTTCCAGCAGATGGGAAAATGAGCAACGCCTGTAATGTTTCATGATTTATAATATGAAGTGCACTTCATAAAACTGAAACCAATGTTAAGACAAGGTTTATTAGTCAAATCCAAAATTTGTTGGCCGTGTTCTTAACTCTGCATTAATACTTTATTAGTGCTTTATGTATAGGTATTTATATTACATTTATTACCTGCTTGAAGCACTAAGTACCTTTAGTATGTTCAATAATTGTATTGAAATCTCCTTGTATTCCCTAGTATCTCAACCCATTGGATTTTAATTATTAGTTCCTGAAACATGTTGGTTTGATGTTTAATAGGACACACCTCTGTTTCACCTCTATTTTTTCTTTTAATCTCAGGGTTCTGCTTGACATTCTCCGTACTTACTTCTCCATATTTGCGGATTTTGTCATTCTCAGCAGTATTTGTGCTAGAAGTATTTTGAAAATTATTATGTAGAAAATAGTGGCTGTGTTTTATCTCCACATACCAGCTTCATTTCTTCCACTTGATTCTTTCAAATCTATGACTAGGTTAAGGAAACCTCCCATTACTCCTACAGCTCTCTTGACCTTTCCGTATGCCTTTTCATTTACTCAGTCATTTCACACTCGAGCTGCTGTTTCTGGAGAAGGCGGAGTATAGCATATTGCTCTAAGTAGTTTATTCTCTGAGACCGATTCAAGTTCCACCCTGAATGACACTGCAGCCTTAGGAATGACCAGGTCACCACTGTTCTTCGCTCAAGGAACAAGCAAATCAATGCCAGTACGAAAACCTGCAGTAGGAAAGCATGCAGAAGGGAACCCTTTGATTCCCCTCTGCCTTTTCTCATAGCATGGAGTGGACCCGCTGGAAGGAAAACCCAAACATCTCCTCTCCATATTGAATTTGCTGGCTGATTTAAGCTGATATTACAACATTTTTTACCCTTCTCCAGGTTCTCTGCCCCAAAGTAAAAGGGGATGAAGTAATCTTATTCCTAAGGGCTGTTGCTCATAAGGAAGGCGCAGGCTTCCTGTTTCACATTTCTGCTGGCTTCATCTAATCTATATCTTTTATTGTTAATAGCCCAGTTAATGTAATCTTTGAGCCAGATTTAAGTTAGGCCCCTAATATCCTACTTTTCTTCATATGACTTGCTCTCTCATTCTCCTACCTACTTTGTTAGACTTTTTTCCATTTTTATATAGGCATTGTAACAGCCTTTTATGATTGAGCTGTATATTAATGTCTATAAATTCCCCATTAATCTCTTATATAGCACATTTCCACCACAAAAAATACATTTCCCTGTTAGCATTTACTCTATCTTTCTGTTTTCAGCTTCTGTATGTACATATTTGCTGGAGAGGCCACATTCAGGAAAGATTTGGGTTTGCTTGAATAGGTTCAGCTGACTATAAGATACTACCTTATTGATCATAAGATGTTCTTCTAACAGTANATAGCCTATTTTGATATAAAAACCTTGGAACAGTGAAGTCACTAACAGTATTTTACATCGCATACTTTAATATAAAGAATATATATACATTTATATATATTCATGTTAATATGTTTGTTCCTTACAAAAAAAAAAAGTCTGTCAATCACAACATAGAAAAATCAGCATGACAGCAAGGAAAAAAACATGGTACAGTGTTTCAGCTGAAATATGCTTTTTACAGTGTTGTTGTCCCCTTATATGTGTGTGTTCATGGTTTTGTCTGTTTTCCCTAACAGCTGTGAAAATCCTGACCTTTTTTTTTATTGTCTTCTCAGACGTGGGAGGCAGCCATTTCTAAATCCTTTTGGGCAGTCCACCACTACAAATTTTACTTTATTCTTTTTCCTTTATGGCTTTTATTAATACTGTTTTGATAGTGACAACAATTTGGTTGGCTGCAAATTGTTATTAGTACTTAATTAGTACTTAATACGACTTTTGCATTCACATGTGCTAATTTACTGTGCTATTCTTTGGAGCCTTGTCACTTTCATAATTTTTCTTTTAAAGCTATCATTAATTTATCATTATAATACCTTCTGCAGCTTTCTTTTGTGAATGCAGCCCCCTGCATGACAAAGAAATTCTATCTTTACATTCTGATTTGGTTCTTCAGTGGAACATCAGGAAGAAAATATGAAATACACAAAGAAAGAAAAAAAAAATGCAAGTTACAAACAAATATTCATATTTCACTATGCTATTCTGTCTCTTGCAGAACGAAATGGGTAGACACTAAGCTCTAAAGCATTATGAATTATTATTTTATGCTCTATATAAATATTGTTTCGTACTAATGAAACATCAGTACAACTGACACAGAAGCAAAGACTTAGTATAATTTCTGATTCTGCATTGCATGTGAATACTTTTACATTGATTAGTACTCTCATCATAGCCAATGGGACTCTTCATGGATTGCACAAGTGTTTATGTGTCCAGTGCCAAAATGGTATTGAAGCACTTACCTCCTGTTTAGGCACTTCACTCATATTAATTTCAGTGAATCGGGATAGGTTCTTGTATATCCTATTATAGATCTGGCCTTAAGTGTTTTGCAGAATCAGAGCCATGCCTGACATTTCCTCTTCCTTTTTCACTTAGCCAACAGAAATGTTGACGTACAATACAGCAAGTTAGGGTCTTACCAGAAACATGACATTCCTTGATTTTGTGCATTTAAAGACTCAAGCATAATCCTATATTGAAAAAATATTTTGTATTATACTTTCTTTGATATTTTCTTCTTAATGAAGCACGAAAAGATCATTATGGTCGTCCATTCCAATATTAGATAACCTATAGCAAACAGGAAAAATCTATACTGAGTTTAGTGGAGCCATAATTTGTACTACTGTAGGGAGTTCCTGAAATAAACACTGCTGCATTAATTTCTATGTGCTAGACTGTAGATATATACCCACTCAGACATTAAGTGCCTACTTATCAGAACTCCTGAATACCACAAACACAAGCTGAAGCCGAACGGAGCTGTGATTATGCAGACTCTATGAAAATCAAAATCTTATATTGGCAAAACAGTTACAGTCAGACTGTAGCTGCTCCAGCACAAGCGTGTACCACCACACAGATGTGCTATCAGTACCTGACGTTTCTGGATTTGATTCAACTTGGGTTCATAAAGAAGTGGCGGTGAGAGAATATGAGATTCCCTGTTCCAATGACAGCAAAAAGGAGCATAGTTGCATAAAATCTGTTGCTATAGCAAGTGACCATATTGTATGCTTAACATTCAGGAGCCAGGTGTTAATGAAATATAACCTAACTTTACTATAATGAAACAATATGGTACCAGATATGTACGTTTGTTCCGTCAGGCTGCTGATTCTAGCAGGCTCTGGGAAATTGCTGCTTGAGAATAAGAAAGAAATGAGCAGCTGAGCGGAACATCAATATGCAGTACTTCTATGGAGATCACTTCACATTGATCAACATTTAAAAGATGTCTTTTAAAGAGATAAATGAATGAAGAAGGAAAAAATAGTACATTCAAATGCTAAATACAGCCTACACTGAGAAAAGTGAGAAAAATGTCATTGTCATACTCGGGACACACTTGAGTAACTGTTCAGGCTATTAGGCGTAATTAACAGCAAGCTAACAGATTCTTGCTATGGGGGTGTTTATATGCAGAATATGCTAAATGAAGAGTTTGCTACACTGAAGTTAGAATTTAGGTAGATTTAGGTTAGTGTAAATTCACACAGAAGACACATTCCTGCTCTGAAAAGGAACTATGAGCCTAAGTACTTTGGGAATGCTAATTCTGAGTGCTAATCTTAATGATGAAAAAGAAATTGTGCATTCTTCATGGAACAAATCCAATAACACAAAATATAAAATTATTCTCCTGTATGTTTGGATAAAATAATATAATTGAAATATTTTAATGAAGCTAGAGTGGTTTAAAATTCCTGGGGTTGTTCTTTCTTTTGTTTTTGCTTTGGTATTGTAGCATAGTGTAGGAAATACTCCAAACAGCTACAGTATGAAAGAACAGGCTTTATTTTAACTTTCATAAATGACTCTGAACCCAAAGAACTCATCAGGCAAAGCTAATGCAGCTGTTGCTGTGAATAATTCAAACAAATCACTTCAGCCACAGTATGACGGAGCTGACTTCACAGTGGTAACCTCCGTAAATACTGTCAGAAAACAGATACATTAGCTATTATTGACTGAAACTTCCAGTCCTTGGGAAGCAAAACTTGCTAAATTCTTTCCTGATTAACCTGACTGACAAAACTTCTCACCAAACCCTTTTTTCCTGAGAATGCATCATCTTTGAAACCTTAATAAAACTACTTGCTATGTTTCAAATGCAACTTAAATTAGAGCAATGAATTACTATGGACTGTAAAGAAGAAAGTTCCCACATCCTCAGAATCAAGCGTGCAGACTAATGTCTTCTGATTTCAGTCCCAGCAGTGCAACTAAATAATCTATAATACTAACCTCAATGTATGCAATGTTGTTTAGGTCCTGAATGTACAAATTCCCACAGCAGTAACTTTACACGTACAAATGCTTCCATTTAACTCTAAGAATTAATTACATAAATAAAACCATTTCTAAGTTCTGTAGGACAGAGTTCCAATCATTTTGGAATAATGCAATGTTACATATAAATATCTTTAAGGTTGAAAAAAGATTAATTTTGGGACTAGCAAGAAAATGTGGTGTGGAGAAGAGCTATTAAGGAACAAACATAACATATATATTGAAATGACCACTGTTGGGTGGACGGAAAATTGACAAGCTCGGTCTTTAGAAAAGCCATTTCTTTGGAATGATGCTTTGTTGCCAACAGAGAATAAGATGTAAAGGAACAAGTGAGATCTAAGAATTCTTAGCAGGAAAATATTTATAACTGGGAAAATGACAGAAATGACAACCAAAAGGAGGAGAGAACCATGAAAGTGACCAAGACTTTTAGGGCTTACTGAGCCAGACTACAGCAGTGTTAGAAATATGATTCTGCTGGCAGTTTGTCACACTCTTATCTACAATTTTAATGTCATTTTTTGGGCTGATGACTTTTTGAGAGACAACATAATCATCTTAAATGCTTATTAGGTGATTTCTGTAATTATTGCAGACCCGCTCACAGTAATCATCTGGAACTTCTTCTGCATGATGAAGTACTCTTCCTGCCTGATCCGGCAATTCAGGGTAAAGGAACAATTCCCTTCGATTTCACTGGGCGTCTGCCAGAAGAATCTTCTCCTTACTAAAAAAGTTCACCTAATCTATTCACTTGCCGGGATTACAGAATTTTTGTCATTCTCTCTATAAGAACCTCCAAGTGTCCAATTTCAGTGTTTGTTCTTCTCCTGCACGTTATCCTCTATTTTGTTCTTCATTTTCAGTAGAGAAATAAGGTGTATTTTACAATGCAATTTGAAAAGCGGTTATGTATCCTTCATGTCATGTTATCCAATGACATTAAAAAATAAGACTGTAATGGCAGGAATCACCTTGGATTGTATTAGTGAACACTTCGGGTTTTTTTTTTAAGTAATGCTGAAGTATGTCTTTAAACCACGTCTCTTGTGAAGGAAACTCACTTCCACCTCTCTCCTTCTCAGAAACCCTAAATGTTTTATTTAACGGTTTTTACCAAGCACAATTTCACAGGAGATTACTGAAACTTTTTAAAAATGTAAAACAGTTACCTTTTGCCAGGTATATCAGTTCCAAACCTGACTAAGCAATAAGCCAAGTAAAGGTATTAATTCCTGATATCCTAATTTCCATTTCAGAACTGGAAAGTCTGAGCAGCAGTAAATGTGTACTTTTATCTACATGAATTTTTCATAAGGATGACCTGGTTGATCTACATGATGTGGTCTGGATGATCTTCCTGACCCTCCTTTCTGTCATTTCCCCCTGTCTCAGCATGATCATCTCAGATAAATCTAGATTTATTATGTAGCCTGGTCAGACCAGCACACTGAATGACTCCAGGGCAGGAAGGACTACAGTGAAGTTTTGTTGCTGAGGAACATGTCCTGCCTGTGCCCCTCCAGGCTGCTTTCCAAGGGGGCGGTGGTGTTGCCTGCTGCTTCCACCAGTGTGCCTACCTAAGGGAATTTCCAAAAGAAATTCTCCCTTGCATGAAGTCTTCAGCCCTATCTCAAAACACTCCCACAGATAAGGAAACAGATCATGGCAGATTTTCACCTGCATTTTTTTTTCTCTGCTTTAAGCATCAGAAACCCTCGCATATCTGAAGCTTACGGATATTTACTTAGGTACTTGCAGATTTACTTGTTTCCATTGTACTGGCCTTAGACTTCACTCAAATGGCACTGCAGGACGCTGTTACGCTACATATAATGTAAGCGTGTAAGAAGATGCTTCTTACCCCACAGAGCACAAACATGTACTCTCTGCCTATTCTCATGAAAAAAATTACCTTTGGAGTTTATATGAGCTTTTTCATCAACTCAGACAAAGACATTGTTGGGCCTAGCATATACTTATTCACAGAGGAAACCACGAACTGACCAAATAGTAGGCAGCATACAGGACCTAGTACAGAAGTGACAGCAAGCACTTGGTATAAGGATTTTACAAGTGCTTCAGGCAATGGCTGTTGAGCCTAGAAAGAATGAAGCACTGATTCTCCCTTCTTTCCCTGATAATCCTGAGAAGAAATTTCTTCTTTCCCTGAGTAATATGTTAACATTTATTTTATGCATGACTTCTATGCAACCTGCCAAACTTGGGCAATCCTGTGCGGTAAATGATCTCACTCTAACATTTGCCAAGCTACATAATCTTAGATTACATATCCTTACAAACACAAGTCACTAGAGAGCAAGTTTAAGATACGGTTCTGCTGTAGCCATGGGCTTCTGGAGATGAGAAAGAAATGCAATTGTCCCCTTGCTAATGGCACTGCACTGGGTATGGCAGTAGCTCAGTGCTGCTCATTGGTGCAATGCTGCAGTGTCACAGCCATGCAGTGCTCTGGCACGAGTTGTCTTAGACATGGGCAAACCATTATCCCGTATTACACAGAAGAGAGTGGATGTGAAATCTGTCCTCTTAGAAATCAGCAGAAATATTTCAGCTGAATCCTCAGGAGAAACAATATCCCCTGCAGGCAAGAACAAGACAATGAATGCTGTCTCCTCTCATGCCTTAAGGATGTGAGCCTAAAGAAACATGACAAAATGGTCAATAAACAATGATGCCCTGCTTTCTTGGTGCCCATCGGTTTGAATAATTTTTCTGACCTTTAAGAGCATTTCAGATGAAATAACCAAAGAAAGAGAGAGAATTTTACTCAGTTTCTTACAGCCATCCCCATTTTCAAAACTATTAATTGGTTTCAGTAAGTGATCAAGAAGGGGCACTGCAGAAATCTTTCCTGCACAGTTGTTCTCTGTTACAAGCCCTTTCTCTCCCACATAATTCTTATGTTTGAAGCACAACATCAGGTGGGTGGTGGATGTGCCTCCCCTGGCATTAGCCATGTAAAAGCTAGGAGTTCTCTCTAAACTTAGATTTAGGGTTTGTCTATAGCAAATGGAGGGAGGAAGGCAGCACCACAGACTGATTCATCCCACCTTGAAAGAGGTATCTAAGATAGGTGGGATGAAATGCTGTAGAGACCTCTACGTTACTGCTTTAAAAGTGAGAAGTCTACAGAAGTAGTTTAAAGAACGTGACTAAGCTTTGGATGAATGGTCGTCTTGATCACCGCACACTAGTGAGGAGGTAACAGACTGCAACTCTATCTGCCTGCAGACGACTTTTACCCCCAGGCCTGAAGTGACCCTTGTTTAAATGAAGAACAAGTTGGGCTCCTGCCTCTGTAGCACAATTAAGGGTTGAAACCTTAACATTTAAAGGATTATAAAAAACAAAACTAAAGTGTTCCCGTGTATGAACCACCCAGTGCCACAGAGTCACAGTCAGATCTGGCACTGGTAGTCAGAGAGATGCAGTCAGGTTTAGGCCTCAGTTTTTACCGGCAAGAGCAATCGTACATCTCTCATCCAACACATGGGCACAGGTCTGTGCTCTAATACATTCCAGCAGCACAGCCTGAAAGTACATGCATCAGAAATCTGGATGCAGGTGAGTTGTGGCTCCGGCTAAAAACAAATAAATAAAAATTTAAAATATCTACTGCTTAAACAGAGTACAAATTTAGTTGCTTCACAGCCAAGAATCCAGGCGCTAATGTGTTCCAAATCAAAATGTGTGTCTGGCATCTGGATCCTAATGGCAGCTGACTTTCTTTTCTGCTCTGAATCACCCCAATTCCACTGTCAAGCTAGAGAGCATGTTAAGCTCCTCTGAAAATCGAGATCCCAGCGTGCTGTGCCCCAGCGAAGCAGCAGGACATCAAATACAGCATTTGTGTCCCACCAGGGCCCGTTAGATTTGTGCCACCAGCACGGCTGAACACTGGTTTCTTTTGTGCCCTCAATTAAATCCCCCCCTTCCCTCATAGTAAAGGCATGCTAATATAGGGAAGATGGTGAAAAATGCTGTCACATGCATCCTGCTGGATGCTACTTTTGGAAGGCATTCTGGCACTCTGCGAGCGCTGACCGGAGCAACAGCATAAGGGAGGCAGAGGGATTTGGGGGAGGCTGGCAGGTTTTTAGAGGGGG